>CM077163.1:147412413-147795006 GCA_039583875.1 Platanthera guangdongensis | reverse complement strand
GACCAAACAATGTCACGGGCGTGAATGTCTTTTTTTGGCAGATTTCATTTTTTCCTGAAATAAAATAAAACTAAGTTAGTATAATTTTACAAAATAGGAGCATTTTATTGCATAAAATAAGTAAAAACCTCAAAAACAAAGGACAACAACTAAATCCATCCACAACAAAAATCTCAAACAACACAAGTCGGTCACACCGCACTTACAAACTTACACAATACTACCCATAGGAAGACGACACTCTAAGTATTGGACTACCACATTCAATCCACTATTCAACATTCACATGGCCATGAGTTATCCTTCTATATGTCATATCAGGTGATTTCAACACAATATATCAAGATGCACATGTATAAAAAAAATCTACTAACTTCTAACGATTCAAATCATTCAAGTATACTATCTTACAATTCGATCACATGGAAACCGGTTAATAATCTTCATCATTTATGCAACTGAATTAATTATTCATAAGAGTTTATCCAAGCCTCAGGGTTACCTGTAATATTAATTTCTCCGATTCCAAATCCAAATATTATAAACCCAGATTTTTAAGTGCAGGAATAGTCTGGACAGTAACTTCGACCGGAGATTCCCGAGGCTACAGGAATCCGGTGAAGTCGTGTAACCCCTCGATGGAAAGATATTTCCATGGACTACATCTTTCATATTCAGAGCTCAACCCAGATTTGACATTATCCTATTTGAAATCGGACTTGAAGTCCGCTGCGTACATAACACAGTTTCTGCATACAAGGTTTATTGAACACCATTTTCGTTTAGACTTTCCCGTGGCTACAGACTTCGCCAGAAGTCGTGCAACCATTCGTTGGAAAGGTATTTTCAAGGGTTTCAACTTTCGTGTTAAGCCGAAAGCCCAGATCTGGCCATAGCATACATAAAAATGGCCTATAAGATCGCTGCGCGCAGAATACAGATTCTGCGCGCATCTTAAAGGAAAATGAACGGCATCGGTTCGTCTTCCTCCTCAAGGCGATCGTTCCTAAATTTTCCAGAAATATTCTCCTCCCTTATTCAACCTCAAAGGCTATAAACTCCTCACGAGACCATCCACCCATCGTCATATTGGAGAAAAGGGAAGGGTTGAAGAGATCTAAAATCTAGAACACAAGTTCTAACATGGCCTAACCTAGAAATCTTCTCCTCTCCATCAAGACTCTCTTGAGTCGATGTCTCTCCTAGGAAAATGACTATAGATCTAGCACCAAGGGAGAGGGTAGGAAACTCACATTGGCTCCAGCGGTACCACCATTTCTAGCCATGGATCTCGTAGTTCTCCTTGGCGGCATCTTCTCTTTCACGGCGATGGCGGATCTCCTTCGGTAGGACTTGCTCCTGCAGTTTTCCCTCTCACAGGAGTTCTCACTGGAAATAGGGAAGAAAGGAGAATGAAAACGGCTAGGGTTTCTCTCCCCTATATATATAAAATGTGACACGGGTAGGGACACGACCGTGTCCTTACCCGTGTCCTGCCTAGCGAAGCGGCAACGACAGTTTTCATGTCGGTTCAATACTTGACACGGGTTGGGACACGCCCGTGTCCCGACCCGTGTCCACATGACACGGCCGTGTGCATAGCCATGTCACTGGCCGTGTACTTCTCGGGTTGCATCTCGACACTTCTCGTCGAGCTCAACTCGACGCACACGGGTAGGACACGGCCGTGTCCCTACCCGTGTCACTTGGTGTCGACACAGGCCGTCAGTCTCGACACGGCTCGTCGAGCACAACTCGACACACACGGGTAGGGACACGGCCGTGTCACTACCCGTGTCACTTGGTGTCGACACAGCTCGACGATCTCGACACGGCTCGTCGAGCTCGACTCGACGCACACGGGTAGGGACACGGCCGTGTCACTACCCGTGTCACTTGGTGTCGACACAGCTCAACGATCTCGACACTGCTCGTCGAGCTCAACTCGACGCACACGGGTAGGGACACGGCCGTGTCACTACCCGTGTCACTTGGTGTCGACACAGCTCGACGATCTCGACACGCCCCGTCGAGCTCAACTCAACGCACACGGGTAGGGACACGGCCGTGTCACTACCCGTGTCACTTCCCTCTTTTACAATGATTTCTCCACTTCTCCACAAGTGCAGTCCAATTCCCTGCACTTCTCAGGGCTCGAGTCACCCTCCTGACTCAAAACAAACACACTAGGGGCCTAAAGCGATTCGGGACGTTACACGTGTGCCCTCATTCTTCGTCGAATGAAATTTTGTCGATATCTCGCCGACTGCTCACCCGAGCAGGACACGCCCGTGTCCCAGGCCGTGTCACACCATTTTTCCCAATTCTGAAATTTAGGGTGTTACAACGTGGACTCAAACATCAAGCCGCCGGTCTACTGTTGTGGAGTCCGCACAGTCCGCCAGGTCGCCAGATCGCAACCCAAGCCACGCGGACTACCCCTTATTCCAATGCTTGCTCTAGCCGCCGATCTGCAAGGTGCCTGACCACGCGGTCGCCTAGCTGCCAGACAGTACAAGCTGTGATGCCGAATAGAACAATCCGCCTGAAGCAGGCGACTTATTGAACCCCAAACCAAGTTACCAAAGAGAAGACCGTCTGGTCGCTATCCGCGACCTGCTGTTTACCGCCTGTTGCTTAACCTCAGAGTCCGCACTATCCCTGACCGCATTTAGAGCCAAGTCCTGGTTTTCCAGTGCTATCCGAACAACCTGCACAGCACAACCCGGTCAACTCAATCAAACTGCGCGGACACAGAAGTCCAGTCCGCAGCAACTGTTGCGGGATCAATTTACTGTTCACTTACTTCGGTTCTCTCTCTTCCTGATGTGACATGGGTCCTATTTATAGGCACGATGATGAGTGTGGTCACCTCCCTAGCCGATAAGATTACCACCACATCCCGCAGCAAGATTACCCGGGGATATCATGTATCAACCCATTGGAATTCCCTTCACTTTCCACCCTTTGGTGAAGTATTCCATACACATGCTCTCGACAAAAATCCACAGAATTGAAAAGAAGAAAAGGAATAATTTTGTTCTCTGCAAGATTCCACTGAAGCTACCGCCAAAGCTACCGCACCGCGGTAGCATTCTGCACAACTCTCTCTATTTAAAGCAGCCTGAACTTGAGTTTCTGGCGACGGTTTTTCATGAAATTTTAAAGGGGATTATAGTGAACATGAATCAATGTTTTGTTGAATTACATGAAGTTACTGAAACAATAGATTACATAGATTTTTAAAACAAAAGATTACATGGTTCTAGATCATCCTTCTGGTGCGCTTTAGTTAGGGAAATCCAAGAGGGCTCTTCTGCTTCCAAACTAGCAGGCACAGTACTACTTCACCAAAGGGTGGAAAGTGAAGGGAATTCCAATGGGTTGATACATGATATCCCCGGGTAATCTTGCAGCATGAGAGTCTTGACCACTACATCAACCGTTTACAAGAGAAGATCTTGGAGGTGGATGAGGTAGACAACTTCACCCTGATGCTGACCCTGAAGTTTTGTCTGAAGCAGGGACTCTTTAGCATGGAGATAGGATCCAAACCCCCGAGGTCTTTTGAAGAGATGGTGGCGAGGGCGAATATGTTCATTTAGGGAGAGGAAAAGAACAAGGACTTCTTAGTGCGATTGGAAGGAGATGAGCCTTGCTTACTTGGGAGTATCCTAGAAAAACTCCCTCTTCAGCTTTAGCCTCAAACTTTCTAATGTATTTCTTGTTATTATTGTGTATATAACAGGCACAACCAAATACTTTAAAATAGATTATTTTAGGTTTCTTCCCTTTGAGAAATTCATAGGGAGACATGTTCTTTAGTTTGTGAATTAAGCTCCTATTCAGGACGTAATTTGCTGTGCTGATAGCCTCTGCTTAAAAGGTTAGGGGCATGTAAGCATCTGCAAGCAATGTACCTATAGCTTCAATGAGTGTCCTATTTTTCCTTTCAGCTACCCCATTTTGTTGGGGAGTTGAAGGAGCTGAGAAGCAATACCTGATACCTTCCTTCTCACAGAACTCATGCATAAGAAGAGACTCAAACTCTCTGTCATGATCACTTCTGATCAATGCAACATGAGTAGAGAACTCAATCTGTATGGTCTTAAGAAAATCTGTAAGAACCTTGAATGTATCTGACTTTAATCTCAAAAAGAATACCCAACTAAACTTGGAGAAGTCATCCACTATAACTAAAGTGTATGATTTCCCTCCTAGGATTTGTACAGCAATGGGTCCAAACAGTTCCAATGTAGCGAGTACAAAATCCTAGGTGAATCACTCTTATTAACAGATTTAAAACTAGTTTTAGTTTGATTGCCTAATTGACAAGCCCTGCAGAGACCTTCCTTCTTGTAGGGACCAGTAGGTAGACCTCTAACAAGGTTGTGCTTAGATAGCCTAGCAATATTTTTCAGATTTACATGACCTAGTCTTTTGTGCCAAAAGTCATTCTGATTACTAGTTAAGTTAAGTAAACAGATATCAGTTTTGGCAGAAAGAAAATTTACTAAGTATATGTTGCCTTGTCTACTTCCAGTTAAAACTGTTTGGTTGTTTTTATTAATAATATAACATGTGGATGGGTTAAAGTATACCTGATAACCATCATCACATAACTCACTTATGGAGATGAGGTTTTGCTTGAGTCCACTTACATATGTCACCTTTTTGAATGTGACAGCTCCTATTCTCACTTCTCCAAATCCTTCTGACTGACCACATTTGGAGTCACCAAAGATAACTTTTGGACCCGGCTTGGACTTGTAGTTGATTAAGATGTCCTTGCTGCCAGTCATGTGTTTGGAGCAGCCACTATCCAGATACCAAGTTTGATTTACCCCTGGACAATTCTTCACCTGCAATAGAAAACAGTTAATGGTTTTTGACCCAGGTTACCTTGGGTCCTTTGTATGGCTAATAAGAAAAACTGGAGATAATAGAGAATTCAGGTTGAGACTTATATCCTAGGGGGTGATATCTCCTCGGTGGGATGATCCAGTCAGCTAGTGGATTTAATGGTTTCTTAGGAATATGTTAGTTGTTGTTACAGTTTTGATTAAGTCTTCCTGGGTTCGACGAATTATTGTAAGTTCGTCGACCAGAGTTCGACGAATTGGGTTGAGATCATCGATCTCTGCCCAGAGAATGAACATGTTCATTTTCTATGCCCCACGTTCGTCGACCTCTGCTCGATGAACCATACAAAGTTCGTCGATCGTAGTTAGACGAATGATTATTATTGTAGTTTGTGTTCAGAGATCATCGTTCTTAGTTCGACGATCTATTCCTATATCGTCGATCTGGGTTCGACGAAAACTGCTGAACATTGCTATTTTTATCAATCTTCTAATTTCTAATTTTATCCTTAGCTTCAATTTGTTCCAGAATTTTATTAACTTTATCTACTTGTTCAGTGTTTTTATTTCCTTTAACAGAGATGAAATTTACTGGTTTTGAAAAATGATTCCTTTGGATTAGGTTTGGTTCACTAGATGTGGCTCCTAATCCTAATCTGCAGTTATTTGTTTTAGCATTAACTGTGCTGGTTATATTTAGCAATTTTAAACTTCTGTCATTTAATGATTCTTCTAACATCTTAGCTTTGCTAAGTTCTGATTTCAGAAAACTGATTTGTTCATTTGCAGATTTTAGTTCACTAGACATAATTGCATTTTCAGAGGTGATTTTATCTAGTTCATTCAATTTATCTCTGAGAAGTTTGATTTCCTTCTCAAAGCTTATTAAATCTAAGCATAAGTTTTTAAACTCAAATTTAAATTCATCAGATTCAAAATCATAAGATGTTATTACCTTATCTTCAGCTGACAGATTTTCTTCATCATCAGATTCATCTGTATCTGATCTTCTACTGCTTGCACCAATTGTCATGAGGCACACCTCCTTTTCCTTGGCCTCCTCTTCTTCTTCACTGGAGCTGGAAGATGTGGATTCATCTTCTGTGTCACTCCATGTTTCAGCAACAAATCCTTTGTCCTTCTTTTTGTGCTTGCTGGAAGAGGGCTTGCTGCAGTGCTTGCTTATTAATTCTTTCTCTTTTCTTCTTTCCTTCTTTTGATTTTCAGGACATTCAGACATGAAATGTCCTGGTTTCCTGCACCCATAACACACTACCTCATTAGTGGGGGTTTTGTCATACCTTGGCTGGCTGTCATTTTTGGATGACTTTCTTCTGAAGTCTTTCCTTGGCAGTTTAAAGAATCTCTTAGCAAAGAGACTCATCAGCTCTTCATTGACTATTGGGGCTTCAGTTTCTTCAGCAGTCTTGAATACAATGGATTGTTCTTTCCTTGCTGGGGGAGGAGTCCTGTGTTCCACTGCCTCTATGGACTTGATTAGCTGCTCATATGACTTCAGTTTTCCTAATAGAGATTCAGTTGAAATCTCATTCAGGCATCTGACCTCCTTGATGGGCGATATCCTGGTGTCACATGAGCTTGGGAAGCACATTAGGATCTTGTCATTAACTTCAGTCAAAGTGATTTCTTTATCTAAGGTCGTTAGATCACTGATGATGGAGCTAAGCCTGTTGTACATCACTTCAACTATCTCTGCCTCATCCTTCTTGAAGTTTTCATATTCTGTGATGAGGTGTGATCTTCTATCTTTCCTCTCGTCTGCTGAGCTAGCAACCATTTGATTGAGTGAATCCTAGATTGCTTTTTTAGAGGTGCACTCAGCCACCTTCTGAAAGATGTCATCTAATATAGTCTGAGCTAATATGTTCATGGCTTTGGCATCAGTAATCTTTGCTTTCTTCTGAGCTTCAGTCCACTCATGTGGTGGGACTGCATTGTTGCTGGAAGATGTTGTTATTGTAGATGCCTGTGGGGGACCTGTCAATATGGAATTGTAGATGTATTCATCAATGGAATTCATATATAACCTAATTCTTGCCTTCCAGGTGGAAAACTTATTAAGGTTGCAAACTCGAGGTCTGGTGCTTGCATAGTCCTTGTTCTGTGACATGTTGTGTTATAATGTAAATGAAAATAAAATACTGTGTAGATCTAACAAAGGATATTTTGGTTCAAGATTTAACTTGTACAACCAAAGGAACCTCCTCTGATACCAATTGAAAGTGAGTGTTAGATTAGAAATACTGTAGAGGGGGTGAATAGAGTATTCTTAAAAAATTTCTTAACTACTATTAATTCAAAAGTGCAGAAATTAATAACCTAGCAAACAATAAATCTAAATCACAAACACAGCAAGAACAAAAGAAAAGGAGACAACCATACGACACAAGAATTTTATAGTGGTTCCCCAACCTGGGTACATCCACTCTTCTACCACCCTTGGTAGGAATCCACTCAGATTTTTGATCATGTGCCTGACACCAATGAGCTTTTGATCAGGTGCTCAAAAACTAACCCAAGTCTTTTGATCAGGAGACTTGCAACCAAGGAATCACTTTTGAAGGGAGATGACAACCCTTCACAGAGGTGGGGGTGAGAGAGTGATGGAAGTCTTATTTTCTCAATCACAATGATAATACTATGTGGATTCAATGATGTTGTCAAAGCTCCCCCTGAGATGAAAAAGGTACAGGAGATCTGGAGCTTTGCACAGGGTGATAGGCCTTCAATAGAGAGACTAGATCCAGGAGCTTTAGACAGATAGTGCTTGAATGTCTTTAGCAAGGTCCTGGAGAAGAATAAGAAGACTGCTGATTTTGAAAAAAGTGTTCTTCTTGCTTCTTCTTCAAAGTACTGTAAGCTTCTTAGTCAGTAGTATTCTGTGTAAAAATTTCTCTGTGTCTCTCTTGATTAATTCACTGTGTATCTGTGTGTCTCTATTCGTTATTATCTTCTTCTGTGTCTTTCAAACATTTGAATTTCTCTGTAATTAATGCTGACAGCCTTGAGAATAATCGTCATTGATTTATTTCCCCAACTGTCCCATGGAAAAATGGCAAGCAATAATCCTGGAGAAGACCATAATTAATGCTCATTCTAACGGATACATTCAGAGAATGTTAGAGCATTAATTACCCAGGAATTATAGCATTAGAGTGGGGACAGAAGGCTGGAAATAACTAAGTCTGGAATCGTCGAGCAGATAGCAGAATTCGTCAAACTGAGTTCACAGTTCGTCGAGCTGAGACATTGTATTCGTCGACCAGATGTCTTCTGTTCGTTGAGCTGAGTTCCATGATCGTCGAGCTGAAAACTGAACTGCTATCTCTTTTGATCTTTGATTATTCGTCGAGCTGGTAAATATGTTCATCGACTGGAGTTCAGCAATTATTCTGGAGTTGTCAAATATCCTGTGTGTTAACACAAATCTTCTGTGTTGTGTCGACATAGCCTTTCCACAATGTCGACTGATGATCATGGTGTCGACACAAGTTCTTCTAGTGTCGACATAAGTCTTCTGGTTCTATAGTTCGTCGGACAGAGAACAGGTTTCGTCGACCGGAGACTGGAGAATATAGTCTCGACAGAATGCTGTGATAGTCCAAAGATTCGTCGACCGAAGAATGGTGTTCATCGAGCTAAGTCTGGAGAACCTTGAATTCGTCGAGCTGAGAATCATTCTGTACTTAAAAGCTATTTGATGAACCTCTGGCAATAGAGTTGAAGTGGAGGTCCAGGAATCGTCGAGCAAAGAATGAAGTTCGTCGACCTGAGAACTAGGTTCATCGACCTGAGTCTAGAGAACATTCTGGACTTAGAATTCTGAAGGTGGAATCCAATGATCGTCGATCTGGACTGAAGTTCTTCGAGCTCAGCTCAGAGAATATTTCTCTAAGATCGTCGAGCTGAGAACGACTATCGTAGACCGGAGTTTGACGAACGTCGAACTCATTTTACTTAGTCTCTTGAGAAATCTCTGAATCTTGAGGAAAACTTTATGTCTTGAGTCTCTGGTAGTCTGATGTTGGCTTGTCCATGTGATGTTTACTCTTAGGACTTGGCCTAGACTCTAGGACACAACTCTGACCCTAGCTATACATGTTGGGTCACATCATCCTAAGTTAGTGAACCTAGCCCAAATCAAACTAGGGATCCAACAGAAGAGTTTGTTAGTCTTCCGGGTATGCGGTGGGACCTCCACGGTGATACCTTGGGTCTGTCCCTTATGTTCCTAGTCTTGTACCTAGATAATTCACTTGAGGGTAGTAGGTGCGCTGTCACCCATCTTTTGGGACCCCGAACTCCACAAAGACCAAATTCTGGTTTCAACATTTATGGTGCGGTGGGCATGGAGAGTGACCAGCACGGAAGAACTCAGGTGAACCTCATGGCTATAGAAGAGGAACCAAGTGATAACCAGGGTCATGCACTGGCACTTTCGTATGTAAGGTCCTCATACTTGGAGTCATCCCATCCTATAGTTGTTGTTGGAATCCCTAATCTTTCTATTGGTGTGATTCTACAGGGTCCTTATTGTTCTTGCTAATGATGTATGGCGTATTTCAATATCAGGGAGATATGTGGATTGCCCTGCTAATGCCATGTTCTGTTACTCTTTTGCGATTTATTTCATAACTTTATTACTTGGTTAGTGGGTTGTAGATAGATTTTTGCTCATTTATTCAGTAGTCATCCTAATATTTTATGTTGGGCACTGATACTTTATTAGACCTTGATCTAATGGATCATATTTATCTTCAGAGTGAATTCTTTCTTAGCTAATAGGAATGTTAAAAACAATGAGTGTTTTTACGTTATTTTAATATTTGATGTTCTTACTATTTTATTCTTTGTGGGATCTAGAGTCTTGCATTTTCATCCATTATCCATCTGCATGTGTTGAGTTTCTATCGCCGCACTCAAAATTAATGTCAATGGATATGATTCTTGGTTAGCTTCTTTGTGGAAGAAGAGTTTTGAAGGGGAATAATATCAATTCATATCATTGCCAGTGCAGTAGATGATTCTACATTCCCGAATCTGGTGCACTACAAGACCTCCAAGGAGATGTGGGACACCCTAGTTGTGTTCATGGAGGGTTCAGAAGAGGTGAGGGATGACAGAAAATTCATGCTCAACCAGGAGTATGAGGCCTTCAGACAAGGAAAGTCTGAGGGCATTGCTGAAAGTTTTGAAAGATTTTTCAGAACTGTTAATGAACTGAGAACATATGGAAGGGTCTTCAACACCTATGAGCTGAATGATAAATTTCTCAGGTCCCTCACCAAGGATTGGGACACAAAGATTTGTGCCATCAGGGAGATGGGCAAGCTAGCAGACACACCACCTCCAACCCTGTTTGGAAAGCCACTGTCCTATAAGATGCAGCTTGTTGCAAGGAAGGAAGATGAAGATGTAACACCCCCTATCCGTCGCATAGCATATAGCAGTAGGTCCGGCAGGGGCCCGACGCCATATACCACAGACAGACCGGGTGGTTACTCAATGGAAACCATCCAACCAATCATAACGTCCTACACAGAGCATTCTAGCGGAAGCAGTTTTATAAGTTGCAATTAAAAGAACCCAGCACCAAGCATGAATGTCCAGTAAACACCAAATAGGAGTGTAGTACATACACAAGTACAGGCCTTAAGGCCTTACAAAATGGTTTACTTCAAATTACATGTTTTACAAACCACGGCACGCTGGCCGGTCATACATGAATAAAAGCAAGTAAACACTTCAATTAGGCCTTCAAGGGCCGGCTTCGCAATTTGGGCTTTAGCACACTATTGACCGCTTGGTACAGCAGTACCTGCAAGCAACAAACCACCGCACGGTGGCAAACAAAAGCAACGGTCAGCAATGCTGACCAAATTATAACGATCCCGCCCCCAATTCGGGGCGGCGATGCTCCTTCCCTGCATTTTATTAGCACAACCAAGAGTATATAAATTCATTGTATCACAGGCGTTGGCACGCATGGCCACACGCCCCGTGCTCTCAGGGCACATTCTCGGTGATCATAGTCTAAACCTGTTGACTCACCACCCTCCCCAGGACGGCAATCTCTCTTGAGCAATTTGGTCTTTTAGGCAGATGTTACGACACTTTAATATCATCAACAGCCTATATCACGACACTTTAATATCATTGACAGCAAAGACTCGACCTCTATGCCCTCGACATAAAGCAGGAACGGTTCCACTCAACCCGTTGCTCACTTGCCACGACATTTTAATATCATCAGCATGAGTTAAGTTTCCCCGAAGCCCGTGAATCGAACGCACAATATTACATAACTCAGTTATGTACAAGTTGGCTCCCAGGCCCACAAGTTTGGCAGAATCACGCATCTGCCCAGTTTTTCGGGTGCACCTTTGGGTTAATCCGCAAGGCTCCCTGCTGCAAACTACCGCGTAGAAAACCTAAAAAACAAACATTGGCGCGGAGTCTTCTCCGGCCATTATGCAAAACAACATCACCGATCTAGACCAACTTGTCCGGGTAGGCTTCACACATCATGCCTATGTCCGTTCTCGAATACGGACTCTAAACAACGGGGACTTTACATATCTACCCGAAGGAACGCCTCCAACTCAACGGAAACTCGTGAGAGCGGGCTTCCTATGCAAAGAAGGAGAGCTTCACATGCTCAAGAAGAAAATCGTTACCCTAGCGTTCTTCCTCGGCGCCATGGAAATGTAAGCGGATGAAAAGCACCGCACTCTCTTTGCCTCTGTAGATCCGAAGTCGGCTCGCGATTTGGAGCTTCGAAGCTCCTCCAATGGCCGGATATAAGTTTTTTCTTCATTTGCTCTCCTCTCTCTCTTGAATTAGAAAGAGAACCGCTCAAAAGAAATGAGGGTTTCAAGTGTCCAATCCCGTGTATATCCCATCAGGAACAACCCCCAGCCGTCGGATCCCGAATTAAAGAAACGAACGGCCACGATCCAGATCTCAAATTCTAAAACTGGGCCGAACACAGCCTGCGACATGCCCGTGTCCAGGGCCGTGTCCCCATTCGCCATCAAAATCGACGCATCTAGAACAACACACGGGCATCCAACACGCCCGTGTTCGACCTGACACGCCCGTGTTCCAACTGACATGGTCGTGTGGTCGGCCGTGTGCCTCCATGAACACAGCCCCGAAAACAACCCGAGACTCACACGGGTCTTGGACACGCCCGTGTCCATGCCCGTATCACACCCGAACACGCTTGGGCTCTTGGCCGTGTTCACAGTCTCGACACTTCATCGAGCGAAGTTTGTCGACCACACGACACGACCTTGGACACGCCCGTGTCCTAGGTCGTGTGCCTTGTCTCGACACATCGTCGAACGAAAATCGTCGACTCCCCGGGCCGATCGTCGACACGGGCTCGACACGCCTTGTGACACGCCCGTGTCTCAGGCCGTGTTCTCTGCTCGACGATCGTCGACTCCAAAATCGTCGACCTTTCGACCAAATCGTCGACTGGAGCCTGACACGCCCTGGGACACGCCCGTGTCCAAGGCCGTGTGCCCCCTACCAGAATCCAATTTTGGCCCAAAACGCCTCCCGTCTCTCTTTTGAGTTTTGGGGCGTTACAACTCTCCTCCTCTTAAAAGAATTTCGTCCTCGAAATTTCATAAAGGAAAGAAACATAAAACTAAAATTGTACCTGAGCGGAACAACTCCGGGTACTCGTCAAGCATAGTCTGCTCTCGCTCCCAAGAGAGCTCCTCTCGACCGCAATTGTCCCATCAGACCTTGACCATCTTGATCTCTTTATTGCGTAGCCTCTTGACTTCCGAGTCTTCAATCCGCACGGGCTTGACCTTTGTCGTCAACCCACTATCCACCGGCACTTGATCAACCGCGATCACTTGCGAGGGCTCTTGCACCGCCTTCCGAAGCACCGATATGTGGAATACATCATGTAAACCACTAAGCTCCACTGAAAGCTTCAACCGATAGGCTGCTTCACCAACCCGCTCCAGAACCTCAAACGGCCCAAGGTACCTCGGGCTTAGCTTTTTCAATCGCCGCACCCGCGAGACACCCTTAAACGGCTTGATTTTTAAGTACACCCAGTCGCCCACAGCGAACTCCACATTCCTGTGCTTGGCATTACAGTAATTCGCTTGCCGGTCCTGAGCGATAAGCAACCTCTCCCGAATGGTATGAACCAAAGACATAGCATCTTCCACCTCTTGGCGCTTGTACAACTTTGACTCACCTGTTTTTAACCAAGACAACGACGTGCGACATTTTCTACCATAAAGGGCCTCGAAGGGCGCCATTTGAATACTCGTCTAGTAGCTATTGTTGTACGCAAACTCCATCAAATAAAGATGGTCTTCCCATTGCTTTCCAAAGTCCAAGTTACACATGCGGAGCATGTCTTCCATAGTTCTATTGACCCTCTCGGTCTGCTCATCCGTTTGCGGATGGAAGGCTGTGCTGAATTTTAACTTTGTTCCCAACATTTGCTGCACAAGCCTACAATCATTGGACGTGAACCGCCCATCTCGGTCACTCACAATGCTGCGGGGCACACCGTGAAGCCGTACTATATTATCCACATATACTTTTGCCAACTTCTCCACCGGGTCATCCTTCCTATGCGGAATAAAATGCGACACCTTCGTTAGCCGATCTACGATCACCCAGATGGCGTCGTTCCCTTTTTGCGACCTTGGCAAACCGTGCACAAAGTCAATAGAGATGTCATCGAATTTCCACTCCAGAATAGGCAAGGACTTCAGAAATCCTCCCGGCTTTTGGCACTCCGCCTTCACCAAGGCGCATGTTTGGCACTTCGCTACGTAGAGCGCCACATCCTTCTTCAAAACCAGCCACCAAAACAGTTTCTTAACGTCGCAATACATCTTTGTGCTCCCCGGGTGAATCGAGTACTTGGTATGGTGTGCCTCGTACAACAATTCCACCCGCAAATTGCCCACACTTGGGACGCACAGACGACCGTTCTTCCAAAGCAATCGGTCCTCCACAACGAATTGGGAATTTGACCCATCCAGAGCCTCTACCATGAACTGCTTCATATGGTCATCCAGATCCAAATCCTGCCGAATCCGATCAGCCAGATCATATTGGACATCAGTCCAATTTAGTACTGCTTCAACACTTGATTGCTTACCTACACAAACAATCTCCAATGCCTCCAACTCCCGAACTAACCGCTCGTCATGGATCGACAGCCAATTGGCTTGAGCTGGGGCCCGGCGACTCAACGCGTCTGCAACCGCATTACCCTTACCTGGCACGTAGTGGATCTTGAATGTATAGTCCCCCATGAACTCCATCCATCTACGCTGCCGTATATTCAGATCTTTCTGATCAATCAAATACTTCAGGCTCTTGTGATCGGTGTAGATATCAATCTTCACACTGTACAAATTGTGCCTCCACAGCTTCAAGGCAAAAATCACGGCCGCTAACTCCAAGTCATGGACCGGATAATTCCTCTCGTGCACTTTCAGCTATCTCGAGCCATAAGCTATCACACTTCCATGTTGTAGTAGCACGGAACCCAAACCGCTGCCTGAAGCATCGCTATAAATCTCATAATCTTCGGTCCCACTCGGCGAACTCAGCACAGGCGCCGTGGTCAACCGACACTTCAACTCCTCAAAATATTGCGCGCACTCCGGCATCCAAACGAACTTCTGCTCCTTCCTCGTCAAAGTAGTGATAGGTAACGCTATCCGCGAGAAGTTCTCTACGAAACGCCTATAATAGCCGGCAAGCCCCAGAAAGCTCCGAACTTCCGCTACCGTAGCAAGCTCAGGCCACTCCCGTATCGTAACAATCTTCGCCGGATCCACTGTAATACCCTCCCCACTCAATATATGACCGAGGAACGCCACTGAGGATAAGCAAAACTCGCACTTCAAGAACTTTTCATACAATTGATTCCTCCTTAGCGTCTCCAAAAACAAATGAAGATGCTTGAAGTGATCTTCCTCACTCTGCGAGTACACCAAAATATCGTCGATGAAGACGATCACAAAATGGTCCAAGTACTCCATGAAGGTCTTGTTCATCAAATCCATGAACATTGACGACGCATTAGTCAGCCCAAACGGCATGACCGTAAACTCGTAATACCCGTATCTCGTATTGAACGCTGTCTTCGGGATATCACTCTCCCTTATTCATGGCTGATAGTACCCAGACTTGAGATCCAACTTCGAGTACACCGTCGACCCGACCAACTGATCAAAAAGGTCATTGATCCGGGGAATCGGGTACTTGTTCTTCTCCGTCAACTTGTTGAGCTCCCGATAATCAATACATAGCCTCAAGCTTCCATCCTTCTTCTTAATAAAGAGGACCGGCACGCTCCAAGACGAAGAACTTGGGCGCACATACCCTTGCTCCAACAACTCTTGCAGTTGAACCTTCAGCTCTACCATTTCCTTAGGCGCTAGCCGATATGGAGATCGTGACACAGGCTTTGCACCTGGCACTAACTCAATCGTGAAATCTATCTACCGCTGAGGCGGGGCTCTAGGAAGATCTGCAGGGAACACATCAGGGTACTCAGCTACCACTGATATACTATCCAACGCGGGCTTTGGCTTTGCAACCTCCACTAGTTGTAAAGAACAGTTCTGCACCGGCACGAAGCACCTTAACCACCTGAAGAGAGACATCAACGTCTTGCTCGAACCCTTCAAGCCCGTGAAATTCATCTCATGACCTGCTCCCAGCTTGACTTCCTTGCTACCGCAATCAATATAGGCTCGCTGCTCCGAGAGCCAGTCCATGCCAAATATAACGTCGAACTCCACCAACGGAAGTAACGACGCTTGCAGATCGAACTCTTGATTCCCAATACGAATCTTAACACCGCAGATTCTATCTGCGCGCATCGAACACCCATTGGGCAAGAACACATCCAAATTATCCTTCGCCATCGAAGAAGGGACTCCGATGCGTGATATAAATCCTTCGGACAAGAAGGAGTGTGAAGCTCCTATATCGAAGAGTGCTCTTGCCAGATTTTCACAAATCAAAACAAATCCTAAACAAGCAGTGGTAAGGTAACATGTGCTATAAATTAAACCGTACCTGTCACCACATCCGCCTGTTTGATGGCCTCCTGTTGGCCCAGATTGTACACCCTCGGTTGGGCCGGAGCATAATGGGACGCGGTCGACTCCACCGCCTTGCCGTTTTCTTCATAAGTTGCTCCCGGCTTTCTTTCGGACTTGTGACGTCCGCTCCTGCACTCACGGGCATAATGCCCCAGCTTCCCATAGTTGTAACATGTGCCCGGGATCCGACCCGTAGTCGCCCCAGAAGCACCAGCAGAGGGGGCTGGACCCGACGTCCTAGCTTTCTTGTTCCACTTCCAGAACACAGACTTTGAGGAGTTCGGCACTCTGAACTCCGACTTCTTATCACCCAAGCTTTTCTTTGCTTGTACATTCTTCATGTCCTTCTCCAAGGACTGGGCCGTGTTGACCAAGGTCAAGAAACCCTACGTCATCGGCCCAAAGAGTAGTAACCTCAACTCATCTCTCAACCCTTCGAAGAATCGATTCGTCTTGTGCTCCTCATCTGCAATGGTGGAGCTAGCATATCGACTCAAACAAGTAAACTCGTGGAGATATTCATCCACACTACTGTTGTAAAACCTCCACTGTAATGACCGTATAATATGGGTCCGGCCGGGGCCCAACAACATACAGACGCCACAGCTTCAGTATTATAAAATGATATAGCTACCCAAACTCAAAACTCAAAACTCAAAACACATCACAACGGAAACAACAAAAGAGACTAGAAGTTATCCACGCCAACAAGAGTAATAAAATGGCCTTAAGGCCTTACAACAAGAGTAAATCCAAACTCAAATAATACATCAGTCCTGAAAGTGCATAAGCACACCTAGTCTACCTCGGCAGGCAAGCCGGTCAAAATGAGCATCAAAACATACAATGTCATAAAGAGTAGAGCTACAGCAAAAGTTAACACTTCATGAGGCTTAGGCCTTTCTGGCCGGCGAGCTAGCTCCTGCTTGCGATCCTTGCCCTGTAAAAATTATTAGTAACGTGGGTCAGCAAAGGCTGACCTCAAACTGTGTAACAAACACATCTCCTCCTGGCCGCCCCTAACGGACCCCGGGGTACTCCTCCAACCTGCAAGTTAGCACTTCGTATGCAATATTCATAAGCAAAAAAAGCAACTAAATAAACAGGCTTGGATGTCTCAAACATCATACATGTTCTCTATCGTTGAGCATATAATATTAGGGCCTACTATTCAACATGAATGCAACACCCGGGTTTCACCCAAGGCACCCTATAGCGTATGCATCTAGCACATCATCACATCAATTGGGTACTCATCGCTTCCCCATTGGCATAACGCCACAAACAAAGGGGGTAACACAATCCCCCCAATGGCGCACAAGCCGCCACATGGAACTCTTGCTAATGCCCCACCCGCTCAAGGTCTTAGACCCGGGCTTGCCTGCAAGCTCTGACGTCTCATGTCAGGATTCCAACAAACACAACTGACCGATTCTAAGAAGCCTTGATGGACCATACCCTCTCATGGCCTCATTGCCCGGGCTTGCACCCATGCTTGGCATTCTCGTCAGTCTCACAGAAGGGGACTAGTCTTGCCGGGACACTTTCCACACATGACTTGCATGTCATGGGATAGCCAGCCGACCACGGAGACACAGACACACCTTGGCACATCACAATCCAAGACAATTCCACCCTAGTCCCTCATTTGTACTGTAGCGTTCCCGCTACCAAGGAAACCATCTACCACTCATGCGGAGCTAACCTTGTCCACCAAGGAAACCATCTACCGCTATTGAGGAGCTAACCTTATCTGGTTCCGACTACACGTAATTACTCGAGAAAAAGGGGAAAACATCACCACATCATAAACAGCATCTTGCCGCAGCGGAATCTCTACGAATCCTTAAAGCTCGTATGCAACATCATCGAGTCGGACTAACGGCCGCGACTACGGCTTCACACACCATGCCTAATCCACTAACGGAGCGGATCTCTAATGCAAAAACATGTCGGGGACGGACTCAATCGACCCGTAGTTTCCTCTTGAACCTTGGTGACCCAAACCCCTCTCATTTGAGTGTTTGGTGCCCAAAAACTAGAAAAGAAAAGATGCTAAAACATGCATCCTAAAACCGAGAGGAGAAGTGTCGTTACCTTCCGACTCATCTTCCTAGCCATGGAAAAATAGCCGGATGAAAACCTTCGCAACGATCTAGCCTCCACGGATCTGGACTCGGCTCGCGATTTGGAGCACCGAAACCTCTCCAACAGCCGGATCTCTACTTCACCTTCTTCCTTGCTCTCCCCTCTCTCTAGAACTTTAGAGAACCACTCAAAAGAAATGAGGGTTTCTAAGGGTCCAATCCCGTGTATATCCCATCAGGAACAACCCCCAGCCGTTGGATCCCACATTAAAGAAACGAACGGCCGCGATCTAGATCTAAAATGCTAAAACTGGGTCGAACACGGCCTGTGACACGCCCGTGTCCAGGTCCGTGCGCCCATTCACCGTCAAAATCGACGTGCCTGGAACAACACACGGGCATACGACACGCCCGTGTTCGACCTGACATGCCCGTGTTCCAACTAACACGGCCATGTGGTCGGCCGTGTGCCTCCATCGACACAGCCCCGAAAATAACCCGAGACTCACACGGGTACTGGACACGCCCGTGTCCTTGCCCATGTTTAACTCAACACGCCTTGGCTCCAGGCCATGTTCACTGTCTCGACACTTTGTCGAGCGAAGTTCGTCTACTGACTGATACGGCCTTGGACATGCCCGTGTCCTAGGCCGTGTGCCTTGTCTCGACACATCGTCGAGCGAAATTCGTCGACTCACCAGGCCGATCGTCGACATGGGCTCGACATGCCCTGAGACACGCCCGTGTCTCAGGCCATGTTCTCTGCTCGACGATCTTCGACTCCAAAATCGTCGACCTCTCGACCAAAACGTCGACTGGAGCCTGACACGCCCTGGGACACGCTTGTGTCCCAGGGCGTGTGCCCCCTGCTAGAAACCAAACTTGGCCAGAAATGTTGGTCGTCCCTCTACAAATTTTGGGGCGTTACAACTCTCTCCCCCATAAAAGAATTTCGTCCCGAAATTACAAAGCAAAAGGGAACAAATCTTAAATGGTACCTGATCTGAAGAGCTCTGGATACTCTTCTAGAATGGCTTGTTCTCGCTCCCAAGAGTGCTCCTCAAGACCGCAGTTGTCCCATCGGACTTTCACGAGTTTAACCTCTTTATTCCACAACTGCCGAGTCTCCGAATCCTCTATAGCAATTGGACGGACTCACATCCTTAAGTCTGCCTCTATCGGCACCGACGCCGGCTCGATCACAACACTAGCCTCCACCAAGGCTTTCCTCAAGACGGAGACATGGAAGACGTCGTGCAATCCACTCAGATCCGCGGTCAACGCCAACCGATAGGTTGCTTCTCCCACCCGTTCAACAACTTCAAAAGGCCCCAAAAATCTTGGACTCAACTTTTTGAGTCGGCGAATCCGTGAGACGCCTTTGAATGGCTTGATCTTCAAATAGACCCAATCACCTACTGCAAACTCCAAATTCCTGTGACGAGCATTGAAGTATTTTGCTTGTCGGTCTTGCGCCACCTTCATATGCTCTTGATTGGTTCGTACCAACTCACAAGTGTCAACTACCACCTCGTTTCCCAAAATTTTGGTGTCTCCCGCCTCTGTCCAAGACATCGGTGTTCGACACCGTCTCCCATACAAAGCTTCGTATGGCGCCATTTTTATACTTGCTTGATAACTGTTAATGTACGCGAATTCCACATTGAAGAGGTGATCCTCCCACCTCTTGCCGAAGTCAAGAATGCACATTCTCAGCATATCCTCCATAGTACGGTTCGTTCTTTCGGTTTCCCCGTCAGTTTGAGGATGGAACGTCGTACTGAACTTTAGCTTCGTTCCAAAACTCTTCTGAACCAATTTCCAGTCCTTGGACGTAAACCGTCCATCTCGATCGCTGACTATGCTCTTAGGAATCCCGTGCAGTCGCACAATGTTGCGAACATACAACTCCACCAGCTTCTCCACGCTGTCCTCCTTCCGATTTGGGATGAAGTGGGCCACCTTGGTTAAGCGATACATGATCACCCAAATAGCATCATTACCCTGCTGCGATCTAGGCAGACCATGTACAAAATCCATGGAGATGTCATCAAATTTCTACTCAGGGATTGGAAGGGGCTTCAGGAACCAGCCCGGCTTCTGACATTCGGCCTTCACCAAGGCGCAAGTTTGGCAACAATTCACATACAAAGCTACGTCCTGCTTCAGCCCCGGCCACCAAAAGGATTTCTTCATATCCAAGTACATCTTTGTACTGCCCGGGTGAATGGAGTACTTTGTGAAGTGAGCCTCAAACATCAACTCCTCACGGAGTTTGCCGAACTGCGGTATACAAACCCTTCCGTCCTTCCTCAGAATCCCATCGATCATCTCCGAGGCGCTGCTCTCGCCCTTTTGAGCCTCCAACACATATGGTTGAAACTCCACATCCAACCGAGTCGCTTCCCGAATGCGATCGGACAAGTCATTCTGCATTTCAATCCAGTTCAACCAAGCCACGCTGGACTCGCCTCTCGCCACACATTCCAAACCAAGAGACTCTCATTCCCGTACCAACCGCTCATCATGATCTTCGATCCAATTCCCTTGCCCCGAGTACTTTCTATTCAAAGCATCTGCCACTACATTGGCATTACCTGGCGTATACTGAATCGCCACCTCGTAGTCTCCAAGAAACTAAACCCACCTGCGTTGCCGCATGTTCAAGTCCTTTTGATCCAGGAGATACTTCAGGCTTTTATGATCCGTGAAAATCTCCACCTTTGCACCATACACATAATGTCGCCATATTTTCAACGCGAAAATTACCGCCGCCAACTCCAAGTCTTGGATGGGATAATTCCTCTCATGAGGCTTCAGCTGTCTAGACCCAAAATCTATCACATTGCCATGTTGCACTAAAACGCAACCCAAACCGCATCCCGATGCGTCACTGAAGATCTGCAATCCCTCGGTCCCTTGCGGTAGACTTAGGATTGGTGCCATCATCAGTCTCTCCTTCAGTGCCTCGAATTCTTGACTTCACTCTTGAGTCCACACAAACTTATGATCTTTACGAGTGAGTGAGGTAAGGGGTAGAGCTATCTGCCAAAAGTTCTCCATGAATCTCCTATAATACCCGGCTAGTCCAAGAAAACATCGGACTTCCGCCACGGTCCTCAAGACTGGCCAATATCTGATGGCTTCCACCTTTGTTGGATCCACTGCCACCCCATCCCCACTAATCACGTGGCCCAAAAATGCCACCTTCTCTAACCAGAACTCGCACTTTGAGAACTTTGCATACAACTGATTCTCCCTCAACACTTGCAAGACCACTCTCAAGTGGGTCTCATGCTCCACTTCCGATTTGGAATACACCAAGATGTCATCGATGAAGACCACCACAAAAGAATCCAAGTATTCCCGAAATACCCGATTCATAAGGTCCATGAACACAAATGGCGCGTTCGTCAGCCCAAACGGCATCACCGTAAACTCAAATTGTCTGTACCTCGTACAAAAGGCAGTCTTGGGTATGTCCTCGTCCCGAATTCGCAACTGATAATAGCCTGACTTCAAATCCAATTTTGAGTACACCACCGACCCTACCAACTGGTCGAACAAGTCGTCTATCCGAGGAATCAGATAATTATTCTTAACGGTCAGTTTATTCAGCTATCGGGAGTCTATGCACATCCGCATACTACCGTCTTTCTTCTTTACAAACAACACCGGCGCGCTCTACGGCAAAGAACTGGGTCTGATATACCCTTGCTCCAACAGTTCCTGTAACTATACTTTGAGTTTAGCCAACTCCTTTGGTGCCATCCTAAACGGAGCACGTGACACCAGCCTAGCCTCCGGCACTAACTCGAACGAGAAGTCGATCTCCCGCCGAGGAGGCGCTCCAGGAAGTTCATCCGGAAACACATCCTTGAACTCTGCCACCATGGGCACTTCCTCAATAGACAAATGGGAGAGGCAAACCTCCAATAATGCTACCAGCGCTACACCACCCTGGTTAACCGCCCGCATCAATTGCATGGCCAATATCAGGGAATAGGCCACTCCACAAAGGCCCTCAAATTTGACTTCCGCCTGCACTTTGCTCTTTAGGGTCACTACCTTAGATAGGCAATCAATACTGGCGCGCTGCTCTGCAAGCCAGTCTGTTGGGTATTGTATCCACAATTACCTGGATTTGAGGAAGCCACCTGTCAAGCTAAGATGAATTCTCAATGTATTTGATGAAACATCTTAAGTTGTGCTTGCAGCTCTTCCACGCTAAGTGCACACCAATGTCAGGGTGCAGTAGGTCAATATACACGGGTCTGCACGACGTAATCCCTCGTTGAGCAGATCAGTGTGTTGGCCTACGTGTACTCTCTCTATTGGAGTGCACTTACTTTCAAGTACAGGGCCATGTTTATGCAAGAGAAGACAAGGAGCAAGGATGGGTCAAGGAGCAGCTCTTGAGTGGAATGACAAAAATTCTTCTAAGTGAAAGTCGACGAGAATCACCAAGTGATTCTCGCCGATTCGGCGAGAATCACTAGTGATTCTCGCCGAATCGTCGAGAATCATTAGTGATTCTCGCCGACTCCTTCCGGCTACCTTAAAATGGTGCCAAGTTAGATTCGACGAGAATCACTAATGATTCTCGCCGAACCCGTCGCTGAGCAGGTCATGAATACCAAGTGAAAATCGTTGAGAATCAACAAAGGAATCGTCGAGAATCACTAGTGATTCTCGACGAATCGTCAAGAAATGTCAACTGATTCTCGCCGATTCGTCGAGAATCACCAACGATTCTCGACGAATTTTACTTGGCGTTTTCTCGGGATGTTGCTGGACCGGATTCTGCCGCTGGACTATTTTGAACCGGATTTCGGGGGTCTACGTGTGGGACCCACAACGGTCAAATTGAATCTATCTACAGTATATATATACAGGTATTTTGAACAGTAAGGAGGATTGAGAAAAGAAACACGCGAGCACGGAAAAACCCTAAGTCGCCGCTTCCGCTCCGCTCCGCCGCCGCCGCTCGCGTCAAGTGGTCGCCGCTGTTGATCGCGTTTCTTCCCGATCTCCGGCGACAGAAGCTTAGCCAAGCTTAGAGTCTCACGCATCTATCCAGAGATCTCTTGTCTCTCGATTTGTAGATCGGGAAAGTGTTCCCCATCCGAATCGATCGAGACGACCGATCCTCGAGTGACCGTTGGTAGACCTAGCTAGCTTCGCTACGAAGTTTGGATCTCAAAGTACTGCTGCCGCGCACCTTCGTTGCCGCCAATCCCGAACCAAGCCGCCGCTCGGATTGCCGCCGCCGGTTCCGGGGAGATCCTCTCCAAGAGAGACCAAGGTTGTAGACTCTTCGTTGACTTCACGAACACGTCGTCGAACAAAGAGGAACACCGTAGTCTCCAAACGAAGTTTGTATCTCGTGTACATTCTATATTTACTTTTGTTGTAAAGGAACTTTTGTTCCATGTTGTAAGGGTTGGGTGCAACCCGTTTTGTGGGAGTGTTGACTCTCACGTGTGGAAGGGTTCCTTCCGATAGTGCAGGGATTGGATTTCAATCCTGTTGGAGAAGAGACCGAGTCGTCCCTTGTTGGGAGATAGGTCGAAGGGGGAAAGTGGATGTACCCAAGTCGGGGAACCACTATAAATTGCCTGTGTATTCTATGTACTGTGCTTTTTATTTTTATTGTGCAGGTACATTCGTAAATTCCGCAAAAGCGCTACACGTCACCTATTCCCCCCCCCCCCCATAGGTGCACATAGTTGACACTAGGTGACTTTCAAGTGGTATCAAAGCGAGGTTACTTATCAAAAAAGCTAACACCTTGAGTAGATTCCTGCCACCAGTGTCAGAGGCATGGAGCTGGATTATGAGATACCGCCACTCAAACTCCCCGCATGCACAAAGGATTATTATCCCATCTGGAGGATGAGAGTGTCATTTCACCTTGATGTTATCGATCCTCGAGCATCCTTCATCCTGGAAGAGGGTCCGTTCATTCCCATGAAGACCTCCGACTCTGGGATCCAAGTGCCCATGTGCATTGCTGAGATGTCAGAGACAGAACTGTCCCTATTTAACTTGGACGAGAGGATTCGTCAAATTTTCTTGGATATCTGGTCTGGAGCTTCTCGCTCTAGATTAGCAAAATGTAGGACGGCTAAATCCATGTGGGTGATGATATCAGAGTGGATGGGTGAGTCAGAGAAAGCTGGAATATGCTGTCAACCTGAGGAGGAATCCTATGTGGGGGTCCTCACCTCTGAAGATGAAGGCAAGCATCACTCGGACAGCATCAGAGCTCCAGTGTCCGTGTCAGACACTGACGAGGCCAGTGAGGAAAGCAGCTCTGATAAGGATGAAACAATGGTCACTGGCTCTAATGACAATAACACAGATGAGCAGGTAACATCTTCATCCTGCCCCATATCTTTTGAACTTTCTGAAGACAGAAACTGCTCTCCTCCAGAAAATTCTGATTCCCTGAAGAGAGCCCTTCAGGAAAGCAACCTACTTGCTGAGGAGCAAGCTCAAGAGATTGCTCGACTGAAGATCTTGTTGGTTCTCCAATTGACGTCCAACAAGGTCAAAGACTCTAAGATCTCAGTTCTAGAGAGTAGTCTAGAAAATGAGAAAATAATAGTATCAAACTTTTCCAAGGTTGATGCTATAAAGAGAAAGCAAGAAAACGGGTGGATCTCCCGGATTATTAATTCGTGGAGAAATGGGGAAACGGTATTCCGACCCCCCACTCCAAGCAGGAAGGCAACTCATCATGCCTTCAGGTATGACCACAGGAATAGTCGTGGTCATTGCAAGGGTGATCCGTCCCCATGTGGAGACACCCGGAGTGCAAGGGCCGTCATGGCCACCCATGAGAGAATGCCTAAGGCTCTGGCTGAGCCCTTTGTATTCACTGCCTCTGCATCAACCCGGTGTGAATCTGCATGTCACAGCTCACAGAAGACTTCTCACCACCCGAGGACACAGGATAGGGAGGATAGAGATCATGGTGTAAGTTTTCATGGGGCCTCAGGAAGGGGGATGCCTGAAAGAAAGGCACCACCTTCCCGGCCTCATGACGCTCACAACATGCATTCCTTCCACCCTTCCACGTGTCACGATGGAAGAGGAAATTGTGTGAGGCAATCATGCTCTATCCCGTCTAGTCCTAAGATCGTGACTACCTCAGTCACTAGATCAGGTAGGAAACGGCGATACAACATTCACCCATGTTGGTGCTGCGGTAAAGTGGGACACTTTGCCATCGACTGTTGGCACAACCCCTCTGTGCCAAGGGCAGGGGCTCATCCACACTCACGGAACAGAGGTAGTCTTCCTGACAGGTTTTCTGGAGGAAGGCAGTTGCGTGCTTATGCTAACAGGAACCTAGGACCCAATATGATTTGGGTTCCTAAGGTAAAGTAATTCTTTCTTGCAGGGTAGTCTAGGTTCCCATGAATATGATGGGAACTAGACAGTAGGTGGCTCAAGACTAAATTGGAACAAGCGTCTGCAATAACAGATGTGATATCTATTTGAGCATACTCACATTGAGCCTCTAATATGTTCTACCTGTGGGACTAAAATGATGACTCTCAAAATCCCAGGTACTCATGATCAGTTCCAAGACTTGAGTCGTTTTCAATTGACAATTACATATATATATATATATCTTTATATATAGATACATCTTTGTATATACGTGTATGTATGCACATCCAAGGATGGGTTTACTCGATACATGCAAACCTTGTTACATCAATAAAGAGTCATCAAAGCAATGTCATTGTGAATCTCGACAACTCACAATTGACATCAAAAAGTTCTTGGAAAAGCCTCGTTCAAACCCAAATAGATTGGCTCTAAAATATATCTGTATTTATCGTCTCTTTATTGACTTGACATCAGACGAATTCGAAAATGTTGCAATACTTCTTAACGTGAAAATTCCTAGTCAAGAAATCTTTCAATTTCTACTTAGACAAATCCCGCCGACTTTTTATAGACTTGGAATCTCGCCGACCTTTCAACTTCATTACGGATCCCGCCGAAGGAGCAAGCTACACGAGTCCCGCCGACTCTCGCAGAAATCACGCCAAATCGCAAGGTTTCTTCCGTCGGATCCCGCAAGGAAGCTCGTCGAATCTCTCAAAGTTCCCGCAAGGTGTCTCCTGTAGGAATCGCGCAAAGTTCTCGTCGGATCCCGCACCGCCTGCTCACAATCCCGCAAGTTCTCCATCGTCTTCCCCTAAGTTCCCGCAAGGCTCTCGCAAGGTTCTCGTCAAGCTCCCGACGAATCCCGCCGAAACCCGCAGGAAGCTTGTCGAATCATCGTCTCGCAAGAGTTCTTCCGCCGAATCTTCCCTTATCCGCCGACTCGCCGAAACCCGCAGGAAGCCTGATCATCTTCTCGCAAGGTACTCGTCGGATCCCGCACCGTCCTCGCTGTTTCCCGCAAGGCCTACACCGAAGGTCTTCCCAAAGGACGCTCAAGGAAGATCTCTCGCAGGAAGCCCACCAACTCATTTCCGTCTAAGCCTTTAGGTAACCTCTTCCTCACCCATACTTGGACGTTATCACTTGTGACGCATTCCTTTTGATTGATCATTATAGCTTAGAGTAGGGATTCTCCCTCTAGATCTGCAATGGCCCCAAGGACAACTGCTGGGTTGGTCACTGGTTGCGAGCTTGTTCGGACTGGGTTCTCTCACGCCTCGGACGAATTCCGCAACATCATTCTGATGCTGGAAGAGGATGCGCTAACATTCGTCCTGGAGCACCCTTGCAAAATCCTGGACAAAGAGGTGCTGGAGTTCTTCGCTACCGCAAGACTCCGAAATGGCGACTCCCTAATCAAAAGCAAGGTGGCTGGGGCAAAGGTCAAGATGTCTGCCAGCAAGCTGACCCGCTTTCTGCAGCTTTCTAGCTCGGAGCATGAAGAATATCTGGAGGACGATGACAAAGCCAGAACTCTCTCATTCTGCGGTCTCCCACGAGGAACTAGGTCCATAAAGAGAAAGGATATGAATGAAGAAGGGAAGCTCCTGTCTGACATTATTGTAAAGGTGCTCATCTGCAAGCCGGGCTCTCACGACCATATCTCAGTGGATATGTTCAAGATCCTGATAGCTGTCGTCTGCCGTAAAAGGTTCAACTGGGGGGAGTTGCTGTTCGAGAAGATCAAGGACACCTTGGCTCTCCGAGTTTCGGCCGCATCATAAGTCTATATCTAAACCAGCTAAATGGAGACAAGTTTGACATGAGTAAAGGTGTCCCGCTCCACTACTTGAAGAAGATGGACTCAAGTGTGTTTGACCGATGGGAGAGACGTATTGGGCAGACTGCAGTGGAAGAGCAACAGGGAGTATCTTCAGCAGTCACCCCCAATGAAGTTCCTGATACCTTGACTGCAGGAATCGAGGGGGAGCCTCTACCCCCTCATACTGAGGTAGTATCTGACATCTCCCAGGTGGCCAGGGATGCGGTGGCCGAAATTCAAGAAGAAAGTGACACTGTATTGGATACTGCTGACAAAGAATTGGAAGAGGCTGCTGATGAAGATGAGTTCATGGATGATGACGAAGAGGATGAAGGACAAGCGGGACATGAAGTATTTGAGGCTCCGGATCCTGTTGAACCTCCATCTGACAAGCATGCACCAGTGGAGGGGGAGTCAGATAAATCTACCGAGGCCGCCAGCATTCCTCCATTAGAGACTGTGATTGTATCCAACTCTACAGATGCGTCTGCTGAAGGGAAAGGCCCACAAGTGCCTCTGGCTCTTCCATTACGAGATGAGCTAGCTACTCACACTGTAAATGTCATTCAGGGGATTGTGAATGAACTCAAAGTCTCCTTTGATGAAGCTCAGAATAAACTGCTGAAAAGGATTAAGACATCTGAAAAGCTCATGCTCAAGAATATGGTGGAAATCAACCATAAACTGGACGTGATGGAGAAGAAATTTGAAGAGAAGTATACCGCGGCCGGTGAAGCTGTCACACTTCTTATGGCCGGATTGAAGAAGAACACCGACACTCTTGCCGTCGTCAATCAGAATGCACATGTTGTAGCCAACAACATTCAAAAGTTTGACGGTAATATGGTAACTCTTAACCCCAATCAGCAAGCCTTAGTCAATGAATTCTCCCGGACCACCAAGCACATTGAAGACTCCTTGCACTCCTATGCAAACTGTATCGCTGTTGAAGCCAAAAAGGGGGAGGAGGACTACATAGCTAAGATGGATGAGCTACGAGAAGTCATGATCACAAACTTCGAACAGTCAAACAAGTACGTCTATGACAGCAACTGGTGGATGCTCCACCAGGCGTTAGGCATCCCCTTTGCTGAAAATCCTGCAGATATTCATCCTTTTGAGACTTCTACGGCCGTTGAGGGAGTAGGTGCTGCTGAAGGAATAAGTGCAAGTGCTGCAGATGTTCCCGCAAATGAAGCTGATGCTAGGGCTCTCTCCAAAGCTAAACTGAGGAGCATGTTTGACCAAGAGGCTTTAGCAAAAGCCAGGGGAAAGAGAAAAGCTCAAGAAGGGACCTCCAAGGAGACACAGGCTGAAAAGAGAACTCGAATGAGTGAGGAGGAAGTTCGAAACGAAAAGTGGAGTCCAGTTTCAAAGAACATCATCTTGGACACCTTCTGGCTACAAGATCAGGGAGAACTCAATCGGAACGAAGTTTACAGCCAGTATGAATGGGAGAGGCATAAGACGTATGAAGCCAAAAGGAACATATTCTTCAGAAACAACACGGATGCAGATAAAGTTCCTCCTCCCAGATATTACCCGAAGCCTAAGGAGTACATGGAGAGACAAAGGAAGAAGTTTTTGGCGCAGAAACTCAAGGATGACTTAGCTAAGGAAAGATAGTCAACAACTTGTAGCTTGTCATTCTCTCCTAAAAACATTTAATGATTGTTGTTATGATATGAACAATTCTGAGATTATATATATATATACATTCGTATTTGAATTTGTGAATGACTCAAGTCTTGATCTGGTTGCATATATTCTCTTGTGCTGCATGTTTAATTTCTGAATGCTATGTTTATTATTTGATAAGTGTTATTCATCTTAGCTAGTAGGGTTTTGGCTTCGTCAAATAGGGGGAGATTGTTGGGTATTGTATCCACAATTACCTGGATTTGAGGAAGCCACCTGTCAAGCTAAGATGAATTCTCAATGTATTTGATGAAACATCTTAAGTTGTGCTTGCAGCTCTTCCACGCTAAGTGCACACCAATGTCAGGGTGCAGTAGGTCAATATACACGGGTCTGCACGACGTAATCCCTCGTTGAGCAGATCAGTGTGTTGGCCTACGTGTACTCTCTCTATTGGAGTGCACTTACTTTCAAGTACAGGGCCATGTTTATGCAAGAGAAGACAAGGAGCAAGGATGGGTCAAGGAGCAGCTCTTGAGTGGAATGACGAAAATTCGTCTAAGTGAAAGTCGACGAGAATCACCAAGTGATTCTCGCCGATTCGGCGAGAATCACTCGATTCGGCGAGAATCACTAGTGATTCTCGCCGAATCGTCGAGAATCATTAGTGATTCTCGCCGACTCCTTCCGGCTACCTTAAAATGGTGCCAAGTGAGATTCGACGAGAATCACTAATGATTCTCGCCGAACCCATCGCTGAGCAGGTCATGAATACCAAGTGAAAATCGTTGAGAATCAACAAAGGAATCGTCGAGAATCACTAGTGATTCTCGACGAATCGTCGAGAATCGTCAACTGATTCTCGCCGATTCGTCGAGAATCACCAATGATTCTCGACGAATTTTACTTGGCGTTTTCTCGGGATGTTGCTGGACCGGATTCTGCCGCTGGACTATTTTGAACCGGATTTCGGGGGTCTACGTGTGGGACCCACAACGGTCAAATTGAATCTATCTATAGTATATATATACGAGTATTTTGAACAGTAAGGAGGATTGAGAAAAGAAACACGCGAGCACGGAAAAACCCTAAGTCGCCGCTTCCGCTCCGCTCCGCCGCCGCCGCTCGCGTCAAGTGGTCGCCGCTGTATCGCCTTCCCGATCTCCGGCGACAGCTTAGCCAAGCTTAGAGTCTCACGCGTCTATCCAGAGATCTCTTGTCTCTCGATTTGTAGATCGGGAAAGTGTTCCCCATCCGAATCGATCGAGACGACCGATCCTCGAGTGACCGTTGGTAGACCTAGCTAGCTTCGCTACGAAGTTTGGATCTCAAAGTACTGCTGCTGCGCACCTTCGTTGCCGCCAATCCCGAACCAAGCCGCCGCTCGGATTGCCGCCGCCGGTTCCGGGGAGATCCTCTCCAAGAGAGACCAAGGTTGTAGACTCTTCGTTGACTTCACGAACACATCGTCGAACAAAGAGGAACACCGTAGTCTCCAAACGAAGTTTGTATCTCGTGTACATTCTATATTTACTTTTGTTGTAAAGGAACTTTTGTTCCGTGTTGTAAGGGTTGGGTGCAACCCGTTTTGTGGGAGTGTTGACTCTCACGTGTGGAAGGGTTCCTTCCGATAGTGCAGGGATTGGATTTCAATCCTGTTGGAGAAGAGACCGAGTCATCCCTTGTTGGGAGATAGGTCGAAGGGGGAAAGTGGATGTACCCAAGTCAGGGAACCACTATAAATTGCCTGTGTATTCTATGTATTGTGCTTTTTATTTTTATTGTGCAGGTATATTCGTAAATTCCGCAAAAGCGCTACACGTCACCTATTCCCCCCCCATAGGTGCACATAGTTGACACTAGGTGGACTTTCACAGTCCATGCCCAAAATGACATCGAACTCAACTAATGGTAAAATCACTACTACCAAAATGAAGTCAACTCCATCCAGCTCCCAATAGATGCACCCTTTGGCCCCAGTGGTCATGGATGACCCATTAGGCATGCGCACTTTCAGCTCCGCGTCTGCCGAGAAAGACTCAACTCCTATTCTCCGGATGAAGCTCTCCGTGAGAAAGGAGTGCGATGCTCCCGTATCGAACAATACCCTAACGGGTTATCGGGAAACTAATATGAAGCCTACAACATAGACATCACACATAAAAGTCTAAAAGTATGAAGCACAAAATTTAAACTTAAATTTCCTCATACCTGTCACCACATAGGTTTGGCGGATCGCTTCCTGCTATCGAAGGTTGTAGGCCCTTGGTTGCACCGGTTAGAACCGAGAAGCGCTTGACTCCGCCATCTTCCCTTTCTCTACAGTACTGGGGCCGGAGCGCACAGTCTGCTCCTGCCTTGCCTCTTGCTCCGCTCCTCCTTGAGGACAAACACCAGCTATGTGCCCCACCTTACCGTAGTTGTAGCACGTCGGCAGTCCCCGAGAGTGAGAACCTCCAGGCGTGCACTTGCTCTTCTCACCAGACGTGGAAGTGTGAGGCTTTTTCCTCCACCTACTCCCTTCAGACTTTCCCTAGGATTGGGGAGGCTTCCCTTCCCCTTGCTTGGGAGTGAAACCCTTACGACGTTGGGTTCGCTCCAGATCACTCTCCAATATCCTGGCAGCCTCAACTGGCTCATTAAAACCAGCTCTCTTCATGGAAATGAGGGGTTGCCTCAGATTCTCCCTCAGCCCCTGGTTGAAGAGGTTATCCCTCTCTACATCATCTGTCATCGTCGTTCTCGCGTAACGACCAAAACGGGTGAACACCTGCACATACTCGTCCACCGTCTTGTCACGCTGCATTAAGTGCAGAAACTGCCTCTGAAGGGCCACCCGTGTAGAAACGGGAATGTACCTCTTTAGAAAAGCATCCCCAAATTCCTCCATTGACGGGGTGCGTCCAGGGAACTGGCAACCGCTATGGCTCACCCACCATAACTTGGCGTCTCCTTCCAACATGAACGTCGCATACTCAGATTTCTTTGCTTCTGGCGTCTCTGCCGCCCTCAAAAGCTCTTGAATTCGAACCCACCAATCCTCCTCATCCATTGGCATACCAACTCCCTTGAACGACGGGGGATGGAAGCTCAGGAAATACTTCATGTGCCGGTCTCCATGTAACGTCCCCGGTATATCCCATCAGGAACAATCCCCAGTCATTGGATCCCAAATTAAAGAAACGAACGGCCTTGATTCGGGCCTGAAATGATAAAATTGGGCCGAACACGGCCTGCGACACACCCGTGTCAAGGGCCGTGTCCCGCATTCGCCGTCAAAATCGACGCGCCTGGAACAACACACGGGCATCTGACACGCCCGTGTTCGACCTGACACACCTGTGTTCCAACTGACACGGCCGTGTGGTCGGCCGTGTGCCTCCATCGACACAGCCCCAAAAACAACCTGAGACTCACACGGGTCTTGGACACGCCCGTGTCCATGCCCGTGTCACACCCGAACACGCCTGGGCTCCAGGTCGTGTTCACAGTCTCGACACTTCGTCGAGCGAAGTTCGTCGACCACATGACATGGCCTTGGACACGCCCGTGTCCTAGGCCGTGTGCCTTGTCTCGACACATCGTCGAGCAAAATTCGTCGACTCCCCGGGCCGATCGTCGACACGGGCTCGACACGCCCTGCGACATGCCCGTGTCTCAGGTCGTGTTCTCTGCTAGATGATCGTCGACTCCAAAATCGTCGACCTCTCGACCAAATTGTCGACTGGAGCCTGACACGCCCTGGGACACGCCCGTGTCCTAGGCCGTGTGCCCCCTGCCAGAATCTAATTTTGGCACAAAACGCCTCCCGTCTCTCTTCTGAGTTTCGGGGCGTTACAGAAGATAAGAGCAGCAAGTCACAGAGCAAGGAGAAATATGTGGCTTTCAAAGCTGAGGCTTTAACCGGGAGTAGAAGGAAGATCTCCCCAGTGAGGAAAACTGTTGTGTCAGAATCTGAGAGCTCAAGGTCCAGCTCATCTGACAGACATACATCTGATGAGGACCTTACTGCCTTCTCTAGGCAGTTTCAGAAATTCATGAATAAGGGGAATTGGAAGAACAGAAGGCACTATCTCCTCTCTAAGGAGTTTGTGATCCTCTCCGATCATGAGGCTTTACGTTTCATCAACGGCCAGCATAAGATCAACCCAGGACACGCTAAGTGGGTAGCTTTCTGTTGGGTATTGTATCCACGATTACCTAGATTTGAGGAAGCCCCCTGTCAAGCTAAGATGAATTCACAATGTATTTGATGAAACATTTTAAGTTGTACTTGCAGTACCTCCACGCTAAGTGCACACCAATGTCAGGGTGCAGTAGGTCAATATACACGGGTCTGCACGACGTAATCCCTCGTTGAGCAGATCAGTGTGTTGGCCTATGTGTACTCTCTCTATTGGAGTGCACTTACTTTCAAGTACAGGGTCGCTCATATGCAAGAGAAGACAAGGAGCACAGAGGATCAAGGAGCATCTCCTGGGGTGGAAGACGAAAAATCTTCCAAGGCAAATTCGACGAGAATCACCAAGTGATTCTCGCCGATTCGGCGAGAATCACTAGTGATTCTCGCCGAATCGACGAGAATCATTAGTGATTCTCGCCGACTCCTTCTGGCCATCTCAAAATGGTGCCAAGTAAGATTCGGCGAGAATCACTTGTAATTCCCGCCGAACCAGTGGCCAAGGAGCTCATGTATACAAAGTAAAATTCGCTGAGAATCAATAAGTGATTCGACGAGAATCACAAGCGATTCTCGACGAATCGACGAGAATCACTTGGTGATTCTCGCCGATTCGTCGAGAATCGCCTGCGATTCTCGCCGAATTTTCCTTGGCGTTTTCTCTGGAATTTCCTGAACCAGATTCTGCCTTTGGACCAGTTTGAACCGGATTTCGGGGTTATACTTGTGGGTCCCACAACGGTCAAATTTGTTGTATCTACAGGGTATAAATACATGGGTATTTTGAACAGTAAATCTACGGATAAGAGAGAAAGAAAACCGAGCCGCGACGTAACCCTAAATTCGCGAAATCGCTCCGCTCCGCCGCCGCCGCTCGCGTCAAGTGGTCGCCGCTGCTGATCGCTCTTCTTCCCGATCTCCGGTGACAGAAGCTTAGCAAAGCTTGAGTCTCACGCGTTATCCGGAGATCTCTTGTCTCTCGATTTGTTGATCGGGAAAAACTCCCCCGTCCGAATCGATCGAGACGACTGATCCTAGAGTGACCGTTGGAAGACCTAGCTTGCTTCGCTACAAAGTTTAGATCTCCAAGTTCAGCAGCCGCTCTTCATCGTAGCCGCCGATCCCGAAGCTAGCCGCCGCTCGTGTGCCGCCGCCGGTTCCGGGGAGATCTTCTCCAAGAGAGACCGAGGTTGTAGACTCTTCATCGACTTCAAGAACACGTCGTCGAACGAAGAGGAACACCGTAGTCTCCAAAAGAAGTTTGTATCTCGTGTACATTCTATATTTTCTTTTGTTGTAAAGGAACTTTTGTTCCGTGTTGTAAGGGTTGGGTGCAACCCGTTTTGTGGGAGTGTTGACTCTCACGTGTGGAAGGGCTCCTTCCGTTAGTGAAGGGATTGGATTTCAATCCCGTTGGAGAAGTGACCGAGTCGTCCCTTGTTGGGGAGATAGGTCGAAGGGGGAAAGTGGATGTACCCAAGTCGGGGAACCACTATAAATTTGCTGTGTATTCTGTGTGCTGTGCTTGTTGTTTTTATTGTGCAGGTACATCCGTAAATTCCGCAAAAGAACTACACGTCACCTATTCCCCCCCCCCCCATAGGTGCACATAGCTGACACTAGGTGGACTTTCAAGTGGTATCAGAGCGAGGTTGCTCTTCAAAAAGGTTAACACCTTGAGTAGAATCCTGCCACAAGTGTCAGAAGCATGGATCTGGATTATGACGTATTGCCACTCAAACTCCCTGCATGCACAAAGGATTATTATCCCATCTGGAGGATGAGAGTGTTATTTCACCTGGATGCCATCGATCCACGAGCATCCCTCATCCTGGAAGAGGGTCCGTTTATCCCCATGAAGACCTCCGACTCTGGGATCCAAGTGCCCATAGGCATTGCTGAGATGTCTGAGATGGAACTATCTCTATTTCACTTGGACGAGAGGATTCGACAAATTATCATGGATGTCTGGTCTGGAGCCTCTCGCTCTAGATTGGAAAAATGTACAACGGCTAAATCTCTGTGGATGATGATCTCAGAGCTGATGGGGGGGTCAGAGAAAGCTGAAATATGCTGCCAATCAGAGGATGAGGCGTATGTGGGGGTCCTCACTTCTGAAGATGAATGCAAGGATCCTTCGGATTGCATCAGAGCTCCAGTATCCTTGTCAGAGACTGAAGAAGATAGTGAGGAAAGCAGCTCCGACGAGGACGAAACATTGGTCACTGATTCTAATGACAATAACTCAGATGAGAAGGTATCATCTTCATCCTGCCCCATATCTTTCGACTTTTCTGAAGACAGAAACTGCTCTCCTCCAGAAAATACTGATTCCCTGAAGAGAGCCCTTCAGGAAAGCAATCTACTTGCTGAGGAGCAAGCTCGAGAGATTGCTCGACTGAAGATCTTGTTGGTTCTCCAATTGGCGTCCAACAAGGTCAAGGACTCTAAGATCTCAGCTCTAGAGAATAGTCTAGATAATGAGAAACGTATAGTATCTAACTTTTCCAAAGTTGATGCTATAAAGAGAAAACAAGAAACCGGGTGGATCTCCCGGATTATCCAGGGATGGAGAAATGGGGAAACGGTGTTCCGACCTCCCACTCCAAGCGGGAAGGCAACTCATCATGCCTTCAGGTATGACCACAGGAATAGTCGTGGTCACTGCAAGGATGATCTGTCCCCATGTGGAGACACCCGGCGTGCAAGGGCCGGCATGGCCACCCACGAGAGAATACCTAAGGCTCATTCTGAGCCCTTTGTATTCACAGCCACTGCCACAACAAAGTGTGGATCTGCATGTCCCAGCTCACAGGAGACCTCTCACCATTCGAGGACACGGGATAGGGAGGATAGAAGACATGATGTCAGGCTTCATGGGGCCTCAGCAAGGGAGATGCCTGAAAGAATGGCACCACCTTCTCGGCCTCATAACGCTCACATCATGCATTCGTTCCACCCTTCCTCGTGTCACGATGGAAGAGGAATTTGTGTGACAAGAACATGCCCTATCCCGTTTAGACCTAGGACCGTGACTTCATCAGTCACTAGATCAGGTCGAAAAAGGCGATACAACATTCACCCTTGTTGGTGCTGCGGCAAAGTGGGGCACTTTGCCATTGACTGTTGGCACAACCCCTCTGTGCCCACAGCAAGGGCTTATCCACATTCTAGGGACAGAGGTAGTCTTCCAGACAGGTTTTCTGAAGGAAGGCAGTTGCGTGCTTATGCTAATAGAAACCTAGGACCCAATATGATTTGGGTTCCTAAGGTAAAGTAATTCTGTCTTGTAGGGTAGTCTAGATCCCCGTAAATACGATGGGATCTGGATAGTAGGTGGCTCAAGGCTAACGTGGAACAAGCATCTGCAATAACAGATGTGCTACCTGTTTGAGCATACTCACATTGAGCTTCTGATGTGTTCTACCTGTGGGACTAAGCCAATGACTCTCAAAATCCCAGGTAATTTTGATCAGTTCAAGGACTTGTGTCATGATGGATCCTCATTCAAAATATATATATACTTATATATATCATCATATACAGATCCTTCTTTGTATATTAGTGTATGTATGCACGTCTAAGGATTGGTTAACTCGATGCATGCAAACCTTTACACCTCAATAAAGGGTTAACGAAGACATGTCATTGTAAATCTCGACAACACACAATTGACATTAAGAAGACTTTTGAAAAACCTCAGTAAAATTCAAATAGATTGACTTTAGAATATACGTGTATTTATCATTTTTGTTTATTTGACATCGGAAAATTTCTAAATTATTGCAAGCTTCTCAAATGTGAAAATCCCTAGTCAAGAGACCCCTCAATTTCGAATCAGATAAATTGTATCAGAAGCCGAATTAACCAAATCTCCTGAATCCCGCCGAATTTGACAAAGCCGAATCAGTCAAATACCGCAAGACCCTTCGCATTCCTGACAAATCTCGCCGAATCGTTTAAATCCCGCAAAACTCTTCGCCTTCCTCACGACTCCCGCCTCACGCTGCAGCAAGTACCCCGACACCCACAAGATTTCTCCCGCAAGAATTCTCCGCAACCCGCAGGAGTTCTTCCGCCGATTCGCAGCAGCTCGTGAGGTCTCCTCCTAAGCTCCCGCTAGGGTTTCGCGACGTTCTCTTCGAAAGGCTTCCGACGACTCCCGCCGAAACCCGCAGCCCTCCGACGCTCTCGTCGACGCCAAGAGAGTTCCAGCAAGGCCGAACCCCACAGGATACTCTTCCATCCACCGAAGATCTTCCCGAAGCTCATCAACTCACTTCCGTGTAAGCCCTTAGGTAACCTCCTCCTCAATGGCTCCAAGGCCGAACCCCAAGTGATACTTTCTTTTTGAATGTTCACTAATGCTTAGAGTCGGGCTTCTCTCTAGATCTTCAATGGCTCCAAGGACGACTGCAGGCTTGATTTCTGGTTGCGAGCTGGTTCGCACTGGATTTTCTCATGCCTCGGACGAGTTCCGAAATATCATTCTAATGCTAGAAGAGGCTGGGCTAACCTTCGTCTTGGAGCACCCTTGCAAAGTCCTGGATAAAGAAGTGCTGGAGTTCTTCTCTACCGCAAGACTCCGAGATAGAGACTCCATCATCAAAAGCAAGGTGGCTGGGACAAAAGTAAAGATGTCTGCCAGTAAGCTAACTCGCTACCTGCAGCTTTCCAGTTCAGAGGAGGAGGACTATCTGGAGGACGAGGACAAAGCCAGAACTCTCCTGTTCTGCGGTCTTCCAAGAGGCACTCGATCAGTAAAGAGAAAAGAGATGAATGAAGAAGGGAAGCTCCTATCTGACGTCATTGGAAAAGTGCTCATCTGTAAGCCAGGCTCCCATGATCATATCTCCGGAGATATGTTCAAAATCCTCATCGCTGTGGTCTGCCGCAAGAGGTTCAACTGGGGGGAGTTGCTGTTTCAAAAGATCAAGGACACTCTGGGCACTCCAAGTTTCGGCCGCATCATCAGTCTATATCTCAACCAGCTCAACGGCGACAAGTTCGACATGAGCAAAGGAGTTCCTCTCCACTACTTGAAAAAGATGGATGCTACTATGTTTGATCGATGGGAGAGGCGTATCGGGCAGCCTGCTGTGGAAGAGCTAGAGGAAGTATCTCCTGCAGCCTCCCCCCATGACATTCCTGATACCCTGACTGCAGGAATCGAGGGGGAGACTCTACCCCCTCATACAGATGCAATATCTGAAATCGCCCAGGTGGCTAGGGATGCTGTGGCCGATATTCAAGAAGAATGTGACCGTGTGCTGGAGACTGCTGACCACGAAGTGGAAGAACCTGCTGACATAGATGAATTCTTGAATGAGGACGGAGAGGACGATGAAAATGAGGGACATGAAGTACTTGAGTCTCCAGATGCTGTTGAACCTCCTTCTGATAAGTCTGCACCAGTGGAGGGGGAGTTAAATAAATCTACAGAGGCCACCCACACTCCTCCGATAGAGACTGTGATGGTATCCAGCTCCACCGATGCGTCTGCTGACGAGCAAGAGCAAGGCCAAGAAGTGCCTCCAGCTATTCCATTACGAGATGACCTAGCCATTCACACTGTACATATAATTCAGGGCATCGTGAATGAGCTTAAAACCTCTTTTGATAAAGCTCAGAAAACAATGCTGCAAGAGATTAAGACTTCTGAAGATCTCATGCTGAAGAATATGGTGGAAATCAACCATAAGCTGGACATGATGGAGAAGAAATTTGAGGAGAAGTACACCGCGGCCGGCGAAGCTGTCACACTCTTAATGGCCGGTTTGAAGAAGAATACTGATACCCTGGCTGTCGTAAATCAGAACGCACACGTTGTAGCCAACAACATTCAGCTGTTTGATGGTAATATGGTCACTTTAAATGCCAATCAGCAGGCCCTGATCACTGAATTCACCAAGACAACGAAGCATATTGATGACTCCCTGCACTCATATGCTAACTGCATAGCTGACGAAGCCAAAAAGGGGGAGAAAGAGTATATCGCTAAGTTGGCCGAGCTTCAAGAAAGCATGGATGCAAACTTCGCACAATCAAGCAAATACGTCTATGAAAGCTGCTGGTGGATGCTCCAACAGGCGCTAGGTACGTTAGGCGTCGTCCTACCTGACAACCCTGCTGGTATTCATGTCCCTGAGACATCTAAGGCTGCTGAGGAAGCAAGTGTTGCTGAGGATGTTAGTGCAAGTGTTGCTGCAGATATTCCCACACATGAAGCTGATGCTAGGGCTCTCTCCAAAGCTAAATTGAGGAGCATGTTTGACCAAGAGGCCTTAGCAAAAGCCAGGGGAAAGAGAAAAGTTCAGGAAGGGACCTCCAAGGAGACTCCAGTTGAGAAGCGAATCAGAATGAGTGAGGAGGATGTACGAAACGAAAGGTGGAGTCCAGTTTCAAGGAACATCATCTTAGACACCTTCCGGCTGTACGAAAGAGGAGAGATCAATCGAAATGAAGCATATAGCCAGTACGAATGGGAAACGCACAAAGCATTTGAAGCGAAACGCAACATTTTCTTCAGAAACAACAAGGATCCAGACAAAGTTGCTCCTCCTAGGTATTACCCGAAGCCCAAGGAATACATGGAAAGGCAACGCCAAAAGTACTTGGCTCAAACTCTGAAGGGTGACGTAGCTAAGGACAAATAGTCATTATTTTATAGCTGGTCACTGTGTCTTAAGAACGTTTAATGATTATTACTGTCATATGAACAATTCTGAATTATATGTGAATATATTTCTCTTGGTATATATATATATATTCTTGAATGTGTGAATGACTCAAGTCCTGTTCTGATTGCATATATTCCCTTGTGTTGCATATTTAATTTTTAAATGCTATAATTATTATTTGATAGGTGTAATTCATCTTAGCTAGTAGGGTTTTGGCTTCGTCAAATAGGGGGAGATTGTTGGGTATTGTATCCACGATTACCTAGATTTGAGGAAGCCCCCTGTCAAGCTAAGATGAATTCACAATGTATTTGATGAAACATTTTAAGTTGTACTTGCAGTACCTCCACGCTAAGTGCACACCAATGTCAGGGTGCAGTAGGTCAATATACACGGGTCTGCACGACGTAATCCCTCGTTGAGCAGATCAGTGTGTTGGCCTATGTGTACTTTCTCTATTGGAGTGCACTTACTTTCAAGTACAGGGTCGCTCATATGCAAGAGAAGACAAGGAGCACAGAGGATCAAGGAGCAACTCCTGGGGTGGAAGACGAAAAATCTTCCAAGGCAAATTCGACGAGAATCACCAAGTGATTCTCGCCGATTCGGCGAGAATCACTAGTGATTCTCGCCGAATCGACGAGAATCATTAGTGATTCTCGCCGACTCCTTCTGGCCATCTCAAAATGGTGCCAAGTAAGATTCGGCGAGAATCACTTGTAATTCCCGCCGAACCAGTGGCCAAGGAGCTCATGTATACAAAGTAAAATTCGCTGAGAATCAATAAGTGATTCGACGAGAATCACAAGCGATTCTCGACGAATCGACGAGAATCACTTGGTGATTCTCGCCGATTCGTCGAGAATCGCCTGCGATTCTCGCCGAATTTTCCTTGGCGTTTTCTCTGGAATTTCCTGAACCAGATTCTGCCTTTGGACCAGTTTGAACCGGATTTCGGGGTTATACCTGTGGGTCCCACAACGGTCAAATTTGTTGTATCTACAGGGTATAAATACATGGGTATTTTGAACAGTAAATCTACGGATAAGAGAGAAAGAAAACCGAGCCGCGACGTAACCCTAAATTCGCGAAATCGCTCCGCTCCGCCGCCGCCGCTCGCGTCAAGTGGTCGCCGCTGCTGATCGCTCTTCTTCCCGATCTCCGGTGACAGAAGCTTAGCAAAGCTTGAGTCTCACATGTCTATCCGGAGATCTCTTGTCTCTCGATTTGTTGATCGGGAAAAACTCCCCCGTCCGAATCGATCGATACGACTGATCCTAGAGTGACCGTTGGAAGACCTAGCTTGCTTCGCTACAAAGTTTAGATCTCCAAGTTCAGCAGCCGCTCTTCATCGTAGCCGTCGATCCCGAAGCTAGCCGCCGCTCGTGTGCCGCCGCCGGTTCCGGGGAGATCTTCTCCAAGAGAGACCGAGGTTGTAGACTCTTCATCGACTTCAAGAACACGTCGTCGAACGAAGAGGAACACCGTAGTCTCCAAAAGAAGTTTGTATCTCGTGTACATTCTATATTTTCTTTTGTTGTAAAGGAACTTTTGTTCCGTGTTGTAAGGGTTGGGTGCAACACGTTTTGTGGGAGTGTTGACTCTCACGTGTGGAAGGGCTCCTTCCGTTAGTGAAGGGATTGGATTTCAATCCCGTTGGAGAAGTGACCGAGTCGTCCCTTGTTGGGGAGATAGGTCGAAGGGGGAAAGTGGATGTACCCAAGTCGGGGAACCACTATAAATTTGCTGTGTATTCTGTGTGCTGTGCTTGTTGTTTTTATTGTGCAGGTACATCCGTAAATTCCGCAAAAGAACTACACGTCACCTATTCCCCCCCCCCCCATAGGTGCACATAGCTGACACTAGGTGGACTTTCACTTTCTTACAAGGTTACACGTTTAATCTCAAGCACCTTAAGGGAGCTGAAAACCGAGTCGCGGACGCCCTTAGTCGTCTTACTATTTTACTCACCTCTATGGAAGTACATGTTGTAGTATTTGAGCAGGTTAAGGATGAGTACGCCACGTGTCCTAACTTCCAGGACTTCTATTTATCTGCCCAGGATAGCTCCCCCACGACGATATCTACATACGTCATCAAGGACGGTTACCTGTTTAGGAACGGGAAGCTATGTATTCCGCAGTCATCGTTACGACTACATATCATATGGGAATTGCATAGCGGAGGGTTGAGTGGCCACTTCGGTAGAGATAAGACCATTACGTTAGTCGAGGACAAATTCTATTGGCCAAAACTTAAGGTTATGGTGGGACAGGTAGTGGTAGTTGCCGCATGTGCCAGGTGTCTAAGGGTAGTAAAACCAACGTAGGATTATATACACCCTTGCCTATTCCCTCCATGCCTTGGGTAGACGTTAGTATGGATTTTGTATTAGGCCTCCATATTACCCTACGCCGTCACGACTTAATTTTTGTAGTGGTGGATAGGTTTTCAAAGATGGCTTATTTCATCCCGTGCAGTAGGACAAATGATGCGTCTCACGTCGCTAAACTTTATTTTAAAGAAGTCGTTAGTCACCGTGGAGTGCCAAAGACCATAGTATCAGATAGGGACGTAAAATTCACTAGTTATTTTTGGAAGACTCTTTGGATATTAATGGGAACAAAATTATTGTTTTCCTCCGCCTATAATCCCCAAACCGATGGGCAGACGGAAGTGGTTAACCGGAGCATAGGAAATTTGTTACGATGCCTTGTGAGTGATCACAAGAGCACTTGGGATCTTCTCCTTCCCCATGCCCAATTAGCCTACAATAATTCCAAGTATAGGTCTATGGGTCTGTCTCCAAATGAGATTGTCCACGGGTATAAGGATCCTGTGCCGCTTGACTTGGTGTCGTTGCCCCCAACATACAAGGCAAGTCAGTTTGCACAATCCTTCGCCCAGCACATCCATGATTTACATGCACGTATACGGGCCACCTTGACTACGCAATACGACTCTTATCAAGCGCACGCTAATTTACATAGGAGAGTATCAGACTTCAAAATTGGCGATCTAGTTTTAGTCCGTTTGGTTCCCGAATGCTTGCCAACTGGCACCGTTAAAACGTTAGCACCAAAGCGCGCCGGCCCTTTTCGGATTATTGAGAAGTTAGGTGACAACGCTTTCGTTTTGGACTTGCCTGCTGATTGGGGTATCTCCCCCATTTTTAATGTTTTGGATTTAACGATGTTTGTGTCACCACCATAAGAGTTGATTTCTTTGTTGTCTTCTTCTCCCACTCTAAATTCTCATGGGTTGGGGAGTGGTAGTACGGATGATCTCTCTCTTTCGGTCCCCACAGGTATATCATCGGATGGTAAGTTGCCTTCTTTCCTGCCTACTGCTAATATGTTCCCCAGGTTTCCATGGATGTTTTCCACTCCAGAGATGATACTTGATGCTGAGCCTGTTACCACTGCTGATGGCGACACCCACCGCTTTCTCATCCGTTCGCGTGATCGGCCCCCTTCGGATGACTCTTGGGTACTTGAGACGGAGCTGCAGAGTTTGGATGCCGCTCTCCTTCACCGCTATCGCTTGGACCACGCAACGGAGATGCGTGCATTTGAGCGGGGGAGGATTGATGGCGTCCCCCTCCTCCACCAATTGAAGACGATGTTGACGATGTGATGATGATCCGGTTGATAAGGCAATACAACTCAAGGATGTGAGGCGGCACGATGACGCTAACGGAAGGCTACACTACAACCTCCGCCCGCGGCGTGCTACCGCCACTGCAACGCATTTGCCTTATTTATTTCCTTTCTTGCACTCTATTTTATATTTGGAATATAAAATTATCCTATGTTTAAGTGATAATTTTATATTCATTACATGTTATATTATTTTTAATTTAGAACATTGTTCATGTTGGTGTGCCTTTACCCATTCGGATGGATGAGATTACATCTCCATCATGAAGGGCTAAGACTTGTTTGTAACTCCTATATAAGGAGGCTATGTTATGAGATCATTAGACAAGAATTAACCCTAAACTCTCATTGAGATATTCGACCAAGAGGAGGACTCTCCAAGCCGCCACCCCCCTGGTTGTGGTGTGAAACCGCCGCCCCCCTGCTCCCTCCATCCGTTCGGTGCGACTCCAGCGTGGCTTCCTTCGGTGCGACTCCGGCGTGGCTTCCTTCGGTGCGACTCCTTGGAAGAAGGTTGCAAACCCTTCGGTGTGACGCCGGTGGATCCGTGGAGAGAGTGATTCTCCCACAGTTATCTTGTGTGAAGCTTTATGGTTGGGTAATCTCTCCCCCTCCCTTGTGTGATTTCTTCTCTTTAGTTGTGGTGGTTTTCGCAAATCGTTTTCTCCGGATCGTTAATTTAATCGCTGCAAGTTTTGAATCGAAATCGCCGTTGCAAGGCGTTTTATTTCCGGATCGGGTGGATCCTATTTTCCTGAGCGGATCTTGGCCTATAGCCTTGTTCTTGTTCTCAAAAAGGAGTGGCAACCTTGGTGTTTTTCTTGGGGAATATTCCGACTCAAATTTCCGATCGTTGTTTTCGAGTCGACCATTCCTCCTTTGTTGTTTGTGCTACGTTCTTGTGACGGGGATCTATTATGGGCGATAGGTGCTGTGTAGGTGCGGTAGATCTACGACGTGTAGAGCGGAGATAGAGCGTTAGCTTCATGGGGATCTCCGATCCGACATCCCTACATCACTTCAACATCTTTTATACATATAGGCTTGACCTTTGTCGTCAACTCATAATCAACTGGCACTTGATCAACCACAACTATCTATGAAGGCTCTTGCACCGCCTTACGCAACGCCGATACGTGGAACACATCGTGTAGCCCACTCAACTCCACCGACATCTTCAATCTATACGGTGCTTCGCCAACACGCTCCAGGATCTCAAATGGTCCAAGGTATCTCGGACTCAGCTTCTTCATGCGTCGAACCCGCGAGACACCCTTGAACGGCTTGATTTTCAAGTACACCCAGTCGCTAACACTGAACTCCACGTTCCTATATTTGGTGTTATAGTACTTTGACTGTCTGTCCTGAGCGATCTTCAACCGTTCCTGAATTATCCGTATCACTGAAGTGGTATCCTCCACCGCTTGACGTTTGTAAAGCTTCGACTCGCCTGTCTCCAACCAAGACAATGGCGTGCTGCACTTTCTCTCGTACAAGGCCTCAAAAGGCGTCATTCCAATACTCGCCTGAAAGCTGTTGTTATACGCAAACTCCACCATGAACAGGTGATCTTCCCACTGCTTTCCAAAATCTAGGACGCACATGCGAAGCATGTCCTCCAATGTCCGGTTGACCCTCTCAGTTTTGCCATCCGTCTGCGGATGAAAGGTTATGCTGAACTTTAGCTTAGTACCCAATAGACTATGCACCAACCTCCAGTCATTCGACGTGAAGCGTCCATCTCGATCACTAACAATACTGCGGGGCATACCATGCAACTGTACAATATTCTCCACATAGAGTTTGGCCAACATTTCCACCGTATCTTCCTTCCTGATCGGGATGAAGTGCGACACCTTTGTCAACCTATCTACGACCACCCAGATGGCGTCGTTTCCCCTCTGCGACTTCGGCAAATCATGCACAAAATCCATAGATATGTCGTCAAATTTCCATTCCGGGATAGGCAAGGACTTTAGGAGACCTCCGGGCTTTTGGCACTCTGCCTTCACCAAGGCACAAGTTTGGCACCTGGACACATAAAGTGCTACATCCTTCTTCAATCCTGGCCACCAAAATAATTTCTTCATGTCTCTATACATCTTCATGCTTCCCGGGTGGATTGAGTACTTGTTATGATGAGCCTCGTACATCAACTCCTCCCAAAGATTATCCGCACTAGGAACGCATAGGCGACCGTCCTTCCTTAGCAACTGATCCTCAACAGAAAACTGGGAATTTGACCCATCCAATGATTCATTCAAGATCTGCTTCATGTTGTTATCCTGAATCAAATCCCGCCGAACTCTATCAGCTAGGTCACACTACACCTCGGTCCAAAATAGTTTCGCCTCAGTACTGGACTGCTTGTCGACGCAAGATATCTCCAAAGCCTCCAATTCACAGACCAATCTCTCATCATGTACCGATAACCAGTTGGCCTATGCAGGAACCTTACGACTCAATGCATCCGCCACTACATTACCTTTCCCTGGCACATAATGTATCTTGAAGGTGTAGTCCCTTAGGAACTTCATCCACCTCCACTGCCTCATGTTCAGATCCTTTTGATCTAACAGGTACTACAAGCTCTTATGATCGGTGTATATATCGAATTTCACACCGTACAGATAGTGCCTCAACAACTTTAGAGCAAATATCACGGCCGCTAACTCCAAGTCATGGACCGGATAATTTCTCTCGTGAGCCTTCAATTGTTGTGAACCGTAGGCTATCACACTCCCATGTTGTAGCAGAACACAGCCCAAACCACTGTCCGAAGCATCACTATAGATTTCAAACCCTTCGGTTCCACTTGGGGAACATAAAATAGGCGTTGTGGTCAACCGCCTCTTCAACTCTTCAAATCCTGTTCGCACTGCGAAGACCATACAAACTTCTGGTTCTTCCTAGTCAAAGTCATGAGTGGTAGCGCTATCCGTGAGAAGTTCTCTACGAAGCGCCTGTAGTAGCCAGCAAGCCCCAGAAAGCTCCGGACCTCCGCCACTGTAGTCAAAGCAGGCCACTCCCGTATAGCCACTATCTTCGCCGGATCCACAGTTATCCCTTCTCCACTAACAACATGACCAAGGAACGCTATCGAGGATAACCAGAACTCACACTTGGAGAACTTAGCATACAACTGGTTTCTCCTCAACGTCTCCAACACCATGTGCAGGTGATTGTAGTGATCCTCTTCACACTGCGAGTATACCAGGATATCGTCCATAAATACTATCACAAAATGGTACAGGTACTCTTTGAACGTTCTATTCATCAGATCCATAAACACAGATGGCGCATTGGTCAAACCAAATGGCATGATCGTGAACTCGTAATGCCCAAACCGCATACTGAATGCTGTCTTTGGGATGTCGCTCCCCCTTATCCTCAATTGGTAGTAACCGAACTTCAGATCTAACTTTGAATATACCGTTGACCCAACCAACTGATCAAATAGATCGTTAATTTTCGGGATCAGATACTTATTCTTTTCTGTAAGCTTGTTCAATTCCCGATAGTCGATACAAAGCCGCAAGCTCCCATCTCTCTTCTTAACGAAAAGAATCGGTGCGCTCCAAGGCGATGAACTTGGATGCACATAACCCTACTCTAACAACTCTTGCAGTTGCACATTCAACTCCACCATCTCTTTTGGCGCTATCCGATATGGAGAGCGTGACACCGGTTTGGCACCCGGTACCAGCTCAATAATAAAATCAATCTCCCGCTGAGGAGGGGATCCTGGGAGATCATTTGGAAACACATCAGGATACTCAGACACAACTGGGATACTTTCCAGACTAGGCCTAGGAGTATAAGTATGCACTAAAGTGACAAACAGCTCTACCCCAGACCGAACTGCCTTGATCACCTAAAGGGCTGACATCAAAACTTTCCCTGACCCCTTCGTGCCCGCAAACGTAGTCTCCCGTTCAGAATTTAATCCCAACTTAACCTCCTTTCGGTTGCAATCAATGTAAGATCGCTACTCCGAGATCCAGTCCATACCAAAGATTGCATCGAACTCTAATAACGGTAGAATCAACGCTCGCAAATCAAACTCCTGATCCCCAATCCCAACCTTGACTACGCAGACCTTATCCGCGCGCATTGAGCACCGATTGGGCAACAACACATCCAACTTGTCTTTTGCCATCGAGGGAGGGACCCCGATGCACGACACAAATCGTTCGGACAAGAAGGAATGCGAAGCTCCCGTATCAAACAAGGCTCTCGCCGGACAATCGAGAATCAATATAAATCCTAGCAACAACAGAAGTAAGCTAACACATAAAAGAGGTAACAACTACAAAAGTTAATCTACCATGAATTAACTCATACCTGTCACCACGTCAGCTTGCTTTATGGCCTCTTGTAGACCAAGATTATAAAATCTAGGCTGGACTGGAGCATGATGGGACGCGGTTGACTCCACCGCCTTCCCTTTCTCCTCATAAGTCGCTCCAGACTTCCTCTCAGACTTTGTGCGTCCGCTCCAACACTCACGAGCAAAATGCGCCATCTTCCCACAGTTGTAGCAAGCTCCTGGGACTCGATTTGTGGTTTCCCCCGACACACTAGACGAAGGGGCTGAGTTCGAAGTCCTCTGCTTCTTATTCTATTTGCGGAATCCTGACTTTGCACTAGGCACTTTGAACTCTGCCTTCTTTTCTCCTGGGTCCTTCTTCTCTTGCACCTTCTTCACAACCTTTTCCAGAGACCGGGCCGAGTTGACCAAGGCTAGGAAGCCCTACTCCTTAGGCCCAACAAGGAGCAACTGTAGGTCACCACGAAGACCCTCATAAAATCGGTTGGTCTTCCTCTCCTCTTCCGTAAAAATAGCCACAGCATACCGACCCAACCGTGTAAACTCGTGGAGGTACTCGTCCACGCTTCTGGATCCCTGAGTCAACCCAAGGTATTGATTCTCCATCTCAAGCTTCTGAGCAGAGGGTAGAAATCTGGCCAGGAACAATCTTGAAAATTCCTCCATAGGCACATCAGCAAGTTGCCTACCCACTAAGAGATGAAACTCCAACTCATCCCACCACAGCCTTGCTTCACCCGCCAAAAGAAAGGTCGCTATGGTGGTCTTCTGCCACTCCTCAGTTAATGTGGCTATCAAAACCCTCTTTATCATAGAGTGCCAGTCCTCAGCTTGAGCTGGCGTTCCAGTCCCGTCAAATACTGGGGGATGAAAGCCCATTACATGCTTAAGCTGCTTCTCTGTAGCTCTCCTCGGCTCTACCAGATCAACTACTGCGTGCTCCACCACTCTCGGCTCTGCCGCCCTAACCGGTTCTTGCTCCACGACAGGAGGTGTGTGGTGCATTTGCCCTGCAGGTTGGGCATTAATCATCTCAAATACGGTTTCAGCCACCATCCTGATGGTTTCCGCTGAAGGAGGTATAGTTGGCATTTCTCTCGGTGCACTACTTTCCGCCGATTGTGGACGCTCTGATTGACCAGCACCGCTCCTAGCTTCCTATAGAAGCAAAGACACACGATTAGACGACAACCAAATTGCTAAAAGCAATTATTGGAACACTCAGATTCCACAAAACAAGTGTATTTTCCATTCCTAAGGGGACATTCATGGATTCTTTTGATGTTATAACGATGACGCACACATGTGCTCACCACCCCTTAAAAGAATTCGCCCACAAATTCATTTAAGCCTGACCATAACCAGAAGTCTGATACCAAATTGTAACACCCCCATCCATCGTATGGCATATAACAGAAGGTCCAGATGGAACCTGACGCCATATACCACGGACAGACGGAAGGGTTACATATTAATAACCAAACATTCCAATTAAGACTACTCGTCCTAACACAGAGCATTCTAGCGGAAGCTTTTAAAAGTGGAAAGAACCCAAACTGAATAATCAATTTACATGAATGTCCACAATCACTACCAATGGAATGAAATAACCATACACTGAAAGATACATGGTCTTATGGCCTTACAAAAGTTCACTTATCAAATAGTGTCTTACATACATCGGCTCGCGGGCCGGCGACACATGACAAAATAAAACAACTATACGCTAAGGTCTTCAAGGGCCAGCACGGAAACAAGGGCTCCAGCCCACTATTTTGCACTCGGCTCCGCAGCACCTACAAGCAACATCCCACCGTACGGTGGCAAACAGGCAATAGTCAGCTAAAGCTGACCAAATTATAATGACCCCGTCCCTTTCTCGGGACGGCGGTGCTCCTTCCCTGTATATCATAAGCCCAGCTAAACAATTATGTATAAACATACTTCGCCACAGGTGTAAGCTCGCTCGGCCAAACACCCTGTGTACTCAGGTCACATTAACGGTGAATCCTGACACTTCAGCGTCTTCACCACCACCCTAGGATGGCAATGACATGAGCATTTTAGCATTCCTGACCACTGTCTAAGGCTCCCGACTATGCCAACGGCCAGTCCCCTTTTCAGGTCTCTCGCACCGAACCACATAGCCCAGGTCCAATTCCACTTGCCCGTTGCTCAACCGCGTAGTTCACATTAAGACGTACGCACGGGCCAAGCTTCTCTCGGATCCTAATATTCCAATCAATCACATAACTCAGTTATGTTCAAGGCCGGTTCCTAGACCTCCAAGTTAGCAGAACAACGATTCCGCTCAGTTTTCCGGGTGCGCCTTGGAGCTAACCTCCAAGGATCCCTGCTGCAATCTACCATGTAGAAACCCAAAAACCCAAAGCACGGAGTCTTCTCTGGCAAATCATAACAAATGCAACATCGCCGATCCAGACCAACATGTCCGGATAGGCTTCACACACAATACCTACGCCCGTACTTCGATTCCGGACTCTATATGCAACACAAGGGGGACTATTCCCGTCAACCCCAAGGAACACCGCACACTCGCCGCACACTCGCGGAAGCGGGTTTTCCCTATGCAAAAGGAAGAGCTTCACATGCTCAAGTAGAGAATCGTTACCCTTGTAGTATGCATTGGCGCCATGGAAAACTATCCGAATAGAAGTCTTTGCAACGGGATTCCCTCCACGAATCCACTCTCGGTTCTCTGATCGGTGCTCCGCCGGTAGCTAGAAAACTCCTCCTTCTTCCTCCTCTTTCTAACTCCTTGAGAGAGAGAGACTAAGGGGGGAAATGAGGAATTGATCCTCTATTTCCGATCTTAACAGAGTAGGGTTTCCCCAGGGCCGTCGGATTTTAAATAAAGAAATCCAATGGCTCTGATTCGCTCAAAAATCACCAGACCTGGGCCGAACACGGCCTCGCACATAATCATGTCCCAGGCCGTGTGCCTCGATCCAGGCACGATCGTCGAATGCAGAACAACCACACGGGCAAAGACACGCCCGTGTCTCACCTGACACGCCCGTGTCGGGTCCTCGACACGCCCGTGTCCGGGGGCGTGTCACATATAACCGCCACGCCAACCGACACGACTCTGCTGAACACGGGTACTGACATGGATAGGCACACGCCAGTGTCAAATGACACGCTCGTGTCATTAAGGAGTGTTACTTGTCGTGTCCTTCTCGGGATGAAAACAGACAAAACACCAGCCAGACACGGCCTTGGGCACGCCCGTGTCCTAGGCCATGTACCCATATACAGGCACCAAAATCCCTTTATACGTGACCAACACAAATATAATTTTCAGGGCGTTACACCCTATATGCCTAGTTGCAGTTAAGAAAGCCTCATACTATTTCCAGTGGCATAAGATACTGGCTCATTTGAATTATAAGACCATTGGTCAGCTCTTCAGTGATGAGCTTGTTAGGAATGGCCGCAAAATAAAATTCTCCAAGGTGGGTATATGTGCTGCTTGCAAAAAGGGCAAGCAGACTAAGACCTTTTTCAAGATCATTGGTGCCAAGGATTCAGTGAGATGCTTGTGAATCCTGTATATGGACTTGTTTGGTCATATGCTTATTTATAGTCTAGGTAGGAAGGTCTACACCCTTTTGGTGGTTGATGACTATTCTAGGTTTACTTGGGTGTTCTTCCTTAGGAAAAAGGATGAAACAGTTGAAATCTTCACAAATTTTGTCAGGCAAATTCAGAATGAGCTTGCAGGCTCTGTGGTCAAAATGAGAAGTGACCATGGAACTGAGTTTCAGTCTACTGCTGTGACTACATTCTGTGAAGAGCAAGGGATTCATCAAGAATTATCCTCTCCAAGAACACCCCAGCAAAATGGGTTAGCTCAGAGGAAAAACAGAACTCTCATAGAAGCTGGGAGAACACTATTGAGTGACACTTCTCTCCATAAATATTTATGTGCTGAGGCAGTTAACATTTCATGTCATGTGCTCCATAGGGCTTTTATCACCAAAGGCCACAAGAAGACTCCCTATGAGATCTTGAAGGGCAGAAAACCAAACATATCCTATTTCAGGATCTTTGGTTGCAAGTATTTTATCCTAGACAATGGTAAGTCAAAAGTGACTAAGTTTGCTGTCAAATCCCAAGAGGGGATATATTTTGGGTACAACAACAATAGTAGGACATATAGAGTCTATAGCTTGACAAATCAAGTTGTAGAAGAGTCTATCCATGTGGTGTTTGAGGAGTCATACATGATTGACAGTGAGGTGTCAAGCTCTTTGCCTAGCTCTGCAGGTACAGAAGTCATGATAAAAAAGCTCTCCATCAAAGATTAAGACCCAACTTTGCAAAAAGATTGTGAAGAGGGATGCTGTCTAAAGGAAGTATAGGGCAGTCAAGCTGAAAATGAAGAATAACCTGCTGAAGAAAATGGTAATCAGCAGGAGGCAGTCAGACTGCCACCAGCAGTCAGATATCTGAGAGTTCATCCTCCAGATTAGATAATAGGTAAGGCTAGCCAAGGTGTACAGACCAGAAGCAGGAGTATCAACACAGATCTCTATTCCAGCTTCTTGTCATAAGAAGAGCCACAGAAATTTGAAGAAGCCAATCAAGACCAATCTGGATTGGTGCAATGCAAGAAAAACTGAACCAATTCAAAAGATGAAAGGTCTGAAAGCTAGTTCCAAGACCAGATGGACAAAATGTCATTGGATTCAAGTGGATTTACAGAAATAAACTTGATGAAAATGGCATTGTAATAAAGAATAAAGCTAGACTGGTGGCCAAAGGCTATAGACAGGAAGAGGGGATTGATTATGACCAGACATTTGCCCCAGTTGCAATGTTGGAAGCAATCAGACTATTCCTTGCATATGCAGCCTTCTAGTGATTCAAAGTATTTCAGACGGATGTCAAGTCTGCCTTCCTGAATGGAGACATGAAGGAAGAGGTTTATGTAGAGCAGCCTTCAGGCTTTGTAGATTCTAATTCTCCTACTATTGTATATAGACTTAGGAAAGCTCTTTATGGGCTTAAGCAAGCCCCAAGAGCATGGTATGAGACATTGTCTACCTTCCTCATTGAGAACAAATTCTCAAGGGGGAAGATAAACAAGACCGTACTCCTAAAGGAATCTAAGGGCAATATCATCCTAGTCCAGATTTATGTTGATGACATAATATTTGGCTCTACTGATGACAACCTCTACAGGAAGTATGCTAAACTTATGCAAGGGAAGTTTGAGATGAGTAGTATGGGTGAACTGAAATTTTTCTTGGGGCTCCAAGTAAGACAGACTTATGATGGTCTATCCATATCCCACTCAAAGTTTACTTGGGAGATAATCAAGAAATATGGCATGGAGAATGCTTCCACCATAAGAACTCCCATAAGCTCAAGTATGCCTCTAGGAATAGATGATCTAGGGAAGCCTGTTGATCAAACTCTGTATAGAGGTATAGTTGGCTCCCTTCTCTACCTCACTATAAGTAGGCCTGACATTATGTATGCAACATGTGTATGTGCTAGGTATCAGGCATGCCCTAAAGAGTCTCACTACACTGTTGTGAAAAGAATCTTGAGATATCTTAAGGGCACCTCTAATATTGGCCTACGGTACCCCAAGAATGGGAAATTTGAACTAACGGCTATTCAGATGCAGATTCTGCAAGTTGCAAGGAGGACAGAAAGAGCACATCAGGCTCTTGTCAGTTTCTAAGTGGAAGGCTTGTCTCTTGGAGCAGCAAGAAACAAACAAGTGTTGCAATATCAATAGTAGAGTCAGAGTATATTTCAGCTGGAAGCTGTTGTGCTGAGTTCCTGTGGATCAAACTTCAACTTTAGGACTATAACATTCAGATAAGCAGAAATCCACTCTTTTATGATTCTAGTAGTGCAATTTTTATAGGTAGGAATCTTGTCTCCCATAGCAGGACTAAGCATATAGAAATTAGGTATCATTTCATTAGAGAACATGTGGAAAGGGAAGACATCTCCCTTAAATTTGTCTTCATAGACAAGCAAGTGGCTGATATATTCACTAAGTCACTAGATGAAGTCAAGTTCAGCACCTTCAAATTTGAATTGGGTATGTTGAATCTCATGTAGCTTCAATTCTCTCTTCTACTATATGCAACACTGTTTATTTTGCAGGTAGAACATACTCTTCCACCAGATTATGAAGAGAGTGTGCAACTATTGAGGAGGAGCCAGCCTAACAGCTGAACTAGATTCATTCATAGTAAGAATATCTACTCCAGACAGATAGGGGGAGAAAAACCCCTCATTATGCTCCCTATTGTAGAAGTCAAAAAGGGGGAGGATAGATGTCAAGGGTTGAGAAGAACAAACAAGTGAAATAGTAAGGATAGCAGCATGCCAGGGGGAGTAATTAATTCTCCATAGGATGGAGAAATATGGTAACATTTCCACATTCTACTAATGTTTATTCCTTCTATGATGAATATACTATGTTATCAATGACCTGTAGTGTTTTGACTTCTTCAAACGGGTAAGAAGTCAAACGGGTTAATGACATATACACATAATGTATTTGATGTGTGCTTTAGTTCATGCATGCATGTTGTCCATGATTGGACATGTGAATAAAATGAGTTTGGTAGTAAACTCATATTTCGTCGAGCTCAGCACGCTGGTCGTCAAGCTGAACTCAACACTCCGTAGGATAAGCACAAGAGTTCAGGTTTTAACTTTCATCGAGCTCAGCTTGAAGTTCGTCGAGCTTAGCTTACAAATCATCAAACTCAGCTCAACACTTGTTAAGCTAAAGCCAAAAAAACAACTAAGGAAAAATGCGTTGAGACCGCTGAGAAGATTAAAGTTCGTCGAGCTTAGCCCACAGATCGTCGAACACAGCTAAAGCTAGAAAATCTGTCTAAGGCAAAAGTGCTGAGATCGTTGAGAAGAAGGCGTTGAGATCGTTGAGATAGCTGAGAAGATAGCATTGAGACCGCTGAGACAACTAAGACAGTTAACAAGATAGTGTTGAGACCGTTGAGACAGCAGAGAGAAACTGGATGGATTTCTCCAAGTCCAGAAGCATTGAGTGAAGCAGATTCACTCAATGCTTCCAATAAAGCAGGAAGCGCTGAGACAGTTAAGAGGTAAACAGCTCAGACAAAACTAGCTGGATTTTTTTCTAAGTTCAGAAGCGTTGAGTGAAGCAGGTACACTCAATGCTTCTAATGAAGAAAGAAGCATTGGGACTGTTAAAAGCAAGAAACTGTTAAGACAGCTGTGAAGATACCGCTGAGACAGAAACTTGTCTTAGCTAAGAAGAAGAAAGCGCTGAGACAAAGGCATGTCTCAGCTAATAATGAAAAACTGCTAAGACCGCTGAGACAAAACCGCTGAGACAAAGCCAGGGAATTTTCTAAGTCCAGAAGCGCTGAGAGCCAAGACTAATGGCATTGAGTATCTTAACACCACTAAATGCTTGATGGGATTCTGGAAAATTTTCTAAGTCCAGATTTTGATGACCACTGCTGATGTCATCAAAGTAAAAATTGCAGGAAGCCGTTGTGGGAAAGCTGCTGCAGCGCCAAGAGATGTTTTGTCCCTTTCTGATGGAGATGGCGCATACCAATCCTTGGTGGGGCCACATCTATTATGCTGTTGATTCAAATCAACACATATAAAAAGGAAATTGTAAAGGGATTAGGGTTAACGAATACACGGGGATCAAATGCAGAAAATACAGAAAGAGAAATTGAAAGAGGTGGCTGGACATTTTCTTCCCATCAAGCATGAAAGCTAAAGTCCAGCCAAGTTAGCCTGAAGGCAAAGAAAGATAGCTGAAGCACTTCAAAGTTCAGCAAGGGTGTTCTCTTCAGAACAGTGTAGTTGATTCATCTCTTCAGCAAATTGGTAGTTGCTTATCTGTGCAGCAGAAAAGTGTGAGCTGTAGAAGAAGACTGATTCCTTCTATAGCAAGTGAGCCGGACAGATATCTACTTAGTCCAGCAAAGTTGACTCAAAGATACTTCTCTGAGTCAGTTGTTTTAGTTTTTCTTTAAATAATTTGTATTATATTTCTGTAGGATTCAGAAGATCTGAATCTGTGTAGGGCACTTTGTGCCTGAGGTAGGTGACAAATTTGTCACTGAGGTGGGTGCTCTGTTGGGGCACTAACGTAGGATCCAAGTGAGGTCTAAGTTATAGGGCTTAAGTGCCTGAGGTAGGAGAGTTTTCTCTCTGAGGTAGGATCCATGTGTGGATCTGAGGTAGGGCTGTCCTCCCAGCCTGAGTGTAGGTCCTTGTGCCTGAGGTAGCTGACTGGAGAGTCACTGAGCTATAGGTGACAAGTTTGTCACTGAGTTGTAGGCCTTGGAGGAGGCTGAGCTATAGGTACCTGAAAGGGTAATGAGTTGTAGGAGTGCTGCAGCACTTTGATAGTAGGGTTGTGTGCCTGAAGCTGTAGGGCTGAAGAGCCTGAGTGTAGGCCTTAGAAATAAGGTTGAGGTAGGTGATCAGTGGATTACTGAGTTGTAGGAGTCCTGAAGGGCTCTAAGGTAGGATCCCTTGTGGTTCTGAGTTGGATTCTATGAAGACTCTGTGTGTAAGGCTGAGGGCCTGAGGTGTAAGCTCTATGGAGCATAGTGGAGGAGTTTGTGCCGAATCCAACAAATAAGTTGGATAGGTGGGAGGGAAAGTGGATGTACCCATTTGAGGAACCACTATAAATCCTTGTGTTTGTTGTGTGCTTGCTTTTATTTGTTATCGTAGGATTTAAGGACAAGCTCTAGCTAGAACAACTTGAAAACAACAAAAGAATTAAGAAAAATTCAAAGACCTATTCACCCCCCCCCCCTTTAGGTGATTAGCTAACCTTGAATTAAATAACTTTCACAATCTCTTAGAAATTCAGGTAGGCTTAGATGACAACTTCTTTCTTACCTTATTTATTGTAGATGGCGCATAAGTTGAAAAGGCGCGCAGCTAAATCTGTTCCAAGTTTTTTGGAAATGACCTAGTGTCGACACCAGTCTTGAGTGTCGACACAAGTTTGTCGAGATGTGTAGACATAAATTTGTCGAGATGTGTCAACATAAGTTTGTCGAGATGTATCAACACACTTCCATATGTCTCGACACATTACTATTTATAGTGTCGACACACTTTCTAGTGTCTCAACACAGACTAATCAAAATTTTGATTTTCGTAAGTGTAGATATTTAACACTTATGAAGTTTATCCTTGAAATCTAAATGAAAAACTTAATAACTGGCCAATCAGTTTTATACTTAATTTATAATGGTTTTACTCTAGATTCCACATGTCATGTTCAAATTTGAAGAAATTAAACTTTTCTTCTTCCAGTGGCTTAGTAAAAATATCAGCAATTTGTTTACTTGTTGGAACAAATTCTAAGCTAATATCTTCATTTTCTACATGCTCTCTAATGAAATGATATCTAATTTCGATGTCCTTTGTTCTACTACATGAGATAGGTTTGTTTGCAATAAAAATAGCACTAGTAGAATCACAGAATAAAGGAATTTTACTTAGTTGTAAGTTGTAATCTTATAACTGATGCTTAATCCAAAGCAATTGTTCATAGCAAACACCAGCTGAAATGTACTCGAATTCAGCTGTGGATATTGCTACACATGTTTTACTTTTGCTGCTCCATGACACTAGCCTCCTTCCAAGAAATTTACATGAGCTAGATGTGTTTTTCTTGTATTCTTTACATCCTGCATAATCTGCATCTGAAAAGCTCGTCTGTTCAAAATCACTATTCCTAGGATATCATAGGTCAAGATTTTGTGTTCCATTTAGATATCTCAATATTCTTTTAACTGCAATATAGTGAGATTTCTTAGGGTATGCTTGATACCTGGCATAGACATATGTGGCATACATTATGTCTGGTCTACTGGCTGTTAGATAGAGCAGTGATCCAACAATTGGACCCCATGGGAGTTCAAATTTAAGTGGCTGTTTCCATGTCATACTTCTCGATTAACTCCTTGGTGAACTTACACTGACTAATGAAAAGTCCATCTAAATTTTTCTTAATTTAGAGACCCAAGAAAAGCTTAAGTTCACCCATGCTACTCATCTCAAACTTTCATTGCATTAATATGTCAAACTTAGTGGAAAGTGACACATCAGTAGATCCAAATATAATGTCATCAACATATATTTATACCAAGATGGTCTTGCATTTGACTTCCCTTAGGAATAGTGTTTTGTCTATTTTTTTCTTGAGAATTTATTCTCCAGGAGGAACTTAAATAGAGTCTCATACCAAGCCCTTGAAGCTTGTTTTAAAACATAGAGAGCTCTTAATAGAAAATAAATATGAGTAGGTTTAGTAGAATCAACAAAACCTGAGGGTTGTTCAACATACACCCTTCCTTTAAGATTACCATTTAGGAAGGCTGACTTCACATCCATTTGGTAAACTTTGAAACTTTTGTAAGCTGCATATGCTAGGTAGAGTCTTATAGCCTCCAATCTAGCCACTGGTGCAAAGGTTTGATCAAAATCTATCCCCTCTTCTTGTCTATATCCCTTTGCAACCAGTCTAGCTTAGTTTCTGACTATAACACCATTCTCATCCAGTTTGTTTCTATATATCCATTTGGTTCCTATGATGTTACAGTCATCTAGTCTGGGAACCAGATTCCAGTCATTGCATCTCTTGAACGGGTTCAACTCTTCCTGGATTGCACTTATCCAAAATGGATCCGCATTAGATTCTTCAAATTTCTTTGGCTCTGTTTGGGACAAGAAACTTGAGTACATCACAGTATTGTGATGTTTTCTTCTTGTGGTCACACCCTATGTAGCATATCCTATAATCAATTCCCTTAAATGATCCCTTAGATGCCTGATTTCAACAGGTAATGTGACTTCTTCTTCTAGACCACCTGCGTCATGATGAGCTTATTCTCCTTACTGTTCTTGTGCAAGCACTTCCTCAACTATGTTGGCTCCATCTTGTATATTCTGAATTATTGGATCAATATGATTTATAGTCAACTCCTTTAGCTTCAAGTCTTCACCTGTTGTCCTTGATGAAATTGGCTTATCATTGTAAAACATAGAACTTTCATCAAATACATTATGTACAGACTCATCCACAACTTGATCACTCAAGTTGTAGACCCTATAAGCCTTATTGTGGTCGCTATAACCAACAAATATGTCATCATAAGACTTCTCAACAAACTTGGTTATGTATGTTTTCCCATTATTTAGGACATAACATCTACATCCAAAGATTCTAAAATAGGCCATGTTTGGTTTTCTGTACTTCATCAGTTCATAAGGAGTTTTATTCAACCTATTGTTGATTGAAGCTCTATTAAGAACATGACATGCTGTGTTAATAACTTCAGCCAAGAAGTATTCTGGAAGTGAAGAATCACTCAATATGGTTCTTTCAGCTTCAATGTATACAGAGCTGTAACGGCCCAGGCCTGACCACGACAGGGCTTTACTAGGACCCAACTGACAACGCTACAGGGCTGTAGCCCGTACACCCCAACGCCTCTCTGTGCCTATTTCACAGCAACAATGTGAATTTGGCACAATATTTCGAACCTGCAACCCTTTATGAGAAACCTTCAACAGTTCTCATCACCAACAGATCTGCACAAAGAGGGTTGCGGGTTCGAAACATTGCACCATCATCGCACTGTTGCTGAGAAACATGCACCAAGAGGCGTTGGGGTGTACGTGTTGTAGCCCTATAGAGGTGCCAGTTGGGTCCCAGTAAAGCCCTGTAGTGGTCGGGCTTGGGCCATTACGTAAAAGTGCACGGAGAGGCATTAAGGTGTACGGGCTGCAGCCCTGTAGCCATTCTAGTTGGGTCCCAATAAAACCCTGTAGTGGTTGGGCCTGGGCCGTTACATAAAAGTGCACTTTTATGTAATGGACCAGGCCCGACCACTATAGGGCTTTACTGGGACCCAACTAGAACCGCTATAGGGCTATAGCCCGTACACCCCAACACCTCTCCGTGCATGTTTCTCAGCAACAGTATGATGTTGGTGCAAGGTTTTGAACCCACAACCCTTTATGAGAAACCTTCAACAGTTCTCATCATCAATTGAGCTGCAGCTCAGTTCAGCAATCTTGCAATGTTGGCACAAGGTTTCAGACTTTTTCCTTAAAAAGAAAACCCTAGTGAATCTGGAATAGTCATCAACTATTACAAAAGTGTAAATTCTCCTTCCTAAACTATGAACTGACATAGGAGCAAACAAGTCCATATGTAAGAGGTATAAACACCTCACTGAATCTTTACATTCAATACTTTTGAATGTAGCTTTGGTTTGCTTACCTTTTTGGTATGCTGAGCATATGCTCTCCTTTGAGCATTTAATGTTAGGGCCATTCCTAACAAGCTCTTTACTGAAACGTTTGTCTATGGCCTTGTAGTTCAAATGAGCTAGCCTCTTGTGCCATTTGACACAATGTGAGGCTTTCTCATATGCAACTAGACATAAGGGTGAGTCTGACTTTGAATAAAGAAAATTCAAACAATACACATTTCCACATCTAGTGCCTGTCAAGATGACCTTTTGGTCACTTGTCTTCTTTATTAGGCACTCATCTTTGTAGAATGAAATGTCATAGCCAAGATCACAAAGTTGGCTTATGCTTATAAGGTTGTGTTGCAACCCTTACACATAAGTTACTTTGGTGAGTGTGACTAAGTCATTTGTGATCTTACCATAATCTTTGGTTATTCCTTTGTCAGCTCCACCAAAGATCACCTTTGTTCCATTCTCCATGGGGATAAATTCCCTTAAATTATCTCTTGTTCCAGTCATGTGTCTAGAACACCCACTATCCAAGTACTAGATTGGTCTATCTCTAGTGCATGGATATTCCTGCAAAATAAGAATTTATTTTTCCTTACGAACCTAAGTTATTTTTGGTCCTAGGTTCTTGTTAGCTGGGGCTCTATTGAAACCGCCAGTGAGCTTCTTAACTGAATATCTTTTCTAAATATGAGACACTGTGTAATTGAACCAAGAGTCCAAGGAAAAGTGTCATATCTTTCCACAACACCAACATTCATACTTGTTGTACCTCCTCTTTTGGAGGAACATAAGAAACTTTGTGCTGACATTGCTTAGGACAGGAATCAGCAGACTTGACAGATGTATTTTGACTGGGTGCAAACAAGTTTTTTTGTTTTTGAGTAACAACTATTCTCCTTAGAGGTGGCACATTAGGAATAACGTTCCTATTCATATATGAACTTGGTCAAACCTGTTCAGACTTCTGGATTTCTTTTCCCTTAGTCTGAAACACAGGCTATGGAATGACTGGATCCTTTTGTCCTGTCAGTTTTTTGCCTCTTTTTATTTTGGGTTTAACATACCCAAGATCATTTCCATGAGTTCCTGAGAAGATACCTATAATGGGCAAAACAGTCTTAGGTTTAGAAAATTATTGTACTAATCTTTTCTCATTCAGGAGTTTGAGTTACAGCTCCTGAATAGTTGCATCTTTTTATTTCAGAAATAAGATTTGATCATCAATGATCTTAGTCAGCATTGCCAACTTAGAACTTTGAAGACCAATCTTCTGAGTATCCATCCTGTGATGATACTCAAAACCTTTTTGTGATACCATCTCTTCAGCTTGTTCTTTGACAAGCTTCTTATTATTTACTATGGCTTCCAACAGCTTTCCAAATTTGACTGTGAGCTGCTATAGTTCAGTCACTGAGTCAGTATTATGTGAATCATCTTTTGAGTTGCATGAGTCTAGCTCATCTCCAGTGTCATAAACAGAAGTTTTAGAACACGTTGAATTATCATAGATTACCTAAGTATCCTGACAGTTAAGAGCTTCTATATCTGGATCATCTGATAGTGCCATTAAATTGATCTCCATATCTTCTTCTGAATCACCATTGTATGATAAAGTTGTGGAGCTTTTACCTTTGTATATAGCATTTCTGATAAATTCTTTTTCATACGAGAATAGTCTAGTGAGTTCTTCTTCTGATTCAGTTAAATCAGTATCACTATCAGATAAGTTCTTTGATTTCTATGCCATCAGACCCTTCTCTGATTTCTTATTTTTATAGACCTTTTATTTTGACTTTTTGTTCTCCTTCGTTTTAACTAGACAGTCAGCTATGACATACCCAGGCCTGTTACAGCAAAAGCAAATAATGTCAGTTCTAGATTATTTATTCTAATGAGTATCATACCTGACCACAGATTTGTCTCTGTGATTGTCTTTACTTTTACTAGAGCTTGATCTAGAAGGTTTCTTTTTATTCCACTGCTTCCTTCTTCTCAGCATCTTCTTGAATTGTCTTGTAAATAGTGTCAATTTATCATCTGATAATTCTCCTGATGAAGAAAAGACTCCAGTGCTATATGTATTTTCATCCCTTCTAGGTGATGATGAGATTTCTCTTCTAGCTTTCTTTGATGTATCTGCTTTGAAGCCACAGATTTTGTCTAAGTTGAACTTCTAGCAGATTTTGCTTCAGCTTTTCTAGAGTTTAGCTGAAGCTCGTGTGACATAAGCTTCAAATACAAGTCTTGGGATAACATGTTTCTTAAATTCCTCATTTCTCTTACAACAAAAATCTTGATGTCTCATTCTTTATTTAGGGATCTCAAAATCTTGTCATTCAGCTTATAATTTGAGAAAATTATGTCATAGTTTCTTAAGTCATTTACAATTCTAAAGAACTTTTCATAGCACAGTTCTATATAATCAGTCTTTCCTTGTTTGAAGGCCTCATACTGCTGGTTGAGAAGAGATTTTTTGTCATCTCTTACTTCTTCTATACCTTCCATGTATACTATGAGAGTATCCCACATCATCTTGGATGTATTACAGTGCACAAGATTCTGAAAGGTTGAATTATCTATTGCACTTACTATTATATTTTGTGCTCCTTTGTCCATGGTGGCAAGTACCATCTCATCCTTTGTCATTTCTGACAGTTTATTAGGAGTTTGAACACTTGCATCTAAGGTAGATGTCTTCATTGGTACATATGGCCCTTCTTGTACAGTAACAAAAATTCTTGGATCTGAGTCTTCCATAAACAATCTCACTCTTTGTTTCCATATAGCAAAGTTGTCCTTAGTACATATAGGCAGTTTCATATAACTGAGTTCTCTATGAGATTCAGAAGTCACAGATCTGAAATTTTTGTAATACCCTTTGGATATTTTTCAAACAGTTAGGTCTTATTGAACAACCTCCCTCTAATACCATTTGAAAGATAAACCTATGGGTAGATAAACACCTAGATAGGGGTGAATAGGTGACTTTTTAAAATACTCTAGCAGTTCATATTCACTTTACAATTTCAGCAGTTATAAAAATCCAGATTACAGCACAATCAAAAACAATCCACAACACACAGCTCACAAATAATTTATAGTGGTTCCCTTATCTAGGGTACATCCACTTTCCCCCTTCTTCCTCACTAGCAATGTGTTATAAAAGGTTTTAGCTCCTCCTCTTTAACTCAAATCCAAGAATCCTATAGTCTCAGTTTCTGATAAGAAACCTACACTCAGACCAGCAGGTCCTACCTCAGAGATTCTCCCATTCTCCTACCTCGGGTCCCTCAAGAACCCTACCTCAACCTTTATAAATCAGGCTTACAACTCAGTGATTCACCCAAAACCACCTATCTTAGGTCCCTTAAGAACCCAACCTCAGCCTTTATAAATTAGGCTTACAACTCAGAGATAAGATATCCTACCCACTCAGATCTCAAGGAGATCATACAAAAATAAAAAAGGTAAAAATAATATAACCAATAATCTTCAGAAAACAGAATGTCTGAAATCTAACTTATATGTTAACACAGATTCTTTAAATCAACAGTAATGGATTTCTTCTTGATAAATTGATTTGCTGAATAGTTGCTTCTCTGGATCTGTAATCTTCTTGATGTTGATCAGCTTTATTTTCTTGAAGAGATTATAGATCAGATCCAGCTTAATCCTCAGATCAACTTGGAGAAAGGATCTGAAGACTTTCTTGATGACCTTCACCTTCTTCCTCCTCCTCAGGATTGGAATACGAATGAGAATTTTTGTTGGCTTGATCGATTTTGTCTCTGTTAATGTAGACTACACCTCTATTTATAGCCTTCATGAATGGATGGTTATGTAATGATGACATCAACATCTGACATCATACTTCAAATCCTCCCTTAGACTGTTTCTGTCGAAATATCTTATTCATGTACCTGATGAGATAGTTCTGGCCCATCTTGACACTTCTGTATTGACTCAGCACATTTTTTGAAACATAAGTGTCGAGATGTCCAAAGTTTCTCGACACTTGTGTCGAGACATCTTAGCAGTCTCAACACAATTCTACTTAGAAGAATTTTCATTTGTAACTTTAAAGTATCGAGACAGTTGACTTGTCGCAACACAAGCGTTGTCTGTTTCGACATATTTTAATTCTGCCTTGTGTCGAGACTATTGGATTTTCACGACACAACTGTCTGACAGATGTCGGGAAGTCTGTGCTTTAATTCTTCATTGTGTCGAGACAGTTGATTTGTCTCGACACAATTTTACTTAGTGAAATTTCCTTCCTTCTTTGTGTCGAGATAGTTGTATTGTCTTGACACAATTGCTTTAAGCTTTGCAGTGTCAAGTAAGCTGACATAGTTTTCAAGGTGTCGAGACATTTGGCTTGTCTCGACACATCTATCATGAATCTTCTCTATTATCAAGATAACTGACTTGTCTCGACATAACTGCCTGCAAAGGTGTCGACACAGTTAAAGTGTGTTGAGACCATGATAAGCTCATTCTGAGTTAGCAGTCAGGCCACAGCATGATCACTTCCATATCACAATGGTAAGACCAACAATCTTGTGAATGAAGAAGTTCATGCTTGAACTTAGACTTTAACATGATGTGTTCACTGATTTCATTGACAATCAAAGCGCCATTTTCTGGCCAAGAATACCACCCACCACTCCAAGACGAAGCACATTGATATGAGGTAACATTAGATACACAATGCCATCGAGGAGAAGTGTTGAAGGTGGAGAAGGTCCATACAAAAGAAAATTCATTGGATATGATGACGATGGTCATGTCATAGGAGAAACATGGGTTCTATCGGTCGCTGGTCGGCATAGTGACTATCTGAAGATGTTAGGTATGAAACTCCTCTTTATGTTCTAGAGGGGGAGTTTATTGCAGTCCATCCCCTAAAGAGAAGGAAAACAGATCAGGTTGTAACATCTTGATTCGTGCTAGACCCCTTGAACATGATTTTGAGTTAAGAGAGTTGACTCAGGCTCGGGGTGCACTAGTAGGAAGGTGGGAAAAAGGACAGACCACAGTTAGGCTATGACACAAGTACGATTCATCTGATATCTTCGAGGATAACCGACAAATTAGTCGAGTGATACTCGACCATACGATTCATTTACTTAGATGATTTTTGTCCAGTGAAATTTCATTTGATTTCGCCGAATATACCCGACAAATTCGTTGCATCATACTCGACGAATTCGTCGAGAATGACTTGGGTATTTTTCGGCGAAATAAATGTAATTCATCGGATATCGTTGAGAATATAAGACGTATTCATCGAGAATGACTTGGACATTTCCGGTGATACAAGTACAATTCGTCGAATATCGTCGAGGAAACTCGACGAATTCATCGAGGAAACTCTACAAATTCGTCGAGTAAACTTGACGAATTCGTCGAGTGATACTCGACACATATGATGCCTAGACTTAGAAGATTTAGCCAATTCTTCAAGATTACACGGAGGATTCCCTACGATTCGTCGGATATCATTGAGTGATGCTCGATACATACGACTCTTTCACTTGGAGGATTCAGAGAAACCTGTCGACGATACTCGACGAATTCGTCGAGTTGGGCTCGACAAATTCGTCGAATTTCTTTGAATGTTTAGTTGATTAGTCGAGATGATACATAGGATTCCTACGATTCGTCGAGTATGTATATGTATACATGACGAATTTGACTTAGTAGATTTTCAGCTCGGGCTGTGTTCACTGATTTATATATACGGGTTGTACCGGGTTCGGGATTTGTGCTAAGTGACTCTTTATGGCCTGTCTTTTCCAACAAGACTTGTTTAATGTTATAATGGGCGGTCGAATGGCATCATGACACATGGAGAAGTAACCTAACCCTAATATTTACTTATAAAAGGGATGATTGGAACCCTAGCTGTCTGTATTCTTCCTTGTCGAGTTGTGCCGAGCTTGACGAGAACGGAGTGGATTGCATTGGTGGATTTCTAGGAAGGACACCGCCATGTCGCCAAGATGATGAATCTGATCTATGGTCGGAAATGAGGTGAGCTTCCTACCCTCTCCCTTGGTACTAGATCTTTAGAGATATTCTAGGAGAGATGTCCGGTCAAGAGTGCTTAACTTGGTGCGTAATGAAGATCTCCTAGGTAGAGACCACTCTAGGACCTTCGTCCTAGAGTTTTGTTATCTTCAACCTTTCCACTCTTCATTATGAAGACGATAGACTTGGTTTCGTGAAGAATGGTGGTCTATTGAGGATGAATAAGGGAGGTGGAAGAGATAAATGTAAATTTTTATGAATGGCTAGAGGGAGAAGACAAACCGATGTCGTTCGTTCGACATTACGATGCTTGTAGAAATCTAATTTCTGTACGCAGCAGGATTTATGCTCGATTTAAGCCATGATCCGAGTACATCTGGATCTTAGGCTGAACACTAAAGTTGTATCCCTTGAAAACACCTTTCCAACAGATAGTTGCATGTTTTCTGGTGAGCATTGTGGCTCCCACAAATTATGACGGAAGTTGCTACGTTTAAACTAACATAAGGTCGGATTAGTCTTTTTGTCTAAGTTATGTGTTAGCCGTGCATCCGAGTTCTTGGGTTCAGTAGAAAGATCTTAGCCAAATGATGTATTGAATTGGGTGAATTTATTATATGTAACCATGATAAGCTAATGGTTTTGGATGGACCTTGGTTGTACAAATTATTTATTCATGAAATCTTGTAAAGATGCACTAAATAATAATGTGATGGATGTTGTAAGTTTCGGAAGAGGTTGTGATACATGATGCACGAATGTGTAATCTAAAGCTAAGCGGTGATTTACAATCTTTAGAAGAACATGCAACGTATTCCTTATAAGATTGTGCAGATCATGTAGAAGCATAAGTGTTATGATGAATGTTTAATGATATAAGTCTGGGGAAAGGTGCATGAATTGATATACATATGCATGCTGAATTATAAAAAAGGGCTAGATGAATATTACACTCATGGTCATGCTATGAGCTTATTAACCATATGTGTTGAAAGTATGATTAGAATAGTCCACCACTTAGAGTTGAGTTAACTCCCTACGGCTAGCGGTGAGGGTCATAAAGTAATGAAGGGACTCAGTGTAGAGCCCTTGCATGATTTTGAGCATTGGATTGGTATGATGAGAAGGGACTTGGTTGGAGCCCTTGAATGTCTAATGGCATGGCTAAGTGTAATTACATGCGGTGTGAGTTGACATGCGGAGTTATAATCCTAGGTTACGGATAATGTGGCAGGTCACACGCTCGCCGGCCATCACACTGACGGGAGTTGGCAGATAGACCTTGGGTGGTTGGGCTTGGTCCTCGATGATCATTCCTGAGGCTTCTTCCATGCTAGTGGGTGGTTGGTCATTGTCCTTTGGTGATAATCTACCAAAGTCTCCTTTCGGGCCACGACGATAGGCCAGTTGGGTTCTGTTCTTGGTGCACATCTACTAGAGACCCCTTTTGAGACATAGTATGCAGAAGCTCCGCTGTTCTGTTCTTAGCATTAATGCATATAGAGGCATAGGCCTGGTAGTGTGGATACATGCCTAGTAGTGGAGACACCCGCTCTACTGTCACAGTTTGGTCATGACGGATGACGCTTGAGAAGTTAGCTACCTGCTCGAAAAGTGGCAACTAAAGGACTATGTCGACATAGCAAACAGGAGTGCATAAATTGCATGGTTGCATCATAAACCATCATTACATTGCATTGCATCACATAAGATCCTCATCATATAAATTTGTATAGGTACTTTTATATGATGAGTTACTTTTTATTAAGTTGATCCTTAACTTATAAATCTGTATATTCATTTTTATAAGTTTAGTTCTAATTCTGTTTTTAAATTATATGCTGTAGTTGATTGCTCTTACCTATACTGAATTGCTAGTGTAGGATGATGATATCACTTGTTATACACTATTTTTGTTACTCTTATGATATGTAGAGATATACCACCTGCTTGTACTTATTGTTTATATATATATATTGTACCTTTCTTCCTTTCCCCCTCCCGGTTCCTAAGAGCCGTTGGGGTGAGAGGATGAGATAGCCACTTAGTCTTTATGACTAACGGTTTCTACAATGACCTTTTTAGGAGGACACCCTCCAGATAGAGCAGTAGTAGTTGTAGTAGGTTATGAAGGAGGGCATCCAAGCCAGGGGGACAGGGCCTGATACGATAATGCCCACGCTGACGTCAGTTACTGAGGTGTGTGTTTTTTGATAGACTTTTTTTAAGTAGTTTTATTATTATTATTATTATTATTATTTTGGCCATTATATATATATATATATATATATATATATATATATATATATATATATATATATATATATATATATATAATATGTAAAATTAATAGAAATAGATTTCTAGAGTTCGAAATAACAACACGTAGAATCCCCGGCAACGCCGTCAAAAACATGATGGAGGTTAAAACTCAAAAAATTATTTAGGACACGCGTCGCCCCAGGCGGTTTATTTAGAAAAAGCGGATTTGGTTTTATTTAGGAAGTCGGGGCGCACGGATTTATTATTTGGATATAAAATAATTGAAATCGAGTTTTAACGAAAGGAGGCAAGTGCATATATCGCGTGTAGTATGTAACATCCAACTTTCAATTAGACCCCTCTACTTAGGTTGGGTTAGGGCATGCGGTGGGGGGCATGGGTTTAGGCTAGGTTTGAACCATAGGGTTAGGGTTTAGTCACATGGGGCCCACAACAAGCCCCAAGGTAGTCTAAGTCAAACTAGCCCAAAATGGGGTCCTAGCCACACATTGATTCCACCACTACATCCCTAACCCTAACACCAACCTAAGGGAACCATAAGGCATATCACAAGGCCACCAATTGACTAGAGTTGACCCAAGTCATCCTTTAACCTTAAATTGGTCAAACACACACCCAAAAGCCCAAATAGTCCAAGTGGGGCACCACCATGGCCCAACCCAAGATGGGTGATGCTATAGGGTCCATGACCTTCAAATGTGGTCAGCCCACTCCCCATGTTGACCAAGTCAACCCCAAAAGTCAACAAGTCAACAAAAAGGCCTAAAGAAAGGAAGAAGAAGCCAAACCCACTCCCCATGGGCTAAGCCCATTAGTAAAGGCCCATGAACATCCCAAGAGGTCAAGGACTGCCCCTACCCCTCAGAAAATGGAGAGAGAATGCATGCATGGGGGCAATTTAGACTTTTTAGAGGAAAAGAGGAGAGAGAAATTGGGAAGAGAAGAAATGGTGGCCATGTGGCCCTCCTTCTCTCTGGCCAAGAAGCTGGCTGAGCTCCTCAGCATTACTCCTACAAGGTGGAGGGATTTGGGGACACCTGGTGGCCAGGAGGAAGTTCCAAAGCTTGGCCGGCCACCCCCCAAACTCCAACTCCTCCCACAGCCACTCCCAGCTAAAAGCAAGCCCACCACCATCTTCAGTGAGCTCAGGCGAGTGGAGATTGACATCTGGAGCACTATTTTTGCTGGAAAATCAAGGAATTGGGCTAGTTCACCGGAGCAAGAGTCGGTCATGGAGCACCGCCACCGCACGCGCCGCCAAGCTCGACTCCAGGTCTGTTTAACTTCACCTCTCACCGTACTAGATTTCTAAATCGACTAGGAGAGACATCGGGCTCAATTGAGCCCGATACCATGTGAGTAGAGAGCAAAATTCCGAGCTTTTCCTTCTTGCTCGGGATCGCCGGAGGAGCCTCCTCCGGCAGCCTCACCGCTGGGAAATGCCAGCCACCACCTCAATGAAGGTGGTGGCAATAATCGCCAGCGGTGGCGCCGGCCCAAGTGGCCGGAAATGGGAAATCAAGTTGATCCAGGTCGGGCTCATCCCAGCCATTGGCTGGAGGTAGGGGATAAATGGATTTCGTCCGTTTTATTTCATATGATTAAGGAAATTAATTAGATATGAATAGTAAATTAAATGTCACACTTTTACACAGTTCTTGCATGCTAAAAATAGGCCTCTTAAAGGCACTTTCAGAACCAGACATCAACATGAAAATTATAGGCCTAGGTCTTACCTTCATTTTGTCACCCTAAACTTGAGATTTGGAGAGTAGGGCTCCCTGTAGGGCCAATCTACCAAGACTGGTCCTAGGCTAGGACATAAATTTAAATGAGTGCCCAGGACAAATCATAAGTCCTCATGACCTGAGATTTTGGTCAAGCATGTGACTATGTCTCACTTAGTTACTGACCAAAAATTGGAATTTTTAGAAAAATATTTTCTATAGTTTTTAGTAAAATTCACTTATTTAAATTAATTGAATATTTGGAGAAATACAACTCCAAATGGCCCCAAATTTTGGTGGCATGTCCATTGGGTCAATACCAGACCGTGGTAAAATGTTCAGCCTCTGTGGGCCTCTGCATGTTGGGTAATCCCACTTGCATGAGAAAAGTAGGTTTAGGGTTGTGGTGCATATAGCAAAATTAGCAAAATGCGAAATTCAGCCCATTAGTACATTGCATTCCAATGAAACTCTGGATAGAAGTTTAAGGGAGTGCAATATACCTCCCACAGAAAGAATGGGACTTTTGGGATCAAAAATCCCATTAATTAGAATTTTTGAAAATTTGGCCATTTAGAAATAAAAATTTGAAACTAAGGCTAATGATGATATTAAATTCTAAAATTTTGCCACTAACTTAAATGGCTCATAGTTTATCCCTGGAAAAATTTATGGGGCTGTTAGATAATTTTATCTCGTACTTTAAGTAGAATTATCACTTTTTCCCATATTGTTAATTAATTAAAAATAAAAGAAATTATTGTTGGAATAATATGGAAAAATTTTACAGTGGCTTATTTATATGATTTAAACATTTCTTAATTTTCTGAGAATTTTTGGATGTATCAGTAAGTTGAAAACCCTATCAATGGCATTTTAGTAATAGTTGCATTTTGGATATTTGTTAGGCCAAATTACTATCTAGGGCAATGAAATTTTGTATTTGGTATTTTCTCAGTAATTTACATCTGCAGTAATGTTTCTAGAATTTTTAGAAACATATTTAATGTACTTCATTTGTAAAGTGGTCAATTCATGTATTTAACTTTAAATAAAATTTAAATGGAAATATAAATGGGAAAATTACAATTTTTGGAAACCAGTCATAATTAGCTTAGATGATCATCAGGAAAATTTATTAGACCAGGGGGATCATTTGACATAGTACTTCTTGTATAAAGTGACATAGGTCACTTAATTAATGGATTAAATTTAGGGTCTTTATGACTTAGAAAAATAGTGAAAACTCCACATAATCAATGTAATATATCATACCATCCCATGATAAATGGTTAGGGTCACTTTGGCCCAGAAATTGGAAATCATACTTTACGGGTGGTATTAGGTCTTGGGTTGCATCTAGATCAGATGGTATATACTACTAGGACCGCAGGGGGATAAGAATAGACATCGAGATGGTAATTATTTTGGGAGAATAAACTCTGGTTGGTCTACTATAGGTCATTCCTTAGTTACGAGCGTTAGAGCGCAAGTCCTAGGATAGTAATTATAACAAAGGTCGACGGAAGACCGCCGCCCTTCTATTAACATCTTAAATCATTGGGACCACTCCAGAGTAATAATGAGAGCAGAATATGGATCATGGGTCGATATCAATAAAAGTAAATATCCTTATGCAAGGGAGCTTTGGGATTCAGCCCATCGTAGTTCCTAGTTCTCCTGAGAGCCCTTCATCGGGCATGCCTCGGGCAGTCCTGGGATCAACCCTAAACGGCTATGTGTAACTAACACTAGACAAGAGTAGTCTAATAGGTTAAGACATTGTGGTTCATTCTCACTCGTGATGGGTTTGAGGGATTTTGATAAAGGCACTATGTGCGATCTCACCCATGATGGGTTTGAGGGTTTTTGAATAAAAGCATTATGTACAATATCACCCGCGATGGGTTGGAGGAATTCGAGATGGGTTGGACCTGCGAGCTGTAGGCTCGGGTTGGAATATCTTGCATGTGCATAAACTTATGGCAGGTCATGCGGTACTGGGCCAATCGTCACACCGATGGCAGTACAGTGGCTCTGGCGAGTTGTGATGGTTTAAGGGGCCAGTGGTTTGTTTTACGCTGCGGTCTGGAGGATGATCCCCAAAAACGTACACTCGACCAAAAAGACTGGTGGGTAGCCAGCAAATAGTACGCAGAGACTCTGCAGTGCACCTAGGACGTGTACAGAGGCATATTGGAGGTCTAGGCCTAGTAGTGTGATTCCCGCCTAGGAGTGGAGACGCCCGCTCCACTGCTGCCGTAGCCACAACGGTAGTACCAGAGAGTGATGCTAGCTCCAAAAAGGGGGAACTAAAGTTCTGTGATCACAGAGTCGTGTGTGTGAGTTGCACTTGCATGAACCATAAAATGCATACATATCATACATTCAAACTCATCATAGATCTTTATCATATAAATTAGTATGGGCTCTTTTATATGATAAGTTATATTTCTGGAAACCTTAACTTATAAGTTTGTATGGGCATTCATATAAGTTAAGGTACTTATATGATAGTAGTACTAGCTCATTGTACTTGCTTACTTTCAGTACTATTTACTTACTGCACATACTTGTTATGTTCAGTTCTGCTTACTTTCGTGCACCATATATATATAGAACTGCTAGATTAGAAATATTTGATTCATATATACTTGTTAGTATAGTTCCATTGTCACTTGCTTCCTTATTTTTCCCCTTGTTGTCCTCCGCTTCGTCCTCCCGCCAGGTGCCTTGGAGTTGCCGGGTGAGGTGTGGAGGAAACGACTTAGTCTTTTCGACTAACGGTCGGTGTGACCAAACATTATAGGAGCTCTAGGAGAGGGAGCACTAGCAGGACGAGGTGGCAGGAGGTGAGGAGCTGATACCGCCACCACTTACTACTACTACTGCAGCCCGGCGTCAGGTGGGACGCGTCTTCTGATGATAGTGTAGCTTCCGTATGTTGTCATTTATGAGAGAGATATTTGTCATTATGTACTGGGCATAATCCCCTTTTTCTCTATTTTTATATAACTCATGTTGGACTGATGTACTCCTATTTATTATGAGATATTGTTGTGACTTGTGGACTAGTGGTTGCTTTATACTGCTTTTACTTCGTACTCTCTTTTGGCCAAACAGGTTATATGATCGTACTAGCCGGCAGAATCGGCGTGTTGCGGTGTCATCTAACCCGTGCGTTAGTACCACCGTAAGACGGCGGTTCTGTGCATAAGACCAGGTTAACTCCTTAGTAAGGGGGAGGGGTCTTACAAACTGGTATCACTTGAACAAACGATCATAAGAGAAGAAGTCCCCAACACTGGGCCACCCCGCACGTGCATTAGTTTGCGGACAAACAATGCAGCGGAAGCAAGGGTGTGCCCATGTGTAAAAAGGTCACATAAAATAGTCCACATATGCAATGAGTTAGGCCAATTTTAATATGAATCTTACCTTTATGCAGCCTCCCAGGGTCTCCGTATCGCAGAGTGTGGCTCCTCCCCCTCCGGATCCCACTCCTTTTCTATAGACAGAGATGGGCCTGACCTTGACGGCCATTCTTGAGGCCTTCAGGGCGCAGCAGATTCCAGCACCGCTGCCAAATTTGGGATCAAACTGGCTGAGTGCATTCAAGAGTTTATCCCCACCCATGTACCGTGGGACGGAGAATGCAGTAAAAACGGAGGAATGGCTCGAGACTATACATGATATGCTGACATACATTAGCTTCCCTGTTAGCGAGGCAGTTCATTTGATGACTACCGCACTGGATGCCCATGCAAAGAGGTGGTGGAAGTCCATGATGGAGTCCACCTATGCAGATAGAGATCTGTCAGAAATATCTTGGGAGGAGTTCAGCGAAGTATTCTTGGACCATTTTGTGTCCACCATGGATCGTGATGAGTTAGAAGAGAGGTTCTTGAATCTCAAGCAGGGGACCAGGTCGATGATTGAGTACCAGAGGGAGTTTTCCCACCTTGCCAGGTTCGCGGGGATACTTAATACAGACGATAGGAGGTATGCCAAGAGATTCTACCGGGGCCTTAGAGATGACTTGAGGAAGGCCCTCTTATTCATCTCTCACGACACATCAGCTCAGATCATCGAGATGGCCAAGAAGCTGGAGGCAGACCAACTGATGGTGCAGAATAGAGGAAAAAGACCACTGGATGGGTCGTTCTTTGGGAAGAGCAGCCGGGGCTCGCAGAGGGGCAGAGTCATGAGGCATAAGAGAGTTAGGGGACGTTATCGTCCCAATTACAAGCCGGAGAAGAGAACCCCTATAGCACCAGCTCCTCCACCACCACAGATGCATGGCTAGATGAGGCCGGATGATCGTGGCCAGCGACCGATAGTTTGCTTCGCATGCCATCAGCCAGGTCATATTAGATCAGAGTGCCCGCTTTAGTTTCGTCCACTTCCTCCTCCACCTCCTCCACCTCCAGTGGTCCCTCCAGTACAGCAGGGCCGAGGTCGAGGTCGAGGTCAAGGCTGAGGCCAAGGACCATTTGGCCAAGGCAGAGGACAGGAGCAGATATGCATTGGACCTCGCTGAGCTGAGGAATCCGGAGGAAGTCATCACAGGTATATAATTTATATTATGAAATTAAGACATGTTCTCTTATTATTACTATTTTACATAATCTTGACCATGAAGAATGACTACCCATTTGAAACTCAATCAACCTCAGGCATAGTCTTCATCAGCGGCAAGCCCGCTCATACGCTATTTGATACGGGTGCTTTGCACTCGTTCATATCAAAAGCCTTTGTGGAAGGATTGGACGTCGTAGAAAAATTCGCAGGCTCGATGATGAGAGTGAGGCTACCTGATGGATCGGTACTACTATCATCTGCCAAGTGTAATATGGAGGCGGAAATCGGCGGAAAGATTTTTGAAGTGCCTACGACGATTCTGAGGATGCCAGATTTCGACTTGATCTTGGGCATGACTTGCTTACATTGGAACCATGCCTAGAATGACTGCCCATCAAGGAGGATCACACTGAGGCATGGGGACTCCCACGTCATCGTTGAAGGTATTAGACTCGTCTCCCATCTCATATTATCATCTGTATAGGCTGTCAAAGCCCAAATGCAAGGATAGGAGGTGTACATTATCTTCTTTGAGATGGCGGGAGCAGAGACTCCTATTGTGGATATTCCAGTAGTTCGGGATTTTTCCGACGTGTTCCCAGAGAAATTGCCCGGATTACCATCGGCCAGGGACACGGACTTCCGTATTCAGTTGGTGCCAGGAGCTAGGCTCATATCTCGGGCGCTGTACAGGATTGCCCCAAAGGAGCTAGTAGAGTTCAGGACACAGCTATAGGAGCTGGTAGAGTCAGGATTTGTCCGACCGAGCTCATCACCGTGGGGAGCACCGGTATTATTTGTCAAGAATAAGGATGGCTCCCTACCGGGATTTGAACCGGTTGACGGTCCGGAATACATACCCGCTACACCGGATCGACGAGCTTTTTGATCAGCTTTAGGGAGCCTTCTAGTTCTCCAAGTTAGATTTGAGATCGGAGTACTATCAGCTGCGGATCCAGGATGAGGACATTCTGAAGACGGCTTTTAGTTCCCACTATGGATTGTATGAGTTCACGGTGATGCCATTCGGGATCACGAATGCGCCTTCTGCATTCATGAGCTTGATGAACCGCATCTTCGAGCCCTACTTGGACAGATTCATTATAATTTTCATCGATGATAAACTGATCTACTCCCGGATAAAGGAAGACCATACTCAGCATTTGGCCTTGGTTTTGGGGAAGCTGAGATAGCACCAATTGTATGCAAAGTTCTCCAAGTGCCAGTTCTGGCTGCAAGAAGTGGCATTCCTAGGGCACACTATCAGTGGGGCTGGGTTGGCCGTGGACCCTGCCATGGTGCAGGCAGTTAGAGATTGGTCGTGGACAAAGTCAGCATCAGATATACGCAGTTTCCTGGGACTCGCATGATACTATCGCAAGTTCATGGAGGGGTTCTCGAGGATAGCACTCCCCCTTACATCCTTGACGAAGAAGGAACCAGCTTTTATATGGACGGATAAGTTAGAGGCGGTGTTTCAGGAGCTGAAGGACAGGCTCACCTCTTCCCCCATCCTTGCACTTCCGTCTGGGAAGGAAGGAAGGATTTCACATATATACTGACGCCTCATATTAGGGGATGGGTGCAGTCTTGATGCAGCACGGGCATGTCTTTGCTTATGCTTTGAGGTAGTTGAAGAAGCATGAACAGAATTACCTCGTATATGACTTAGAGCTCGGGGCGGTGGTATTTGCTTTAAAAATCTGGAGACATTTTTTATATGGGGTTCATTATGATATCTTCTCAGATCACAAGAACCTCAAGTATGTTGATACGCAGAACGACCTGAACTTGCGCCAGAGGAGGTGGCTTGAATTCTTATGCGATTATGAGTACACCATATATTATCATCCGGGGAAGGCGAACACCATGGCAGATGCCTTGAGTAGGAGAGCCAGCACCTCAGTACCGGAGAATCGAGTGATGTTTATGGAGCTGTTGCAGATGTTAGAGGATATGCACATTTTGGTTGTTTCCGAGTCCCAGCCAGAGATCTACTGGGAGTATTTGAATTCTGTGATCGTGGAATGTGATATACGAGAACGCATTAGGGTACAGCAGGGGTTGGATGCAGCTTTGGTGCCGGTGTTCAGGGCCCTGGAAGGGGCAGGCCAGTTATTTTTTCCTTGCTTGATGGCCTTGTTCATTTCCGCGGTCGTGTTTATATACCTGCAGGAGGTGGTATCTGAGAGGATATACTCAGGGAGGCACACATTTCTCAGTACTCGGTGCACCTCAGTATCACCAAGATGACAGCAGATCTATGGAGAAGCATATACTGGCCGGGGATGAAGAAGGATATCATCTTCTTTGTGACACACTGCGAGACATGTCAGCGAGTAAAGGCAGAATACAAGAGCCCAGGAGGGTTGCTACAGTCACTGCCAGTCCCTGAGTGGAACTTTGAGGATATAGCTATGGACTTTGTGCACGGATTGCCTCGCTCCCACTCGGGGCACGATTCTGTTTGGGTCATTATCGACAGATTGACCAAGGTGGACCAGTTTATACCTATCAGGAAGGACCACCCAGTTACTGTTTTGGTGAGGTTGTTTGTGAAACAGTTCGTCAGGTACCACGGGGTCCCCAGGACGATTATCTCGGATTGTGACAATCGATTCACTTCTAGGGAGTGGAGAGCGATGTAGGCGTGCTTGGGTTCTCAGCTTGCGTTTAGCACCGCTTTCCATCCACAGACCGGCGGTCAGACAGAGCGGACCATCAGGACCATGGAGGATCTACTATGATTATGTATACTGGATACACGGAGGCCCTGGGAGAGACTGTTGCCACTGGTCGAGTTCACCTACAATAACAGTCACCAGACAAGTATTGGGATGGCACCATATGAGGCTCTTTACGGGAGGAAATGTCGGACACCGCTATCTTGGATACAGGATGATGACCCAAGGGCACTTGGATCGGAATATATTGAGGATACAGACACTTAGATACGATTGATCAGGGATCGGATGCTGGAGGCCCAGAGTAGGCAAGCTAAATATTACGATGCGTGGCATCGGAAAGTGGAGTTCTAGGTGGGGAACAGAGTGTTCTTGAAGATACGTCTGTGCATGGTGTGTCTCGGGTATGGAGGCAAAAGAAGCTCAGCCCTTGATATATGGGGCCCTACTTGATTTTGGAGCGGATCGGCCCCTTAGCCTACAGGCTGGAGCTGCCACCAGAGCTGGGGACCTTATACGACGTCTTCCACGTCTCCTCGCTACAGAGAGCTCTCCTTCGGCCGGAGCAGCATATCACCACTACAGCAGGCCCGTTAGCATCCGACAGATCAGTATATCACCACTACAGCAGGCCCGTTAGCATCCGACAGATCAGTTCTCCTAGAGATGCTCCGGATCGATGATACCGCGGTCCGAGTGCTGCGGAAGAAGAAGGTCCCCCTGGTAAAGGTGTTGTGGTCAAACCATGTACGGGAGGAGCACACCTGGGAGCCGAGGGATCTGATGCTAGAGCAGCACCCAAAGCTTTTTTACATCGGGTAACACTTTAATTATTAGCTAAAGTACTTAAGTTTTCATGGTTGGAAATCACGTAGACCCGAACTTGAATTTTGGCGACAAAATTATTTCTTTGTTTATTGGAATTTGTAACATCCCACTTTCAATTAGACCCCTCTACTTAGGTTGGGTTAGGGCATGTGGTGGAGGCATGGGTTTAGGCTAGGTTTGAACCAAAGGGTTAGGGTTTAGTCATGTGGGGCCCACAACAGGGCCCAAGGTAGTATAAGTCAAACCAGCCCAAAATGGGTTCCAAGTCATACATTGATTCCACCACTGCATCCCTATCCCTAACACCTACCTAAGGGAACCATAAGCCATATCACAAGGCCACCAATTGACTAGAGTTGACCCAAGTCAACCCTTAACCTTAAATTGGTCAAACACACACCCAAAAACCCAAATAGTCCAAGTGGGGCACCACCATGGCCCAACCCAAGTTGGGTGATTCCATAGGGTCCACGACCTTCAAATGTGGTCAGCCCACTCCCCATGTTGACCAAGTCAACCCCAAAAGTCAACAAGTCAACAAAAAGGCCTAAAGAAAGGAAGAAGAAGCCAAACCCACTCCCCATGGGCTAAGCCCATTAGTTAATGCCCATGACTAGCCCAAGTGGTCAAGGACTGCCCTACCCCTCAGAAAATGGAGAGAGAATGCATGCATGGGGCAATTTGGACTTTTTAGATGAAAAGAGGAGAGAGAAATGGGGAAGAGAAGAAATGGTGGCCATGTGGACCTCCTTCTCTCTGCCCAAGCAGCTGGCTGAGCTCCTCAGCATTATTCCTGCAAGGTGGAGGTATTTGGGGACACCTGGTGGCCAGGAGGAAGTTCCAAAGCTTGCCCCCCCCCCCCCCCCCCCCGCCTTACTCCAACTCCTCCCACAGCCACTCCCAGCTAAAAGAAAGCCCACCGCCATCTTCAGTGAGCTCAGGCGAGTGGAGATCGACATCTGGAGCACTGTTTTTGCTGGAGAATCAAGGAATTGGGCTAGTTCGCCGGAGCAAGAGTCTGCCAAGGAGCACCGCCACCGCATGCGCCTCCAAGCCCGACTCCAGGTCCGTTTCACTTCACCTCTAGCCATACTAGATTTCTAGATCGACTAGGAGAGACATCGGGCTCAATTGAGCCCTATACCATGTAAGCAGAGAGCAAAATTCCGAGCTTTTCCTTCTTGCTCGGGATCGCCGGAGGAGCCGCCTCCGGCAGCCTCACCGCCAGGAAATGTCATCCACCACCTCAACGAAGGTGGTGGCAATAATCGCCGGCGGTGGCGCCGGCCCATGTGGCCGGAAATGGGAAATCAAGTTGATCCAGGTCGGGCTCATCCCAGTCGTTGGCTGGAGGTAGGGGATAAGCGGATGCCGTCCGTTTTATTTCATATGATTAAGGAAATTAATTTGATATGAATAGTTAATTAAATGTCACACTATTATACAGTTCTTGAATGCTAAAAATATACCTCTTAAAGGCACTTTCAAAACCATACATCAACATAAAATTGTAGTCCTAGTTCTTACCTTCATTTCGCCACCCTAAACTTGAGATTTGGAGCAGTAGGGCTCCCTGTAGGGCCAATCTACCAGGACTGGTCCTATGCTAAGGCATACATTTAAATGAGTGCCCAGGCCAAACCATAAGTCCTCATGACCTGGGATTTTGGTCATGCATGTGACTATGTCACACTTAGTTATTGATCAAAAATTGGAATTTTTCGAAAAATATTTTTTAAGTTTTTAGTATAATTCACTTATTTAAATTAATTGAATATTTGGACAAATACAACTCCAAATCACACCAAATTTTGGTGGCATGTCCATTGGATCAATACCAGACCATGGTATAAATTTCAGCCTCTGTGGGCCTATGCAAGTTGGGTAATCCCACTTGCATGAGAAAAGTAGGTTTAGGGTTGGGGTGCATATAGCAAAATTAGCAAAATGAGAAATTCAGGCCATTTAGGACATTGCTTGCCCATGAAACTCTGGATAGAAGTTTAAGGGGGTGAAATATACCACCCACAGAAAGAATGGGAGTTTTGGGATCAAAAACCCCATTAATTAGAATTTTTGAAAATTTGGCCATTTAGAAATAAAAATTTGAAACTAAGGCTAATAATGATATTAAATTCTCAAATTTTGCCACAAACTTAAATGGCTCTTAGTTTATCCCTGAAAAGATTTTTGGGGCTGTTAGATAAATTTATCTTGGACTTTAAGTAGAATAATCATTTTTTCCCATATTGTTAATTAATTAAAAATAAAAGAAATTTTTGTTGGAATAATATGGAAAAATTTTACAGTGGCTAATTTATCTGATTTAAACCTTTCGTAATTTTCTGAGAATTTTTGGATGTATCAGTAAGTTGAAAACCCTATCAATGGCATTTTAGTAATAATGGGATTTTGGATATTTGTTATTCTAAATTACTGTCTAGGGCAATGAAATTTTGTATTTGGTATTATGTCAGCAATTTACATCTGCAGTAATTTTCCTAGAATTTTTAGAAACATATTTAATGTTCTTCACTTGTAAAGTGGCCAATTCATGGATTTAACTTTAAATAAAATTTAAATGAAAATATAAATGAGAAAATTACAATTCTTGGAAACCAATCATAATTAGCTTAGATGATCATCAAGAAACTTTATTAGACCAGGGGGATCATTTGACATAGTACTTATTGTATAAAGTGACATAGGTCACTTAATTAATGGATTTAATTTAGGGTCTTTATGACTTAGAAAATAGTGAAAACTCCACATAATCAATGTCATATATCATACCATCCCGTGATAAATGGTTAGGGTCACTTTGGCCAAGAAATTGGAAGTCGTACTTTACGGGTGGTATTAGGTCATGGGTTGCGTCTAGCTCAAATGGTATATACTACTAGGACCGTAGGGGGATAAGAATAGACATCGAGATGGTAATTATTTTGGTAGAATAAACCCTGGTTGGTCTACTATAGGTCATTCCTTGATTACGAGCGATAGAGCGCAGGTCCTAGGATAGTAATTATAACAAAGGCCGACGGAAGACCGTCGCCCTTCTATTCACTTCTTAAATCATTAGGACCACTCCAGAGTAATAATGAGAGCAGAATATGGATCATGGGTAGATATCAATAGAATTAAATATCCTTGCGAAAGGGAGCTTTGGGATTCAGCCCATCGTAGTTCTTAGTGCCCCTAAGAGCCCTTCATCAGGCATGCCTCGGGCAGTCCTGGGATCAACCCCAAATTGCTAGGTGTAACTAACACTAGACAACAGTAGTCTAATAGGTTAAGACAATGTGGTCCATTCTCACCCGTGATGGGTTTGAGGGATTTTGATAAAGGCACTATGTGCGATCTCACCCGTGATGGGTTTGAGGGTTTTTGAATAAAAGCGCTATGTACAATCTCACCCGCGATGGGTTGGAGGGATTCAGGACGGGTTGGATCTACGAGCTGGAGGCTCGGGTTGGAATATCTTGCATGTGCATAAACTTATGGCGGGTCATACGGTACTGGGCATAAACTTATGGCGGGTCATAAACTTATGGCGGGTTGGAATAGTACGCAGAGACTCTAGAGTGCACCTAGGACGTGTACAGATGCGTATGGGAGGTATAGGCCTGGTAGTGTGATACCCGTCTAGGAGTGGAGATGCCCGCTCCACTGCTGCCGTAGCCACAACGGTGGTACCAGAGAGTGATGCTAGCTCCAAAAAGTGGAAACTAAAGGCCAGTGATCACAGAGTCGTGTGTGTGCGTTGCACTTGCATAAACTATAAAACGCATGCATATCATACATTCATACGCACCATCGATCCTTATCATATAAATTAGTATGTGCTCTTTTATATGATAAGTTATATTGCTGGAAACCTTAACTTATAAGTTTGTATGGGCATTCATATAAGTTAAGGTACTTCTGTGATGGTGGAAGTAGCTCATTGTACTTGCTTACTTTCAGTACTGTTTACTTACTGCACATACTTGTTATGTTCATTTCTGCTTACTTTCATGTATCATATATATATATATATATATATATATATATATATATATATATATATATATATATATATATATATATATATAACTGCTAGATTAGAAATATTTGATTCATATATACTTGTTAGTATAGTTCCATTGTCACCTGCTTCCTTGTTTTACCCCTTGTTGTCCTCCGCTTCGTCCTCCCGCCCGGTGCCTAGGAGTTGCGGGGCGAGGTGTGGAGGAAACGACTTAGTCTTTTCGACTAACGGTCAGTGTGACAAAATATTTTAGGAGCTCGAGGAGAGGGAGCACCAGCAGGACGACGTGGCAGGACGTGAGTAGCTGATACCGCCACCACTTACTACTACTGTAGCCCGGCGTCAGGTGGGATGCATCTTCTGATGATAGTGTAGCTTCTGTATGTTGTCATTTATGAGAGAGATATTTGTCATTATGTATTGGGCATAAGCCCCTTTTTCTATATATTTATATAACTCATGTTGGACTGATGTACTCCTATTTATTATGAGATAGTTCTGTGACTTGTGGACTAGTGGTTGTTTTATACTGCTTTTACTTCTTACTCTCTTATAGCCAAACAGGTTATATGATCGTACTAGCTGGTAGAATCAGCATGTTGCAGTGTCGTCTAACCCGTGCGTTAGTGCCACCGTAAGATGGCGGTTCTGGGCATAAGACCAGGTTAACTCTTTGGTAAGGGGGAGGGGTCTTACATAGTACAGGATATTCCGGTGAGTAATATCAGGGTCGTATTGTTTTCGGGGACAGGTTGATTATTTCTACTCTTCCATAGAGGGGACTATTATTTTACCAAAAATTATCTTGGCGGGATATTATTTATATATATATATATAAACAAAAAATAAAAGAATTAAAATGGAGCCAATGAAGAATTTAGCGCAACGGTATCAAATGGTATTTGAACTAAAAAAAACTTTCAATAAATAGAGATCCTAAATTTCAAATTAATTAAGGCGGAGACTTGGTCGTGGAGGTTCCCCAAACATGAGCTCACCTATCTCTAGAACTATCGCTCACCTGAACATTAAGACTATTCGACCGGGCTCACATCTAACGAAGGATTCCTCTTAATGCCCGCATTATGCTAAGAACCCCGTTATTGGGTGGGGAACCCAATCCGATAGAATTCTGCGCCTCCTCTCTCGAGGGTTAGTGTGGAACTCCATTTACCAAGGGGTGATCGGTCCATACACATGGCCTCTCGGCTAGATAGCGTATGGACTACAGAAATAGAGCTCACACATCGATATGTGGTTCTACGCGTCGTAAACTTGGGGCAAACCGTAAGTAATATAATTAAATAGAAAAACAGGACCTTTAATTATTTAAAGTGATTTTATCTGTCCCAATGCTCTTCGATACTGAGGGCAAAGAGCGGTTAGCCACTTATAGGAATGGGGAAGGCTTACGGAAAGAAAGCGATAAAATGAAAGCAGAAAATAAAGCAGTAAAGAAAGTAGTAAATAAAAGCAGTAAAGAAAGTAGTAAATTGCAAGTCCTACTCAAACGAGTAGGAGGGAAATGAAAGCAGTAAAATTACAAATTCTACTCAAACGAGTAGGCGGGAAATGAAAGCGAGTCCTACTTAAATGAGTAGGAGTAAATAAATGCACACACGCACGCACTCTATAGAAATGAAAAAACACACACTCTACAGAAAATAAAAACACTCACTCACTCTACTGAAATAAAAACACACTCACACACTCTACTGAAATAAAAACACACCCACACACTCTACTGAAATAAAAACACACCCACACACTCTACATGAGTAGAAGAAAGTGATAAAAATTAACTCATACACGCACGCACACATACGAAAAATGAGAAAAATGAAGTTATCTAAAAATTAGAACAACTATATTTTTACCGCTAGAATGTGGTAGAAATGCATAAAAAGACAATAAAAATTAAAGGAGCAAAAAGTTTTGCAAATAAAAGGGAAAATCAAAGTGCTCGAAAAATTAAAATGACTATATATCCATTCTTATAACTCCGTAAAAATGCATAAAAAGTGGAAATAAAGTAAAAAGAACGAAAAAGTTTAACAACCTAAACGAGAAAATCTAAGTTAGAGAAAAATGAAAATCACTTTGAATACATTTTTACGGATTTATAGGAATGAATAAAAAGCGATAAAATTCTAAATGTAACAAAACTAAGTAAAAATAATAAGCATAAAAGCATGAAATCTAATCTCATATACACACACACACACATACACACACACACACACCCATTTTAAAAGAACAAAAAAACAAAAATAAAACAAGTAAAAATAAGATTGCTTAAGGGATGGGCACATAGATGCATTTCAAAGCCATATAACGGGAGAAAAACTATAAATTTTATTAATATTAAAAGATGATTACAAAGCTAAAATGAAAATAAAAGAGATGGGGAGAAAATCCCTTACATAGCATTTGAAATACATCTAAACAACACCAAGCCTTTGGCAAAATGGTTCAAAAAAGAAGAACAGAAATCCAAATAGAAAACTTCAATTTATAGGCAAAATATTTTAAGTACACACCCTAGGTCACGGGCGTGTAGGGGGGTGTCAGGAAGGTCGATCTGGGGACGGCGTCGTGTCAATTAGTCAACGACGTCGTCATGTCTGGGTTAGGTGGAGAAGTAATGGCCGTGTCGCATCTTGGCACGGGCGTGTCGGTCGGGTCAACGAACTTCGAGCACAGAATCGTTGAGGGCGTGATACGGGGCTTGGTCATGGCCGTGTAACATTGGACACGGGCGTGTACTTGGGTATGACTTGATTATTTCTTTACGGGCCGCTGATTTTACTGGAATCAAAGGTACACGCCCAGGTCACGGGCGTGACCTGAAGTACACGGGCGTGTATTATGCATTTTTTGACTTTTTCTGAAAATTTTTGGAAAATTAAATAAAGCTAAGTTAGCAATGTATTTAAAAAAAGGAACAATTTATTAAAGAAAAATAACTAATAATGACAAAAACAAGCTAAACGACTTACTTAATGTACGTAAAAATACATATATTTACAATTTATCAAATACCCTCATACTTAAGTTTTTTTTATTCCAGAGCAAAAGTTGGAGATATACATATAAGGAATTAAAGAAATCCTAAGTTTAGCTACCGCTTGAATTAGTCAAAAGAAAGGTCGAAATAATTATCTGGGGTATAAGTGTTAAGTCCTAAATTATGATAAAAATTTAAATAAAAAAAGAGTTTCAACCAAAAAAACTTATGATATAATCAAATAGATAGCAAAAAATTGTATTTGTTAGGTCAACAAAAATAGATTAGATTATGGAAACTTTAGCTTATGATAATTAAAGGAAATAATGCAATTTACAAATTATGCTTTCAAAAAACTGTTTAAATTAAATCTAGAATCATTTGAAATTGGGGGAGAGAATATTGAGGTTTAAGAAGAGGGGTTTTGTTTTAGAGGAGAGGGTATTTTTTCGCTCAAAGCTCTAATGAATTTTTTGGTTTGAATATGGATGTTTAGGAACACGAAATCTTATTTTCCATAACATAATATTTTTTTAACAACTTCATAATAACTCAATGTATATGTATAGGAGTAATAAATTTTATTCTCTGACTCCGTAACATATAATCTTTTTAAATATTGGATGCATATGTTTACGGAATGAAATCTTATTCTCATTAACATAGGATCTTTTAAGGATCAAAATCATGTCAAGTAAGACATGAAAAAAGGAGATAGGTTTTTTTTCAAAATAAAACTAGATTTAATAAAAACAATTGAGAGCAACCTTTGTAAATTAAATTTTCCTATATTTCAAAAAAAAAGATTGGAGTAAACATAATTGAAATCTAAGATTGTTATTTTCTAACAAAATAAATGTGCAACTATTTAGATAAGTTAGAAGTGGTGCTGAAAACAGGTACCTTATCTAAATAAAAAAATAAAGCATAAGAAATTTTTTTAAAACTTAACCCCAAAAATCTAAATCTATCGATCTACAATTAATAAACGAATAGTAAACAAAGAATTAATACAATTCGCTTATAAATAAATGCGCAACTAGATTTTTTGGAGAGCGAAAAGGGGTTAAGAATGAGACATTTGATTTATTCGTTACATAATAAACAATTTTTTGTGGGATTTTAGGGTTTTTATCTTTTTTGTAATTTTGATTTATTATCTTTTTTGGATTTTTAGAGTTATTTTCTTTTTTTGGATTTTGGATTTTCTAAATTTTTTTGAGTTCTTAGTTTTTTTTTATTTTTTAAGCATTTTTATCAATTTATTTACAATAAAGGGGAGAGAAAGAGGTGTTATTTACAAAGAAGAGAGGGGGAAAGAGAAAGATTTTTACAAAAAATTTACAAAATAAAAACAACATTTGTTTTGAATTTTTGTTTTATAAGTTTTTTTGTGATTTTTGTGTTTTATGAATGTTTTTTGTTTTTGATTATAAAAACAAGCAAAAAAATATTTTTTTTGAAGTTTTAAATTTTTGCATTGTTATTTTTTTAAAAAAATTTTGTAAGTTTTTTTCTATTAGTGTAAAATAAGAAAACACCCTCATACTTAAATCCAACATTGTCTTCAATGTTGAAATTTAAGTATGCAGAATGATAAGAAATAAAATACAATATGTATAAAAATAAAAAGGAAGGGTAGAAGCCTCCCTGAGACGAGGTCGGGGAGGCCCATTTGGAACCCTGCATTTTTTAGAACAAAGGAAAGAAAAATAACAGAAAAATGAAAAAGATAAATTCGGCCAAATGTTTGTGGGCGGTAGGGGGCAAGCGTGTGTGTGACTCGTAAGCTAACGTCTTAGCTATATGAGCACAACAGAAATGCGATCCCCTAGCGCTTACAATAGCGTGAAGCATGCCGAAGCGAGAAAAATAGATATATAATTTTTAATAATCGAAATGTTTTATTTATTTCAAGTGTTTATTATTTTTTTGGTAAAATTTTGTTGGGTTTTTGAAAAAAATTAAAGAAGTTAAAACAAAACATATATATGAGAATTTGTTTGTGATTTTTAGGAAGGGAGTTTTTGTGCTATAGATATATACATTTTTAACAAATTATTATATATTTTTAAGTAGTTTTTTTAGTTGGTTTTGGATAGGTTTTTTAGTTTTTTTTTTTGGTTTTTTATTTTGGTAGGTTTTTTAAGTTTTTTAGTTTTTAGATTTTTTGGTTTTTAGTTTTTAGATTTGTTATTTTTTTAGTTTTTAGTTTTTGTTTTTTTTATTTTTGTTTGGGTTTGTAGTTTTTAGATTTTTTGAGTTTTGTTTTTTAGATTTTTTTTTAGTGTTTTCATAAAAAAATAATGAAATTTTTTTAGATTTTATATTTTTTCAGTTTTTTAGTGTTTTGATTTTTTTGGTTTTATAGTTTTTTCAAGTTTTTAGTTTTATAGTTTTTTTAAAAAATTTTGGAAACAACACTATTTCATTTTTGTGTTTTTATAGATAAATATATATATTAAATAATAAGTATAAAATAAACTGCCTTTTTTTCTTTAACCTTTTTTAAGTAGTTTTATTATTATTATTATTTTGGCCATTTTTTATACATATATATAAATAAAAATAGGTAAAATTAAAAGATATCCAGAGTTCGAAATAACAATATGTAGAATCCCCTACAACGACACCAAAAACTTGATGGTGGTTAAAACTCCAAAAATTATTTAGGACACGCGGCGCCCCGGACGATTTATTTAGAAAAAGTGGATTTGGTTTTAGTTAGGTAGACGGGGCGCGCGGATTTATTATTTGGATATAAAATAGTTGAAATCGAATTTTAATGAAAGGAGGCAAGTGCACTTATCGCGTGTAGTATTGGAAATTCCGATGAGGAATATCCAGGTCGTATTGTTCTCGGGGATGGGTTGATTGTTCCTACTTTTTCCTAGAGGGGACTATTATTTTACCGAAAATTATCTTGTCGTGATATTATATATATATATATATATATATAGAAAATAAAAGCATTAAAATGGAGCCGATGAAGAATTTAGTGCAACGGTATCAAATGGTATTTGAACTAAAATAAACTTTGAAAAAATAGACATCCTAAATTTCAAATTAATTAAGGTGGAGACTTGGCCGTGGAGGTTCCACAAACATGAGCTCACATATCTCTAGGACTATCACTCATTTGAACATTAAGACTATTCGACCGGGCTCTCGTCCGACGAAGGATTTCTCTTAATGCATGTATTGCGCTAAGAACCCAACTATTGGGTGGGAAAACTAACCCGGTAGAATTCTGTGCCTCCTCTCTCGAGGGTTAGTCGGAACTCCATTTACCAAGAGGTGATCGGTCCATACGCGTGGCCTCTCGGTTAGCTAGCGCATGGACTACGGAAATAGAGCCCACACAACGATATGTGGTTCTACGCATCACAAACCCGGGGCAAACCTTAATTAATTTAATTAAATAGAAAAACATGACCTTTAATTATTTAAAGCAATTTTACCTGTCCCAATGCACTTCAATACTGAGGTCTAAGAGCAGTTAGCCACTCATCGGAATGGGGACGGCTTGCAGGAAAGAAAGCGATAAAATGAAAGCAGAAAATAAAGCAGTAAAGAGAGCAGTAAATGAAAGCAATAAGGAAAGCAGAAAATTGCAAGTCCTACTCAAACGAGTAGGTGGGAAATTAATGCTGGAAAATTGCGAGTCCTACTCAAATGAGTAAGTGGGAAATGACAAGTCATACTCAAACAAGTATACGGGAAATTAAAGCGATAAAAAGTGCAAGTCATACTCAAACGAGTAGGCGGGAAATTACAAGTACTACTCAAATGAGTAGGCGGGAAATTAAAGCAAGTCCTACTCAAACGAGTAGGAAAAAAATAGATGCACACACGCACACACACTCTAAAGAAATTAAACGCACACACTCTACATGAAATAAAACACACACACGCACTCTACAAAAATATAAACACACACTCACTCTACTGAAATAAAAACACACCCACACACTCTACTGAAATAAAAACACACCCACACACTCTACAGGAATAAAAGAAAGCGATAAATATTATCTCATACACACACGTACACAAGCGAAAAAATAAGAAAAATAAAGTGACTGAAAAATAAAAACAAATATATTTTTATCGGTAGATTTTGTTAAAATACATAAAACGAAGAAATAAAAATTAAAGGAGCAAAAGTTTTTGTAAATTAAAGCGAAAATCAAAGTGTTTGAGAAATTAAAACGACTACATTTCTACCTCTAGAATGCGATATAAATACATAAAAAAGAAAATAAAAATTAAACGAGCAAAAGTTTCTGCAAATAAAAGCAAAAATTGAAGTGTTCGAAAAATTAAAACTACAACTTTTTCATTTTTATAATTTTATAAAGGAACTTAAAAGTGGAAATAAAGCAGAAAAAAAAACAAAAAGTTTTACATCCTAACAAAAAAAACCAAGTTAAAGAAAAATCAAAACCATTTTTAAATGATCTTTATAAACTCATAAGAATGAACATAAAGAGTGATAAAAAGCTAAACTATGAAAACTATGAAAGTTATGAAAGCATAAAACTAAACTCATACATACACACACCCATTTTAAATACGAGAAAAATAAAGAAAAAAATAAAGATAAATAAGATTCCATAAGGAAGGGTACTTAGATGCATTCAAAAACCATATAAGGAAGAAAAAAACTACAAATTTTATTAAGATAAAAGGTGGATTACAAAGCTAAAACAAAAATAAAGGAGGGGAGAGAAATTCTCATACAAAGCCTAGAATGCATCTAAGCAGCACCTTCCCTAGCAAAATGGTCCAAAAAAACAGAACAAAAATACTTACAGAAAAGTTCTATTTATAGGCAAAAAATCGGGTTACACGCCCTAAGTCACGAGCGTGCAAGGGCGGTGTGTAGCTACTGTAGATGAGTCGGTGCTGAGATTTGATGGCTGGTTTGACTTTGTGGCTGTACACGTGGATGTCACAGGCGTGACTCTGTTTGTCACAGGAGTGTAGGGGGCGTGTCGAAAAGGTCGATCTAGGGATGGCGTCGTGTCAATTATTTACAAGAAAGGGGAGAGAAAGAGGTGTTATTTACAAAGAAGATAGGGGGAAAGAGAGATTTTTTTACAAAAAAATTACAAAGTAAAAAACAACATTTGTTTTGAATTGTTGTTTTATAAGTTGTTTTTGTGATTTTTTGTGTTTATGAAATTTTTTTAAATTTTTGATTATAAAAACAAGCAAAAAAATTTTATAAAAAAATTAAATTTTTGCATTATTTTTTTTTAGTTTTGTAAGTTTTTTTATTAGTGTAGAATATAAAATTGTAAAATAAGAAAACACCTTCATACTTAAATCCAACATTGTCCCCAATATTACAATGTAAGTATGCGGAATGATAAAAAATAAAAAGCAATATGTACAAAAATAAAAAGGGATGGTAGAATCTTCCCTGAGACGAGGTCGGGGAGGCCTATTTGGAACCTTGCATTATTTAGAACAAAAGAAAGAAAAATAGCAAAAAAATAAAAAAGATAAATTCGGCCAAAAGTTTGCGAGCGGTAGGGGGCAAGTGTGTGTGTGACTCGTAAGCTAACATCTTAGCTATATGAGAGCAACAGAAATACGATCCCCTAGCGCTTACAATAGCGTGAAGAACACCGAAGCGAGAAAAATAGATATATAATTTTTAATAATAGAAAAGTTTTATTTATTTCAAGTGTTTATTATTTTTTTGCTAAACTTTTGTTGGGTTTTTTAAAAGAAGTAAAAACAAAACATATATACGTGAAATTTTTTGTGGTTTTAGGAGGGGATTTTTTGTGCTATAGATATATACATTTTTAACAAATTATTATATATTTTTAAAGTAGTTTTTTTAGTTGGTTTTAGATAGGTTTTTTAGTTTTCTTTTTTGGTTTTATATTTTTGTAGGTTTTTTAAGTTTTTTAGTTTTTAGATTTTTTGGTTTTTTTTGTTTTTTAGTTTTTAGATTTGTTAGTTTTTTAGTTTTTAGTTTTAGTTTTTTAGATTTTTGTTTGGGTTTCTAGTTTTTAGATTTTTTGAGTTTTTAGTTTTAGTTTTTTAGATTTTTGTTTGGGTTTCTAGTTTTTAGATTTTTTGAGTTTTTAGTTTTTAGATTTTTTTGTTTTTTAGTGTTTTCATTAAAAAATAATGAATTTTTTTTAGATTTTATAGTTTTTTCATTTTTAGTGTTTGGATTTTTTTTTGGTTTTTTAGTTTTTTTAAGTTTTTAGTTTTATAGTTTTTTAAAAAAATTTTGGAAACAGCGTTATTTCATTTTTGTGTTTTTATAGATAAATATATATATATATATATATATATATGAAATAATAAGTATAAAATAAACTCTCTTTTTTTCCTTAATTTTTTTAAGTAGTTTTTTTTCTATTATTATTATTTTGTTAGCCATTTGTTTTTTATATATATAAATAAAAGTAGGTAAAATTAATAGATTTCAAGAGTTTGAAATAACAACACATAGAATCCCCGGCAACGGCGTCAAAAACTTGATGGTGGTTAAAACTTCAAAAATTATTTAGGACATGCGGCGCCCCAGACAGTTTATTTAGAAAAAGCAGATTTGGTTTTATTTAGGAAGACGGCGCGCGCATATTTAGTATTTGGATATAAAACAGTTGAAATCGAGTTTTAACGAAAGGAGGCAAGTGCACCTATCGCGAATAGTACAGGATATTCTGGTGAGTAATATCGGGGTCGTATTGTTCTCGGGGATGGGTTGATTATTTCTACTCTTCCCTGGAGGGGACTATTATTTTACTGAAAATTATCTTGTCGGGATATTATTTATATATATATATATATAAACAGGAAATAAAAGCATTAAAATGGAGTCGATGAAGAATTTAGCGCAACAGTATCAAATGGTATTTGAACTAAAATAAACTTTGAATAAATAGGGATCCTAAATTTCAAATAAATTAAGACGGAGACTTGACGGTGGAGGTTCCACAAACATGAACCCACCTATCTCTAGGACTATTACTCACCTGAACATTAAGACTATTCGATCAGGCTCTCGTTCTACGAAGGATTCCTCTTAATACCTGCATTATGCTAAGAACCCCGCTATTGGGTGGGGAACCCAATCCGGTAGAATTATGTGCCTCCTCTCTCGAGGCTTAGTTGGGAACTCCATTTACCAAGGGGTGATCGGTCCATACACACGGCCTCTCGGCTAGCTAGCGTATGGATACTGAAATAAAACCCACACATCGATGTGTGGTTCTACTCGTCGTAAACCCAGGGTAAACCTTAAGTAATTTAATTAAATAAAAAAACATGACCTTTAATTATTTAAAGTGATTTTATCTGTCCCAATGCTCTTTGATACTGAGGGCTAAGAGCAGTTAGACACTCATCAGAATGGGGACGGCTTACGGAAAGAAAGCGATAAAATGAAAGCAGAAAATAAAGCAGTAAAGAAAGCAGTAAATGAAAGCAGTAAAGAAAGCAGTAAATTACAAGTCCTACTCAAACGAGTAGGCGGGAAATGAAAGAAGTAAAATTACAAGTCCTACTCAAACGAGTACATGGGAAATGAAAGCGAGACCTACTCAAATGAGTATGAGGAAATAAATCCACACACGCACGCACTCTAAAGAAATGAAAACACACACACTCTATAGAAAATAAAAACACACACTCACTCTACTGAAATAAAAACACACCCACACACTCTACTGAAATAAAAACACACCCACACTCTACTGGAATAAAAGAAAGCGATAAAAATTAACTCATGCACGCACGCACACATACGAAAAATGCGAAAAATGAAGTTATCTAAAAATTAAAATAACTATATTTGTACCGCTAGAATGTGGTAGAAATTCATAAAAAGACAAAATAAAAATTAAAGTAGCAAAAAGTTTTGCAAATAAAAGGGAAAATTAAAGTGCTCGAAAAATTAAAACGACTATATATCCATTCTTATAACTCCGTAAAAGTGCATAAAAAGTGGAAATAAAGTAAAAGGAACTAAAAAGTTTAACAACCTAAACAAGAAAATCTAAGTTAGAGAAAATTGAAACCACTTTTAATACATTTTTACAGATTTATAGGAATGAATAAAAAGTGATAAAATCCTAAATCTAACAAAACTAAGTAAAAAAATAATAAGCATAAAAGCATGAAATCTAATCTCATAAACACACACACACACACCCATTTTAAAAGAACAAACAAAACAAAAATAAAATAAGTAAAAATAAGATTGCTTAAGGGAGGGGCACATAGATGCATTCCAAAACCATATAACCGGAGAAAAGTTATAAATTTTATTAATATTAAAAGATGATTACAAATCTAAAATGAAAAAAAAGAGAGGGTGAGAAAATGCCTTACATAGCATTGGAAATACATCTAAACAGCACCAAGCCTTAGGCAAAATTGTTCAAAAAAGAAGAACAGAAATCCAAACAGAAAACTTCAATTTATAGGCAAAATTTTCTAAGTACACGCCCTAGGTCACGGGCGTATAGGGGGGTGTCGGGAAGGTCGATCTGGGGACGGCGTCGTGTCAATTAGTCGTCGGCGAAGTCTTATCTAGGCCAGGTGGAGAAGTCACGGCCGTATCGCATCTTGGCACGGGCGTGTCGATCGGGTCAACGAACTTCGAGCGCGGAATCATTGAGGGCATGACACGGGGCTTGGTCACGGCCGTGTAATATTGGACACAGGCGTGTACTTGTGCGTGACTTGATTTTTTTCTTTGTGGGCCGCTGATTTTACTGGAATCCAAGGTACACGCCCACGTCATGGGCGTGACCTGAAGTACACGGGCGCGTGCTATGCAATTTTTGACTTGTTCTGAAAATTTTTGGAAAATAAAATAAAGCTAAGTTAGCAATGTATTTATAAAGAAGGAACAATTTATTAAAGAAAAATAACTAAAATGACAAAAATAAATAAAAACGACTTATTTAATGTACGTAAAAATACGTATATTTACAACTTATCAATTACGTTACGTACTGTGAGACTTTTCAAAGGGTGAAGGTGTAGTGTAAGAGCCCGGGAGGACTATGACAGTCATTACCCATCCCCGAGTGGAAGTTTGAGGATATCTCCATGGATTTCGTCCACATGATGCCTCGCTCGCGCTCTGCGAATGATTCAGTTTCGGTGATTGTGGATCAATTAATGAAGGTTGCAAGGTTCATTCTAATGAGGAAGGATTTACATATTGATGTTTTGGTGTGTCTCTTTGTGCACCAGTTTGTGTGGTACCATGGGATAACCAAGACAATTGTCTCTGACCATGATACTCGCTTCACCTCCAAGGAATGGATGACAGTTCAAGCATATATGGGCTCTCACCTTACCTTCGGTACTACTTTTCACCCTTAGACTGACGGTCAGTATGACAGGACCATCATAAACATGGAAGATTTGTTGAGATTATGCGTGTTGGATAAGGGCGAACTGTGGGAAAGCCTTTTGCCATTGGTGGATTTTTCATACAATAATAGTTATCAAGCTAGCATCAAAATGGCGCCCTACGAACAACTTTATGTGAGGAGGTATAGCACTCCATTATCGTGGGTACAGGATGAGGACCCAAAGACTTTGGGAGTTGAGTATACTGAGGACACTGATGTTATTGTTAGATTCATATGAGACTGCATACCGGATGCGCAGAGTCGGCAGACAAAGTACTATAATGCAAAGCACCGAGTGGTGGAATTTCAAGTGGGTGACAAAGTGTTCTTGAAGATCAGTCCAATTCATGGAGTGTCACGTGTGCGCAGTTGAAAGAAGCTCAACCCGAGATATGTGGAACCTTATGTTATATTGGAAAGAATTGGCCCTTTGGCCTATCGGCTAGAGCTACCACTTGAGCTAGAAAATTTGCATGACGTCTTCCATGTGTGGTCACTTCGAAAAGCACTACTACGGCCCAATCAGCATGTCCTCGGTATGAATGGAGCAATGGCAACTTATAGGTCTGTTCGACTAGAGCTAGTGAGGATGCTGGATACCGAGATAAGAAGCTTGTGGTGAAATAGTGTTCCTTTGCTGAAGCTCAAATGCTCAAATCATGGAAAAGAGGAATATACTTGGTAGCCGGTGGACTTGATGCGGAAGCGCAACACAGAGTTGTTTCCCCAAGGTAAACTTAAACGCATTCCTTGTATCCTTCATACTTCGTCCCCCCCTCCCCCACCCGCCACATACTTAGCCTGATTTCGGGGCCGAAATCTTCTATTTTGTTTATAGGATTTGTAACATTCTAATTCATTCTAGACCCCTCGAACGCGTTTTTGAGTCAAGAGAGTTGACTCAGGCTTGGGGTGCACTTGTAGGAAGATGGGAAAAAGGACAGGCCATGAGTAGGCTGTGAGACAAGTACAATTCGTCGGATATCATTGAGGATATCCGACGAAATCATCGAGTGATACTCGACGCATACGACACATTTACGTATAGGATTTTCGGCTAGTGGAATTTCGCATGATTTTGCCGGATATACCCGACGAATTCGTTGAGTCATAATCGATAAATTCGTTGAGAATGACTTGGGTTGTTTTCAGCGAAACAAGTGTAATTCTTCGGATATCGTCGAGGATATCCGACGAATTCGTCGAGAATGACTTGGATAGTTCCAGTAAGACAAGTAAAATTGGTCGAATATCGTCGAGGAAACATGATTGATTATTTCGCATTAAGTCCGAAAACTTAATGCGGTTAAAACTCCAAAAATAGGTGAGGATTCACGCGGCGCCCCGGGCGGTTTATTTAAGTAGAAAAGCGGATTTGGTTTTTATTTAGAAAACGGGGCGCGCGTATTTATTTATTTGGATATAAAAAGTTGTGATCGAGTTTTAACGAAAGGAGGCAAGTGCACCTATCGTGAGTAGTACATGATATTCTGGGTGGAATATCGAGGTCATATTGTTCTCGGGGTGGGTTCGATTATTTCTACATTTCCCTGGATGGGACTATTATTTTACTGATAATTATCTTGTCGGGATATTATATATAATAAAAAGGCAGAAAATGGCAGAAAGAAAATGAAAGAATGAAGGTGGTGCCGATGAAGAGCTTAGCTCGATGACATCGAATAGAATTAGAACTAAAATATACTCTAAATAAAAAGAGATACTAAATTTCTAATTAATTAGGGTGGAGACTTGGCCGTGGAGGTTCCACTAAAATGAGCTCACCTATCTCTAGGAGTATTGCTCACTGAACATTAATACTATTCGACCGGGCTCTCATCCGATGAAGGATTCCTCTTAATGCCCGCATTACGCTAAGAACCCCACTATTGGGTGGGGAACCCAATCCGGTAGAGTTGGCGTGTCTCCTCTCTCGAGGGTTAGTGCGAAACTCTCTTTGCCAAGGGGTGATCTGTCCATACGTACGGCCTCTCGGCTAGCATATGGAAAACGGAAATAGGGCCCACACATCGATATGTGGTCCTACGCATCGTTAACACCGGGCAAACCTTAAGTACTTTTAATTAATTAGAAAAATACGACCTTTAATTATTTTAAGCTATTTTATCTGTCCCAATGCTCTTCGATACCGAGGGCTAAGAACGGTTAGCCACTCATCGGAATGGGGACGGCTTGCGAGGAAAGCAATAAAGAAAGCAGTAAATGAAAGCAATAAAATGAAAGCAGGAAAATAAAGCAGGAAATAAAGCAGTAAATTGCAAGTCCTACTCAAACGAGTAGGACTGAAGAAAGCCGTAAATTGCGAGTCCCGGCGCAAATACGTGGGCGGGAGAAAGAAAGCGGGTCCTACTCAAACGAGTAGGACTAAATAAATGCTCACACACACGCACTCTACAGAAAGTAAAACTCACGCACACACTCTCTCTACATGAAATTAAATACGCACGCACACACACTCTCTACATAAATTAAAACGAACGCACACTGCAGAAAGGTAAAAACTCACACACTCTACTGAATGAAATAAAAACAATGCGTCATTTAACTCTTAACGAGTAGGCGGAAATAAATGCGCATACATAAAAAATTGCAAAAAACTAAGTTACCGAAAAATTAAAATAACTACATTTCTACCGCAAGAATGCGGTAGAAATGCATAAAAAGTGAAAAGAAATATTAAACGGGAAGAAAGTTTTGCAAATAAAAATGAAAATGAAAGTGCTCGAAAAATTGAAATGAATACATTTCTACCGCTAGAATGCGGTAGAAATGCATAAAAAGATAGCGAAAAAATTAAAAGAGCAAAAGTTTTAAATAAAAAGCTAAGTGCATGAAAAAATAAAACAACTATATAATCATTCCTATAACCCGTAAAATTGATTAAAAAGTGAAAATAAAACGAAAAGAACGAAAACGTTTTACATCCTAAAAAGAAAAATCTAAGTTAAAAGAAATGAAAATCCCCTTGAAATCATTTTTAAGGGTTTATAACAATGAAATAGAAAGCTATAAAAAGCTAAGTTAACAAAACTAAGTAAGAAAATTAACCAAAACATAAAACTAAAAAGCTAAACTCATACACACACACCCATTTTAAAAGAACTAAAACTAAGTTAAAACGAAAAAAGAATAAGATTGCATAAGAGTGTTGCTAAGAATCATTCCAAACCCGGAATAAGAGATAAAAAAAATAGATTTTATTAAGTTAAAACACGAGTTACAAAGGAACGATAATAAAAGCTAAGGAGAGGGGGAGAAAATATCCCTTGCATAGCATTTGGAACTCATCCGAGCAGCATAACTCCTATACAAAATGGTTCAAAAGGGGGAACAGGATTACATACAGCAAGGGGATATTTATAGGGAAAAAATTCATGGCATACGCCCTCTGACACGGGCGTGTCAGGGGGCGTGTCAGCACTATTTCTGATGGCTGCCGTCGATTTGACAGGAAAGTGGACTTCGGGTTGGACACGTGTCGGTCACGCGTTGGTCATGCTCCAGGTCATGGGCATGACGGTGGGCATGTCGAGGAGGTGGATCTGGGCGCGGTGCGTCAAAAAGTCGCGGGTGCCATCACATTGGCCAGGTGGAGAGGTCACGCACCAGGTTACGGGCGTGACTGGGCGTGTCGGGTTGAGTCGACACTCGACAAACGGCGAGCGGAAATTATCGAGTTCGAAATTTATCGAGCGGGAAGAGGAGGCACGCCCTAGGTCATGGGCGTGACTTTAGGCGTGCCGTAGAGTCGACGATCGCCGAGTTGAAATCATCGAGCGGGATGGATACGGGCTTGGTCATGCCCCGTGTCGGATTGACACAGGCATGAGGTCGGGCGTGTCGATGCTTTTTACTTCAGAAATTAGCTATTTCACGGGATTTTGAGTTGTCACGCCCTGGCCACGGGCGTGATCAAAATGCCACGGGCGTGTACTGCCCAATTTTGGGGCAGATTTTTGATATTTTCTGAAACATAAAAATAAACCAAGTCAGCAAATTATTTACAAAAAAGGAGCAATTTATTAAGCAAAAACATGTAAAAATGTCGAAAAGAAATGAAAACGATTAAATAAATGTACACAAAAATACGAATATTTACAATTCATCAAATGCCCCCATACTTAAGCTTTTGCTATTCCAGAGCAAAAGTTGGAGAAGAACTTATAAGGAATAAAAGAAATCCGAAGTTTAGCTACCGCTTGACTTAATTAAAAGAAAAATCGAAAGAAATATCTGGGGTACTAGAGTTAAATCATAAATTATGAAAATGTTATAAATAGAGGAACAGTTTCAAAAAGACTTCTAGATAAAATAAAAAAGAAAGCAAAAATTAATTTTTGTTAGGTTAACAAAGATGGATTGAAATTATATAAAAAATCATAGCTTAATAGAAGTTAAAGGAAATAATGCAATTTAAAAATTATGCTCTCAAAAATTTTTAAATTAAGTCTAGAATCATCGAAATGAGATAAGTGGTTTGGTGGTTTATGAAGAAGGCTTGAATTTAGAGGCGAGGTATTTTTTCTCGAACCTCCAATTTTTTTTCTTTTTGGATAGTTAGGAAAATGAAATCTTATTTTCGTAACACAAAATATTTTTTTCTTTCTTCATAAATAAAATAACTCAAAGTATATGTATAAGAGTAATGAACTTTATCCTCTTACTCCATAACATATAATTTTTTTAAATATTGAGTGTCTATGTTTACGGAACGAAATCTTATTCTCATTGACATAAGATCTTTTTAAGGGATAAAATATGGGTAAACATGTCAAGTAAGATATGAAAAAAAATGGAAGTTGGTTTATTTTTTTTCAAAAAGAAAACTAGATTTTAATAAAAAAGTTTTGAGAGCAACCTTTTTAAAATGAACGTTCCAATGTTTCTAAAAGCAAAAGGTAGAAATAATTGAAATACATGGATGTTATTTTCTAACATAAAAAATGAGCTTCTATTTAAAAAATTAGAAGTGGTGGTGAAAAACAAGTTCCCTATAATAAGGAAAAGACATAAAAAATTCTTTAAATCTGAACCCCAGACACTTAAATTTATCAAACTTTAATTAATAAACGAATAGTAAGCAAAAGAATAATTAAAATTCGCTTATAAATTAACTCGAAACTAGATTTTTGGAAAGCAAAAGGGTTAAGAAATGGTATATTCGATTTATTTTGTTACATAATTTAACAAAATATTTTTTGGAATTTTTAGAGTTTTTATCATTTTTTTGAATTTTGATTATCGTCTTTTTTTTTTATTTTTGTTTTATCATCTTTTTAGGATTTTTGATTTTTATCTTTTTAGGGTTTTTGGATTTTCAAAAAAAAATTTTATTTTTGTTTTTTAAGATAAGTTATTTACAAGAAAGAGAAGAGAAAGAAAAATTATTTACAAAGAAGATAGTGGGGAAAGAGATTTTTACAAAAAAAAGTACAAAGCAAAAAACTCGATGGCGGCCCATGAACAGATATTATTTGGGTGGTTGGTTCGATGAGTCGAACGCCGCTGACAAGCAAAATGCGAGTTTTTAACAAAAAAACGAAAAAAAGGAAAGAAGAGGGGCAAAGAGAGGTTAGATTTTTAAAAATATAACAAAGGAAAAGAAATTATTTTTTTGAATTTTTGTTTTATAAATTTTTTTTGAGTTTTTTTTATTATTATAAAAATAAGGAAAAAATGTTTTTTAAGGTTTTAATTTTTGTAATTTTTTTATAAGTATAGAATAAAAAATGCAAAATAGGAAAACACCCCCATACTTAAACCCAACATTATTCTCAATGTTGTAATCTAAGTATGCGGAATAGGTAATATGCAAAATATAATAAGTACAAAAAGAAAAAGTGAGGGTAGAAGCTTCTCTTAGACGAGTTCGGGATGCCCAATTAAATCCCTGCATTTTTGTTAGAAGAAGAAGAAAGAAGCAAAAATATAACAGAAAAAAAATAAAACAAAAATATAAACTCGACTAAAAGATTGCGGGCGGAAGGGGGCATGTGCATGGGGGAGTCGAAGGTAGCTAAGGCCTTAGCTACATGAGTGTGATGGAAATGCGCACCCCTAGCGTGCACAAGAATGGAAGCGCGCCGAAGCAAAACAAAACAAAATAAAACAAGTTAAAAGAAAATAAATTAGACAAAATATATAAACTTGTATTTTTTGTGTTTTTAAGTACATTTTTTATTTTTATTTTTGGTTTTGAGGGTTTTTAGTTTTTAAGTTTTTTTTAGTGTGTTAGTTTTTGTTTTGTTTTTTTTTCATAAAAAGAATGAAAATTTTTTTAAGTTTTTTCATTTTTTTTGTTTTTCTTCTCTAAAATTTTTTTTTATAGGTTTTTCAATGTTTTAGTTTTATGGGGTTTTTAATGTTTTTATTTTATAGGTTTTATTTTAATCTTTAGTTTTATAATTTTTTAATTTTTTAATGTTTTTTATAGTTTTTATTAGTATTATTATTATTATTATATTATATTGGCCAATTTTACATAGATATATATATATATATATAGGTAAAATTAATAGATTTCCACGGTTCAAAATAATGACACGAATATCTCCGGCAACGACGCCAAAAACTTGATTGATTATTTCGCATTAAGTCCGAAAACTTAATGCGGTTAAAACTCCAAAAATAGGTGAGGATTCACGCGGCGCCCCGGGCGGTTTATTTAAGAAGAAAAGAGGATTTGGTTTTTATTTAGAAGACGGGGCGCGCGTATTTATTTATTTGGATATAAAAAGTTATGATCGAGTTTTAACGAAATGCGGCAAGCGCACCTATCATGAGTAGTACAGGATATTCCGGGTGGAATATCGAGGTCGTATTGTTCTCGAGGTCGATTCGATTATTTCTACACTTCCCTAGAGAGGACTATTATTTTACCGATAATTATCTTGTCGGGATATTATATATAATAAAAAGGCAAAAAATGGCAGAAAGAAAATGAAAGCATGAAGGTGGTGCCGATGAAGAGCTTAGCTTGATGGCACCGAATAAAATTAGAACTAAAATATACTCTAAACAAAAAGAGTCCTAAATTTCTAAATAATTAGGGCGGAGACTTAGCCGTGGAGGTTCCACTAAAATGAGCTCACCTATCTCTAGGACTATCGCTCACCTGAACATTAAGACTATTCGACCGGGCTCTCGTCCGACGAAGGATTCCTCTTAATGCCCGCATTACGCTAAGAACCCAATCCGGTAGAGTTGGCGCGCCTCCTCTCTCGAGGGTTAGTGCGGAACTCTCTTTGCCAAGGGGTGATCTGTCCATACGCACGGCCTCTTGGCTAGCGTATGGAAAACGAAAATAGGGCCCACACATCGATATGTGGTCCTACGCGTCGTTAACCCCAGACAAACCTTAAGTACTTTTAATTAATTAGAAAAATACGATCTTTAATTATTTTAAGCTATTTTATCTGTCCCAATTCTCTTCGATATCGAGGGATAAAAACGGTTAGCCACTCATCGGAATGGGGACGGCTTGCGAGGAAAGCAATAAATAAAGTAGTAAATGAAAGCGAAAAAATGAAAGCAGGAAAACAAAGCAGGAAATAAAGCAGTAAATTGCAAGTCCTACTCAAACGAGTAGGACTGAAAAAAGCCATAAATTGCGAGTCCCGGCGCAAATGCGTGGGCGGGAGAAAGAATGCGGGTTCTAATCAAATGAGTAGGACTAAATAAATGCTCACACGCACGCACTCTACAGAAAGTAAAACTCACGCACACACTCTCTCGACATGAAATTAAATACACACACACACACTCTCTCTACATAAATGAAAACACACGCACACTGCAGAAAAGTAAAAACTCACACACTCTACTGAATGAAATAAAAACAATGCGTCATTTAACTCTTAACGAGTAGGTGGAAATAAATGTGCATACATAAAAAATTGCAAAAAACTAAGTTACCGAAAAATTAAAATAACTACATTTCTACCGCAAGAATGCGGAAGAAATGCATAAAAGGTGAAAAGAAAAATTAAACGGGAAGAAAGTTTTGCAAATAAAAATGAAAATGCAAGTGCTCGAAAAATTGAAATGAATACATTTCTACCGCTAGAATGCGGTAGAAATGCATAAAAAGATAGCGAAAAAATTAAAAGAGCAAAAGTTTTAAATAAAAAACTAAGTGCATGAAAAATTAAAACAATTATATAATCATTCTTATAACTCCGTAAAACTGATTAAAAAGTGAAAATAAAACGAAAAGAACGAAAAAGTTTTACATCCGAAAAAGAAAAATCGAAGTTAAAAGAAATGAAAATCACCTTGAAATCATTTTTACGGGTTTATAACAATGAAATAGAAAGTTATAAAAACCTAAGTTAACAAAACTAAGTAAGAAAATTAACCAAAACATAAAACTAAAAAGCTAAACTCATACACACACACACCCATTTTAAAAGAACTAAAATTAAGTTAAAACGAAATAAGAATAAGATTGCATAAGAGTGTTGCTAAGAATCATTCCAAACACAGAATAAGAGATGAAAAAAAACAGATTTTATTAAGTTAAAACACGAGTTACAAAGGAACGAAAATAAAAGCTAAGGAGAGGGGGAGAAAATATCCCTTACATAGCATTTGGAACTCATCCTAGTAGCATAACTCCAATATAAAATGGTTCAAAAGTGGGGAACAGGATTACATACAACAAGGGGCTATTTATAGGGAAACAATTCATGGGACACGCCCGCTGACACGGGCGTGTCAGGGGGCGTGTCAGCACTATTCCTGATGGCGGCCGTCGATTTGACGCGAAAGTGGACTTCGGGCTGGACACGTGTCGGTCTAGCGTTGGTCACGCCCCAGGTCATGGGCGTGACAGTGGGCATGTCGAGGAGGTAGATCTGGGCGTGGTGCGTCAAAAATTCGCGGGTGCCATCACATCGGCTAGGTGGAGAGGTCACGCCCCAGGTCACGGGCGTGACGCTGGGCGTGTCGGGTTGAGTCGACACTCGACAAACGTCGAATGGAAATTGTCGAGTTGGAAATTCGTCGAGCGAGAAGAGGAGGCACGCCCTAGGTCACGGGCGTGACTCTAGGCGTGGCGCAGAGTCGATGATCGTCGAGTTGAAATCATCGAGCGGGATGGACACGGGCTTGGTCACGCCCCGTGTCGGATTGACACGGGCATGAGGTAGGGTGTGTCGACGCTTTTTACTTCAGAAATTTGCTATTTCACGGGATTTTGAGCTGTCACGCCCTGGTCACGGGCGTGATCAAAATGACACGGGCGTGTACTGCCCAATTTTGGGGCAGATTTTTGATATTTTCTGAAACATAAAAATAAACCAAGTCATCAAATTATTTACAAAAAAGGAGCAATTTGTTAAGCAAAAACATGTAAAAATGACGAAAAGAAATGAAAACGACTAAATTAATGTACACAAAAATACGTATATTTACAATTCATCAAAACTCGACGAATTCGTCGAGTGATACTCGACGCATACGACGCCTAGACTTAGAAGATTTAGCTAATTCATTGGGATACACGGAGGATTCCCTATGATTCATCGAAAATCGTCGAGTGATACTCGACGCATACGATGCTTTGACTTGGAAGATTTAGAGAAACTCGTCGACGATACTCGATGAATACAAACTTGACGAATTCGACGAATTTACTACGAACGTTTAGTCGATTCGTCGAGATGATACAAAGGATTCCTACGATTCGTCGAGTATGTATATGCATATATGACTAATTTGATTTAGCAAATTTTTGGCCCAGGTTGTATTTGCATAATTATACATACGGGCTGAACCGGGTTCAGGATCTGTGCTCAGTGACTCTTTATGATCGGTCTTTTCCAACAAGACTTGTTTAATGTTATAATGGGCGGTCCAATGGCAGCATGACAAGTGGCGAAGTAACCTAAACCCTAATATTTACTTATAAATGACATGATCAAAACCCTAGCCATCTATATTCTTCCTTATCGAGTTGTGCCGATCTTGACAAGAATGGAGAGGTCGACGGTTGTAAATTTCCAGGAAGGACGAGCATTGGACTTCTTGGATGTAAGACCCCCTTTTTTCTTTTTAAACCACGGGTTCTTAGGCCCAGAAATGCCACTTTGCGGTGACACTTCCACACCCGGGAAGGTCGTCACTACAAAACGTCGATCCTGCCGGCCATATCGATCACAAAAAGAGTAGCAAGTGTAACACCCCCTATCCGTCGCATAGCATATAGCAGTAGGTTCGGCCGGGGCCCGACGCCATATACCACAGACAGACCGGGTGGTTACTCAATGGAAACCATCCAACCAATCCAACGTCCTACACAGAGCATTCTAGCGGAAGCAATAAATTATTAGTTGCAATAAGAAAGAACCCAACACTAGGATGAATGTCCACTAATACGCCAAAAGGAATGAAGTATAAATACACCAGTAATGGCCTTAAGGCCTTACAATTGTTCTCCTCATATAACATGTTTTCCAAACCTGGATACGCAGGCCGGCCATACATGAATAAAAGAAAACACTCAAAATTAGGCCTTCGAGGGTCGGCTCAGCAACTTGGGCTTTAGCCCGCTATTTACTGCTCGGTTCCGCAGCACCTGCAAGCACAATCCACCGCAACGGTGGCAAACCAAAGCAACGGTCAGCCATGCTAACCAAATTATAACGATCCCGCCCCCAATTCGGGGCGGCGATGCTCCTTCCCTGCACTTTATTAGCACAACCAAGCAGTATATAAATACATTGCATCACAGGCGTTGGCACGCACGGCCACACGCCCCATGATCTTAGGGCACATTCTCGGTGATCGCGGTCTAAGCCTGCCGACTCACCACCGTCCCCGGGACGGCAATCTCTCGTGAGCATTTGGTCTTTCTGGCCACTGCCAAAGACCCTCCATCTATGCTAACGGTAAGTGCCAAGTCACTTTAGGTCTCTTTAACCGAATGACATAGAGCGGGTACGGTTCTGCCTGACCCGTTTCTCACACCGCAACATTAATTTAAAACATATGCGCGGCTCAAACTCTCCCGAATCCCAAATCGTTTACAAACATGACATAACCCAGTTATGTTCAAGTTGGATCCCAGGCCCACATGATGGCAAAACCACGGATCCGCCCAGTTTTCTTGGTGCACCTCAGAGTTAATCCCCAAGGCTCCCTGTTGGAATCTACCTCGTAGAAAACCCGAAAAACAAACATTGGCACGTAGTCTTCTCCGGCCACTTATGCAATGCAACATCACCGATCCAGACCAACTTGTCCGGGTAGGCTTCACACATCATGCCGATATCCGTTCTCGATTATGGACACTATATGTACACAACGGGGACTATTCATGTCTACCCGAAGGAACGCCTTAAATTCACCGCAAACTCACGAGAGCGGGCTTCCCTATGCAAAAGAAGTAGAGCTTCACATGCTTAAGTAGAGAATCGTCACCCTAGCATTCTTCCTTGGAACCATGGAAATGTAAGCGGATGAAAAGCACCGTACTCTCCTTGCCTCCGTAGATCCGAAATTGGTTCACGATTTGGAGCTCCGAAGCTCCGAAGCTCCGCCGGTGATCGGATCTAGGCTTCTTCTTCCTCCTTTGCTCTCCCCTCTCTCTAGACTTAGAAAGAGAACCACTCAAGTGAAATGAGGGTTTTAAAGGCCCAATCTCGGGTATATCCCATTAGGAACAACCCCCAACCGTCGGATCCCAAAATAAGGAAACGAATGGCTACGATTAGTAGCTGAAAAGTAAAACTTGGGCCAAATACGGCCTGCGACATGCCCGTATCCAGGGACATGTCCCTCATTCACTGTCAAACTCAGCACGTTACAAAAATTATACGGGTCCCGACATGCCCGTGTTTAACCTGACACGCCCGTGTTCAAACTGACACGGCCATGTGGTTGGTCGTATGTCCCCATCGACACAGCCCCGAAAACAACCCAAGACTCACACGGTTCTTGGACACGCCCGTGTCCTATTTGACACGCCCGTGTCAAACCCAAACACGCCTGGGCTCCAGGCCGTGTTCACTGTCTCGACACTTCGTCGAGCGTAGTTAGTCGACCACCTGACACGACCTTGGACATGCCCGTATCGTAGGCCGTGTTCCTTGTCTCGACACTTCGTCGAGCGAAAATGTCAACTCCCCGAGCCGATCATCGACACGAGCTCGACACGCACTGAGACACGCCCGTGTCTCAGGCCATGTTCGCTGCTCGACGATTGTCGACTCCAAATTTCGTCGACCTCACGGCCAAATCGTCGACTCGAGGATGACACGCCCTAGGACACACCCGTGTCCCAGGCCGTGTGCCCCCTGCCAAATACCAGATTTGGCCCAAAACGCCTCCCGTCGCTCTTTTGAGTTTAGGGGCGTTACAACTCTCCCCCTCTTAAAGGTATTTCGTCCTCGAAATTTCATAAAGGAAAGAAACATAAAACTTAAATGGTACCTTAGTGAAACAACACCGGGTACTCCTCAAGCATAGTCTGCTCTCACTCCCAAGAGAGCTCCTCTCGACCGCAATTGTCCCAACGGACCTTGACCATCTTGATCTCTTTATTGCTTAGCCGCTTGACTTCCGAGTCTTCAATACGTACGGGCTTGACCTTTGTCGTCAACCCACTATCAACCGGCACTTGTTCGACTGCGATCACATGCGTAGGCTCTTGCACCGCCTTCCGTAGCACCGATATATGGAATACATCATGTAGACCACTAAGCTCCACAGACAGCTTCAACCAGTATGCTGCTTCACCAATCCGCTCCAGAACCTCAAACTGTCCAAGGTACCTCGGGCTTAGCTTCTTCAAGCGCTGTACCCGCGAGACACCCTTGAATGGCTTGATCTTCAAGTACACCCAATCACCAACAACGAACTCCACGTTCCTGTGCTTGGCATTATAGTACTTAGCATGGCGGTCCTGAGTGATTATCAACCTCCCCCGAATGGTTCTCACCAAATAAGTAGCATCCTCCACCTCTAGTCGCTTATACAACTTTGATTCACCCGTTTCCAACCAGGACAATGACATGCGACATTTTCTACCATAAAGGGCCTCGAAGGGCGCCATTTGAATGCTCGCATGGTAGCTATTATTGTAAGCGAAATCCATCAAGTATAGGTGATCTTCCCATTGCTTTCCAAAGTCCATGACACACATGCGAAGCATGTCTTCCATTGTCCTATTGACCCTCTCGGTCTGCCCATCCATTTGCGGATGAAAGGCTGTGCTAAAACTCAACTTTGTTCCCAACATCTGCTGCACCAGCCTCCAATCATTGGATGTGAACCGCCCATCTCGGTCACTCACAATGCTGCGGGGCACATCATGAAGCCGTACAATATTATCCACATAAAGCTTTACCAATTTCTCAACCGGATCATCCTTCCTATGTGGAATGAAATGCGACACCTTCGTTAGACGATCTACAACCACCCAAATGGCGTCTTTCCCCTTTTGCGACCTTAGCAACCCATGCACAAAGTCCATAGTAATGTCGTCGAACTTCCACTCTGGAATAGGCAAGGATTTCAAAAATCCTCCCGGCTTTTGGGACTCCGCTTTCACCAAGGCACAAGTTTGACTCTTTTTCGCGTAAAGCGCCACATCCTTTTTCAGTCCTGGCCACCAGAACAATTTCTTAACATCGCGGTACATCTTCGTGCTCCCTGGGTGAATTGAGTACTTTGTATGATGCGCCTCGTACAACAATTCCACCCGCAAATTACCCACTCTTGGGACGCACAGACGACCGTTTTTCCAAAGTAATCCGTCCTACATAACGAATTGGGAATTTGACCCATCCAGAGACTCTATCATGAGTTGCTTTATGTGGACATCCATATCCAACGCCTGCCGAATCCGATTAGCCAGGTCGTATTGGACTTCAGTCCAATTCAATGGTGCTTCAGCACTTGATTGCGTATCAACGAAAAAGATCTCCAATGCCTCTAACTCCCGAACCAACCGCTCGTCATGGACCGGCATCCAATTGGCTTGAGCTGGGTCCCGACGACTCAACGCGTCCGCAACCACATTGCCATTACCAAGCCTGTAGTGGATCTTGAATGTATAGTCCCCCAAGAACTCCATCCATCTACGCTGTCGCATGTTCAGATCTTTCTGATCAATCAAATACTTCAGGCTCTTGTGATCGGTGTAGATATCAATCTTCACACCGTACAAATAATATCTCCACAGCTTCAAGGCAAAAATCAAGGCCGCTAACTCCAAGTCATGGACCGAATAGTTCCTCTCGTGCACCTTCAGCTGTCTCGAGCCATATGCTATAACGCTTCCATGCTGTAACAGCACACAACCCAAACCGCTTCCCGAAGCATCGCTATAAATCTCATAACCTTCGATCCCACTCGGCGAACTTAACATATGCATCGTGGTCAACCGATATTTCAACTCCTCAAAAGCTCGCGCGCACTCCGGCGTCCAAACTAACTTCTGCTCCTTCCTCGTCAAAGTAGTGAGAGGTAACGCTATCCGTGAGAAGTTCTCTACGAAGCGCCTATAATAGCCGGCAAGCCCCAGAAATCTCCAGACTTCTTCTACCATAAAAAGCGCAGGCCACTCTCGTATCGCAACAATCTTCGCCGGATCCACTGCAATACCTTCCCCACTCACTATATGATTGAGGAATGCCACTGAGGACAACCAAAACTCGCACTTCGAGAACTTAGCGTACAATTGATTCCTCCTTAGCATCTCCAAAACCAAATGAAGATTCCTAAAGTGATCTTCCTCACTCTGCGAGTACACCAAAATATCATCGATGAAGACGATCACAAAATGGTCCAAGTACTCCCTGAAGGTCCTGTTCATCAAATCCATGAACACTGACGGCGCATTAGTCAGCCCAAACAGCATGACCGTAAACTCGTAATGCCCGTATCTTATACTGAACGTTGTCTTAGGGATATCACTCTCCCTTATCATCAGCTGATAGTAACCAGACTTGAGATCCAACTTAGAGTACACCGTCGACCCGACCAACTGATCAAAAAGATCATCGATCCTTGGGATTGGGTACTTGGTCTTTTCCGTTAGCTTGTTTAACTCCCAATAATCAATACAGAGTCTCAAGCTCCCGTCCTTCTTCTTTACAAAGAGGACCGGTGCGCTCCAAGGCGATGAACCTGGACGCACAAACCCTTGCTCCAACAACTCTTGAAGTTGCACCTTCAGCTCCGCCATTTCCTTAGGCACTAGCCGATATGGAGATTGTGACACAGGCTTCGCACCTGGCACTAACTCAATAGTGAAATCTATCTACCGTTGAGGTGGGGCTCCAGGAAGATCTGCGGGGAACACATCAGGGTATTCAGCTACCACTGAAATACTATCCAATGTAGGCTTTGGCTTTGCAACCTCCACTAGTGTAAAGAACAGCTCTGCGCTAGCACGAACCACCTTCACCACCTGAAGAGCAGACATCAACGTCTTGCTTGACCCTTTCAAGCCCGTAAAAGTCGTCTTACGACTTGCTCCCAACTTGACTTCCTTGCGACCGCAATCAATATAGGCTTGCTGCTCCGAGAGCCACTTCATGCCAAATATAACGTCGAACTCCACCAACGGTAGTAACGATTCTTGCAGATCTAACTATTGATTCCCAATTCGAATCTTAACACCGCAGACTTTATCCGCGCACATCGAACACCTATTCTGTAAAAACACATCCAACTTGTCCTTTGCCATCGAAGAAGGTACTCCGATGCGCGATATGAATCCTTCGGACAAGGAGTGTGAAGCTCGTATATCAAAGAGTGCTCTCGCTGGAAACTCACAAATCAAAACAAATTCTAAACAAGCAGTGGTAAGGTAACATACGCATAACAAGTATTTAAAGAAATTTAACTTGCTACAAATTAACGGTACCTATCACCACATCTGCTTGTTTGATGGCCTCCTGTTGGCCAATATTATAAACTCTCAGTTGGGCCTGAGCATAATGGGACGCGGTTGACTCCACCGTCTTGCTCTTCTCTTCATAAGTTTCTCCCGACTTCCTCTCGGACTTGGGACGTCCGCTCCAACAGTCACGGGCAAAGTGCCCCGGCTTCCCACAAGTAAAACATGCACCCGGGGTCCGACCCGTAGGCACCCCAGAAGCACCGAAAGAAGGAGATGGACCCGAAGTCCTAGCCTTCTTAAAGAACCTTTGGTAGCCGTACTTTGAAGTAGTCGGCACTTTGAACCCAGACTTCTTATCACCAAGGCTCTTCTTCGCTTGAACATTCTTCATGTCCTTCTCCAAGGACCGGGCTGTGTTGACCAAGGTCAAGAAACCCTGTGTCATCGGCCCCGAGAGTAGTAACCTCAAGTCATCTCTTAGTCCTTCGTCGAAACGGTTGGTCTTACGCTCCTCATCCACGATGGTAGAGCTAGCATACTGACCCAACCTAGTAAACTCGTGGAGATACTCATCCACACTACTCTCTCCTTGTAATAACCTCTGTAACTCATTCTCCAAAGCTATCCTCTGAGTCGAAGGGAGGTACCTAGCCAAGAACAGTCGCGAGAACTCCTCCATCAAAACGTCAGTAAGTTGCCTTCCTCTCAATAGATGTAGCTCCAGACCCTCCCACCACAGCCTAGCGTCTCCATCCAACAGGAACGTAGCTATAGTGGTCATCTGCCACTCCTCCGTCTCCGTCGCTGTCAAGACTCTCTTCACACGGGAGAGCCAGTCTTCAGCTTGAGATGGGGTTCCCAACCCCGAGAATACCGGAGGATTAAAGCTCATGACATGTTTGAGCTATCTCTCGGTTGCCCTCCTTGGCACCTACGACTCTACTACTACCTGCTCCACTCTTCTTGGCTCAACCTCTAGAAGAGGTACCTGCTCCATCGCAGGAGCGGGCTGCTGCATTTGCCTTGCAAGTTGCGCATTGATCATGGCAAACACTGCTTCGGCCACCAATCATATGGTCTCAGCCGATGGAGATGTTGCAGGAGCATCATTTGGTGTACTACTAGCCTTAGAAACTTGGCGTTCCGACGGCACAGCACCGCTTCTGGTCACCTATAGTGGTACAAAATACCGTTAAGCGACCAAACAAAATTGCAAAATGCAATTATAGGAACACGCGGGTTCCTCAAACACATGTATTTTCATTCCTAATTGGACATTCATGGGTTCTTTTGCTGTTATAACGATGACGCACACACATGTGCTCACCACCCCTTAAAAGAATTCGACCATGAATTCATTTTGAATCCTGATCGAAACCAGTAGTCTGATACCAAATTATAACACCCCCTATCCGTCGCATAGCATATAGCAGTAGGTCCGGACGGGGCCCGACGCCATATACCACAGACAGACCGGGTGGTTACTCAATGGAAACCATCCAACCAAACCAAAGTCCTACACAGAGCATTCAAGCGTAAGCAATAAATTATTAGTTGCAATAAGAAAGAACCCAACACTAGCATGAATGTCCACTAATACGCCAAAAGGAATGAAGTATAAATACACCAGTAATGGCCTTAAGGCCTTACAATTGTTCTCCTTATATAACATGTTTTTCAAACCTTGGCAAGCAGGCCGGCCATACATCAATAAAAGGAAACACTCAAAAATTAGGCCTTCGAGGGCCGGCTCAGTAACTTGGGCTTTAGCCCGCTATTTACCGCTCGGCTCTACAGTACCTGCAAGCACAATCCACCACAACGGTGGCAAACCAAAGCAACGGTCATCCATTCTGACCAAATTATAATGATCCCGCCCCCAATTCGGGGCGGCGATGCTCCTTCCCTGCACTTTATTAGCATAACCAAGCAGTATATAAACACATTGCATTACAGGCGTTGGCACGTATGGCCACACGCCCCATGCTCTCAGGGCACATTCTCGGTGATCACGATCTAAGCCTGCCGACTCACCACCGTCCCCGGGACGGCAATCTCTCGTGAGCATTTGGTCTTTCTGGCCACTACCTAAGACCCTCCATCTATGCCAACGGTAAGTTCCAAGTCACTTTAGGTCTCTTTAACAGAACGACATAGAGCGGGTACGGTTCCGCCTGACCCATTGCTCACACCACAACGTTAATTTAAAATATATGCGCTGGTCAAACTCTCCCGAGTCCCAAATCGTTTACAAACATCACATAACCCAGTTATATTCAAGTTGGCTCCCAGGCCCACATGATGGCAGAGCCACGCATCTGCCCAGTTTTCCGGGTACACCTCGGAGTTAATCCCCAATGCTCCCTGTTGCAATCTACCTCCTAGAAAACCCGAAAAACAAACATTCGTATGGAGTCTTCTCCGGCCACTTATGCAATACAACATCACCGATCCAGACCAACTTGTCTGGGTAGGCTTCACACATCATGCCTATATCCGTTCTCGATTACAGACTCTACATGTACACAACGGGGACTATTCATGTCTACCCGAAGGAATGCCTCAAACTCACCACAAACTCACGAGAGCGGGCTTCCCTATGCAAAAGAAGTAGAGCTTCACATGCTCAAGTAGAGAATCGTTACCCTTGCATTCTTCCTTGCCGCCATGGAAATGTAAGCGGATGAAACGTACCGCACTCTCCTTGCCTCCGTAGATCCGAAGTCGGTTCGCGATTTGGAGCTCCAAAGCTCCGCCGGTGACCGGATTTAGGCTTCTTCTTCCTCCTTTGCTCTCCCCTCTCTCTAGACTTAGAAAGAGAACCACTCAAGTGAAATGAGGGTTTCAAAGGCCCAATCCTGTGTATATCCCAGTAGGAACAACCCCCAACCGTCGGATCCCAAAATAAGGAAACGAATGGCTACGATTTGTAGCTGAAAAGTAAAACCTGGGCCGAACACGGCCTGCGACACGCCCGTGTCCCTCATTCGCCCTCAAAATCAACGCGTTACGAAAATTACACGGGTCCCGACACGCCCGTGTTTAACCTGACACGCCCGTGTTCAAACTAACACGGCCGTGTGGTTGGTCGTGTGTCCCCATCGACACAGCCCCGAAAATAACCCGAGACTCAGACGGGTCTTGGACATGCCCGTGTCCTATTTGACACGCACGTGTCAAACCCGAACCCGCTTTGGCTCCAGGCCGTGTTCACTGTCTTGACACTTCGTCGAGCGCAGTTCGTCGACCACCTGATACGGCCTTGGATACGCCCGTGTCCTAGGCCGTGTTCCCTGTCTCGATACTTCGTCGAGCGAAAATGTCCAATCCCTGGGCCGATCGTCGACACGGGCTCGACACGCCCTGAGACACGCCCGTGTCTCAGGCCGTGTTCGCTGCTCGACGATCGTCGACTCCAAATTTCATTGACCTCGCAGCCAAATCGTCGACTCGAGCCTGACACACCCTGGGACACGCCCGTGTCCCAGGCCGTGTGCCCCCTACCAAATACCAGATTTGGCCCAAAACGCCTCCCGTCGCTCTTTTGAGTTTCGGGGCGTTATAGCAAGAGAGTAAATTAAACACATGTCCATAGAGATCAAATATATATAAATAATCTCCACGAAGGGAGAGTCCATAGTAAATTCAAATCTTCCAAATTTTTTGCAAGGTTTAGGCCTCTGATCCAAAATTTTAAAGGTAAACAGATATTTATCAATTAAAGAAACCAGTATTGCAAATAGACATCAAAACATTATGAGAAAATTCAAGCATGACTGAAATGTCCTACAAACACTCCTGACCAAGTTTCCAAATTTTTCAGTGAATAATAAACTCTAATTTTAATTTTGAGCAATAATCCTCTTTCATAAATCAATGAAACAACTTGTTGGATCCCTAGTAGGATTTGGGCTAGGTTCACTAACTAGGATGTCTGACCCATAATGTATAGCCAGGATCATGTGTTTTGTGTCCTAGAGTCTAGGCTAAGTCTTTAGGTTAAACCATACATTGACCAGCCAGCAGAAGACCTCAGATGACTCAAGACTTCGAGAAAATCAAGTTCAGTATATAAGTTCGACGTTCGTTGAACTCAGCTAAATGATCGTCGATTGCTGATCGACAAACTTAAAGTCAATTCTCTGAGTTGAGCTCGACGATATTCGAGCTCAGGTCGACGAAGTCTGGATTTCAACGTCAACACATTCTTTCCAGAATATCTTCTTTGAACTCAGCTCGATGAAGACAGAATCTGTGCTCGATGAATTTGGACCACAGAATTAGCATGTTATTCACAGAATGCAGTTAGTTGAGCTCTAGTCAACGAACTTGGTTCTCAAGTCGACGAACAAGTTTTCTCAGGTCGACGAATAGGATTTCTCAGCTCGACGAACTTAGATCTCAGGTCGACGAAATCTGTTATATGGTCGATAATTTCTGTTACAGTTCCAGACTTAGAATTTTCCATGTTTTCTGTCCTTTATTCCATATTATTTAGCAGTGATTTCCTGAAGTAATTAATGCTTATATTCTTTGAATATAGTCATTACTGGCAGCATTGATTATATTCTTCATCAGGATAATTACTTGCTTAATTAATTGGGACAGTTGGGGAACCTCATCAATGCAAATATTCTCCAAACAATTTTCATTCTCCAGACCATCAGTAATTAATGCTTGAGAATTCAAAATTCAAAGGAGAAATTCGACAGAGAATATAAAAGGGATTTTCTTTTTCAGAAGAATACGGAAGATTGTGAAACAAAACCAGAGAACATACAGAAAATCTCTCAGACATACTCTGTGCAGAAAACACTTTGTTTTCTCCTTGACCTTACTGAAGAAGAAGAACAACAACAATCACTATCAAGAGTCTTCTTCAACTTCAACTCCCGGAGCTTTGAAGGACAACAATCTCTGAATCTGTCAGAAGTTCCTGGATCTCTTCAAGTAAAGGTTGAAGACCTACTACACAATGTGCAAGGCTTCAAGTAATTTCTATAGAAGCCTCGACAACAGCAATCCACTTGTCTTCGCAGTTGTTTGAGAAAGAGAAGACACCATCAATCTCTCTCCCCCATCCTGTATAAAGGGTTTATTAGCTCCCTTCAAAAATTTATTTTGGTTTTTGGGCACCAGATCAAAAGCTCAAAGGTGGCAGTCACCTGATCAAAACCTGCTAGTGGATTCCTACCAGAGTGGTAGAAGAGTGGATGTACCCAGGTTGGAGAACCACTATAAAATTTCTTGTGTTATCTGGTTGCCCTTTTTCTTGTTGTTCTTGCTGTGGATGTGATAGATTAGGTTGTTATGTTATAGTAGATTAATTTAGATTGCTTTTACTTTTTGTTATTATTGGTATCACTTATTCTTTACTATGATATAAAAATCTTAAACAGCCAAAAAGTTTTAAATACTCTATTCAACCCCCCCCCCCCACCCCTCTAGAGTAATCAGATCTAACCCCCATCTTTCAATTGGTATCAGAGCGGGTTCCTTTGGTTGTACAAGCTAACACTTGAACTAAAAGATCCTCTATTAGATTAGATCTTAGTTTGTTCAGTACACAGCATGTCACAGAAAAAAGACTATGCAAGCACCAGACCTCCAGTCTGCAACTTGAATAAATTTGCAATCTGAAAGGCAAGAATTAGGCTGTATATGAATTCTATTGATGAGGACATATATAATTCAATTTTGACAGGTCCTCCTCAACCAACAGCTACTACATCTACTTCAACTTCAAGCACGCATGATATTCCACCACCTGAGTGGACAGATGCTCAGAAAAAGGCCAACATTACAAATGCAAAGGCCATGAATATATTGGCTCAGACTATGTCAGATGACATATTTCAGAAAGTGGCTGAATGCACATCTGCAAAAGCCATATGGGACTCACTCAACCAGATGGTTGTTGGTTTAGTTGATGAGAGAAAGGACAGGAGATCAACCCTTATCTCTCAGTTTGAAAATTTCAAGAAAGATGAAGCTGAGTTTGTTAGTGAAATGTACAACAGATTAAGTTCAATAATTAGTGAGCTAAAGACTTTGGACAAAGACATCTCTCTCACTGAGGTGAATGATAAAGTCCTCATGTGCTTCCCAAGCTCATGGGATTCCAGGATATGGCTAATCAAGGAGGCCAGGAGCATGAATGAGATTTCTACTGAATCTCTCCTAGGAAAGCTCAAATCATATAAGTAATTGATTAAGTCCAGAGAAGCTGCAGAACAAAAGACACCTACAACAATAATGAAGGAGCAGAACATAGCTTTTAAAGCTACAGAAGAAACTGATGCTTCAACATCAAATGAAGAACTCCTAAGAATCTTAGCCAAGAGATTCTACAAAATGGCAAGGAAGGACTTCAGGAGAAAGTCATACTGGCATGATGACAAACCCAGGTATGATAAAACACCCACTAAGGAAATTGTATACTTTGGGTGCAGGAAACCAGGACACTTCATTTCTGAATGTCCTGAAAATCAAAAGAAGGAGAAAAGGAGATAAAAAAGACTCCAGGAAGCACCACTATAGCAAGCCTTCATCCAGCAAGTACAAAATAAAAGAAAAGGGCTTTGTGGCTGAAACCTGGAGTGATACTGAGGAAGAATCTTCATCTTCCAGCTCTAATGAAGATGAAGAAGAAGCAAAATCAAGGGAAGTTTGCCTTATGGCTATCAATGCCTCTTGCAGCCCATCAGATGCTGAGGAACAATCAAAAGAATCAGATAATAAAGAATCTGAATCAGAGGTTGATCAGGTATTATCACCCTTTGATTATAATTCTGATAGTTTTAAAACTGAATTTAAATCCATGTGTATAGATTTAATAAATTCTGAAAAAGAAATTAAATACTTGGGGAAAATTAACTGATCATGAAAACCTTGTCTCTGAAAACATTAAATTAAAAGATGAATTAACATTAGCTCAAGAACAAATAATATCATTAAAATGTGAATTAGCTAAGGATAGGAAACTTGAAGAATCCCTAAATGGGAGAAGCATCAAGTTGATGGACATCACAAGCACAGTTAATGTCAGGCTCAATGGCAAGCTGGGCTTAGGTGCATCATCAGGCCAACCCCCACTAATTCAGAAAAATATTTTGACAACACCAATTAAGTTTGTTTCTGAAAAAGGAAAAGAGAAAATAGATAATGATGAAAATGTTAAACCAACTGAATTAAAACCAAAGAATAAGAAAAGGAAACAGAATAAGAAAAATCCTAACTACAATAATGTTCAACAGATTTAGTCGAACTCTGATCGATGAAATGTGTACAGTTCGTCGAACTCCAGTCGACGAACTCCGAACGCAGATTTCTATCATAATTATTCGTTGAACTACGATCAACGAAAGTAGTATTGTTCGTCGACCAAAGATTGATGATTTTGGGGCCCAAAGAATGAATATTCTCATTCTCTGAGTGGAGTTCGACGAACACATCCCCATTCGTCGAACTCAGGTCGATGAACTCACTTAAATTTGTCGAACGCAGTTCAGTACAACAGAAACTTTAATTTTTCTAAAACTTATAATCAACCAAGATTTTATTATAATCAATTTAATCAATGAATCATTCCACCTAGGAGATATCACCCTTTAGGTTATAAATGTCATCCTGAATATTCTTATATCTCTAGTTTTAGTTCTGTGAAGAAAGAAGGACCCAAGGTAACTTGGGTCAAGAATAGCTAATTTGTTTATTTGTAGGTGAAAGACTGTCCTACCACAGAGCAACAGTGGTACTTGGATAGTGGCTGCTCTAAATACATGACTAGGAACAAGGGCAACCTAACTTACTACAAGTCAAGGTTAGGACCAAAAGTAATATTTGGTGACTCCAATTGTGGCCAGACTGAAAGCTATGGAAAAGTCAAGATTGTAGTTGTCACCTTCAGGAAGGTAGCCTATGTAAGTGGACTGAAGCATAACCTTATCTCCATAAGTCAGTTATGTGATGAAAGGTTTCAAGTATCATTTACTAAAACTTCTTGTATTATTACTTCTATAGATAACCATGTAGTTTTGACTGGCACTAGAGTAGGAAATGTTTACGTAGTCAATTTTAAATCTGCCAAAACTGAAATCTGCCTGTTTAATTCAACTAGCAACAATAATGACCTTTGGCATAGGAGATTAGGTCATGTTAACTTTAAAAACATTGCCAAACTCTCTAGGGACAACCTTGTTAGAGGATTGCCTTCTTGCCCCTACAAGAAGGAAAGCCTTTGTAGGGCTTGTCAATTAGGCAAGTAAACTAAAAATAGTTTTAAATCAGTAAATAAAAGTGACTCACCTAGAATATTGTACTTGCTACATATGGACCTTTTTGTCCCTATTGCAGTGCAAAGTCTAGGAGGGAAATCTTATACTTAAGTGATTGTAGATGACTTCTCTAGATTCACTTGGGTATTTTTTCTAAGATCTAAGTCTGATAACTTCAAGGTTCTTATAAATTTTCTCAAGAACATACCGATTGAGTACTCTACTCCAGTTGCATTGATCAGAATTGATCATGGTACTGAGTTTGAGTCTCTTCTTATGCAATAGTTCTGTGAGAAGGAAGGTATCAGGCACTGCTTCTTAGCTCCTAGAACACCTCAACAAAATGGGGTTGCTGAAAGGTAGAATAGAAACTCAGTTGAATCTGCAGGCACATTACTTGTAGTTGTTCATTTGCCCCTATCTTTTTAGGCAGAGGCTGTGAGCAAAGAAAATTATGTACTAAATAGAAGACATATACACAAACTTAAGAATAAGACTCCTTGTGAGCTACTTAAAGGGAAGAAACCTAAAGTAGACTACTTGAAATTATTTGGTTGTTTATGTTATATTCACAACAATAATAAGAAACACATTAGAAAATTTGAGGCCAAGGCTAAAATGGGAATTTTTCCTGGATATTCCCAAGTAAGCAAGGCCTATAGGGTCTTTAATAAATCTACCTTGAAAATTGAAGAATCTGTACATATTTCATTTGATGAAACTAACATGTTTTACAAGGAGAAAGAAATTTCTAGCAGTGACTCTTTGCAGGAACCAAATTTATGTGAGAAATTAAATGAACTGACCGTCACCAATGAGGCAGCTAGCCATCCTTCTCCACATATTGCTGAAGAAATTGAAGATGAAGAGACTCAAATCAGTGAAGAACCTACAACAGCTACCATAATTCCATAAGAGGAATTTATTCCCCAAGCTATTGCTCAACCAACTCCACCTACTGAATTTGACACACTTAGAGATCACCCGGTATCTCAAGTGATTGGAGACATTTCAGTTGGTGTGCAGACGAGGCATTAACTCAACAAAGACTTGATATATGCCTGCTTTATATCACAAATTGAGCCCCAATCCATTAAAGATGCAAAGCAAGATCCCCATTGGATTGTTTCAATGCAAGAGGAGCTCAACTAATTTGAGAGATGCAGAGTTTGAGATTTAGTTCCAAAATAAAAAGACTACCCAGTCATTGGAACTAAATGAGTATTCAGGAACAAGCTTGATGCCCAAGGTATTATAATAAGGAACAAGGCAAGGCTGGTTGCTCAAGGTTATAGGCAAGCGGAAGGGATTGACAATAATCAAACATTTGCACTTGTTACAAGGCTAGAAGCAATCAGAATCTTACTTGCATATGCTGCCTACAAGAAGTTCAAGGTTTACCAAATGGATGTCAAGAGTGCATTCCTCAATGGTGAACTTAAAGAAGAGGTTTATGTATAACAACCTCCAGGTTTTATTTCTCTTACTTATCCCTCTCATGTTTTTAAATTTCATAAAACTCTTTATGGTTTAAAGCAAGCTCCAAGAGCTTGGTATGAAACCTTAGCTAGCTTTCTTTTAGAGCATAATTATTTAGAGGCATAGTAGATAGGACATTATTCACTAGACACCATAAGGATAAAATTTTATTAGTACAAATCTATGTAGATGACATCATTTTTGGGTCTACAGATTCTAAACTATGCAAGAGGTTCTCTGACATCATGCATTCAAAGTTTGAAATGAGTAGCATGGGTGAGCTCTCCTACTTTCTTGGTCTCCAAGTAAAGCAACTACCTAATGGCATCTTTATTTCCCAATCTAAGTATACTAAAGAGCTTATCAAAAAGTTTGGGATGTCAGATGCCTCAGCCAAGAAAACACCTATAGCGACAAATGTGGTAATTAACTCTGATGAAAATGGGAAACCTGTTGATCAGAAATTATATAGGGCCATTGTCGGGTTCATGTTATATCTTACAGCAAGTAGACCTAACATAATGTTTGTTACATGTCTTTGTGCTAAGTTCCAAGTGAACCCTAAAGAATCTCACCTTATTTTTTTTAAAAAGATTTTAAGATATATAAAGAGTAATCCTAGTCTATGACTCTGGTATCCAACTGAGTTTGAGTTTGAGTTGACTGGATACTCAGATGCTGACTTTGCTGGATATAGAGTAGACAGAAAAAGTACCTCAGGGACATGCCAGTTCCTTGGTATGAGATTAGTGTCTTGGTTTTTCAATAATCAGTCATCTGTGTCTACTTCAACTGCTGAAGCAGAATATATAACAGCTGGCAGATGTTGTTCCCAAATGCTGTGGATTCAGAACCAACTCCTAGATTATGGGTTTAACTTAAATAAGTAAACCTTACTTTGTGACAACACAAGTGCAATTTCCATTGCACAAAATCCAGTCCATCACAGTAGAACTAAGCATATAGACGTCAGGCACCATTGCATATATACATCAGGCACCATTTCATTAGGGAGTGTGTGTGGATAAATATAAAATTAAGCTTGTCTATATCTACACTGATTTGCAAAGAGCAGATATCTTCACCAAGCTCTTGGATGAGAAAAACCATCTGTTCTTTATAAATCAGCTTGGTATGATCAATGGAGAAGCCTTAATTTGATTTTTGTCTGCTGTCGAAGAATTTTTCAAAGTTCGTCGAACGGAGATCGACGAATCGAGAAAAGTTCTAGAGAAATTCGTCGAACGGAGATCGACAAACTCTCTGTGTATGAAGCTGTTTTCGTCAACCGGAGATCGACGATATTGCTTCAGAAAATTTTTGTCGAACTGAGATCGACGAAATGTTTTAACTTCTTCTAACTGAGATCGACGAATTCTTTTGACTATAAAATATTTCATCGAACCCAGATCGACGAATTTTTATCTTTTCGTCGGACGGAGTCTGCCACTTCCAATGCTGAAAACCATATATCTTGGTTTTCTTCAAGCTCTGTCCCGTGCTTTCTGTTCCCTTACACTTGATCTCTGTTTCTCTTTTGCAGGCGAACTCATGGCGGTTCCAACGAACACTCTTGCTGCAATGAAATTTGACATGGGCTTTGATATTGATTTTGATTCCTTCCAACACTCTGACCAGATATTTATGGACATTTTGAAACTACTTGAGGACCAAAACCTGAAGAAATTCATGACTTGCCACATCAAGATAGCAATGACTGAGATAAGGAATGAGTGTTCACCTCTACAACACCAGAGGAAGATACAATGACAGGGACAATATCCGGTAATCAAGTTTCCTTTACCCCCGCCATTTTAACTGAGATTTTTGATCTACTGAATGGAAATGATGATATATAAATGGATAGTGATGAGTATGATGGTATGCTGATAATAATGGGTCATTCTGGAGAAAACCAAAACAAATTGTTAAAGAAAAAATTATCTGTTGAGTTTAAATTTTTGGCTGATGTTGTCGGCAAGGTTTTATTGGGAAAACATACCGCACATGATTACATCACCAGGCACCAGTTCCTTGTGATGTGTGCTCTGGTTAATAAGAAAAAGATAAACTGGGGAAATTTATTATTTAATTTGATAAAGAAAAAGAACAATAAGAAGGAAGTTTGTTTTGGAAGGATTCTGGGAATAGTCCTTTAAGAAATGGCTCCTGAACTATTGGTCTCCACGACGGTGTTCATAAATGCCTCAAAAAGACTTACATCTGCACTTTTTCGCAGATGGGAGAGGAAAATCACAAAGCTAGCCAAGACTTCATCCTCATCCAAGACTTTTGAGAGCACCAGGGCTGTGCTAGCCACTCCTCCACCTCCAGAAGATGTCCTCCCCTCCACCAGCATATCTTCTCCTCCTTAACCTTAACAACAACAACAACATCTACCCACATCAGTTCCCTCACTAGTTCAATATCCAGAGCATACTACACCACCTCCATCTCCACCTCCACATTATTCACCTCAAATTCATCTTTCTGACATACCATCTACCTTTATTGATGAACCATCCTTCAACCTACTGTCTCCTCAATAATCTCCACATCATTCTCCAATCCAAGAACCTATCTCCTCACCCACAACCACAGTTCCTCTCACTACTACTGCAACTCCCTCTATTCCCATCCCTCCACTCACCCACACTGACATTCCATCTAATGTTCTAGACTATACACATACAGATATGTCGAGTGCCTTCTCTGTATGTTCCAATTATGGACATCACACTCCTTACTCCTCCACTACTCCAGAATCTCTATATCTCAATTTTTATGATATAGCTAAAGCCCTTCTTGCATTCATTTCTCCCACTCTTGAAAAACTCATAGCCACTGATATTACCCCACTCTATGCTTCCATCACTTCTCTATCATCCAGAATTACTACTCTTTCCTCTGTCCCTTCTTCTGGAGGATTGGCTTCAGGGCCCCCTGAACCCAGTCAGGGGGAGATGCTCTGTGAAGAAGCTCTAGTTTTGACAGTAACAGCAGATTATGTGATGTCAGATGATTCAGAAGAAGTAGTCCCTCCTACTAAAATAATTGAGTTATATACAGATTCTGATATAGATATGGATGACACAATTTTGACAAAAATAAATACTGTTGGTGATTATATTATAAATCCCACAGTTAATCTGAATTCTTTACTAGATTTATTCAGTTTTGTCTACAGAGATTCTCTACCTAGTTCTTCTTATCAGCATTCTTTGGCTATAGTGTCATATACTTCACCAATAAGCCCCACAATTGCTAAGCAACTTAAGGTTATTTTAGTAGTAGCAGAGCTTCCCAAAGTATCGGCTCCCATGGTCAGTTCTTCTCCAAAGGACATCTCACCTCCCACATAAAAGATGGGTGACAGCCCCCTGCCTGATCTTGATGAAATTCTTATGGCTGACATTAAAGAAGAAAACAAGTTAATTGTTGAAAGTATTTCTGAAACCATTGTTGCTCAACCAGCTCTTCCAGAACCTCCAGTGCAGCCTCAAGCAGAAAAGCAAATATCAAAAGATCTTCTAAAAGCACTTGATGATTTATATGACAATCCTCAGGGATATTCTAATAAAGAAGAGGATGATGATGATTCTGATGATGATAACGCTGCCAAGAAGAAAGTCTCTAATAAGAGAATGGTTGTTCCCATTGCTGCTCCTAAACCAAATCCCACTAATGATACTCCATATTATATTCTACAGAATATCACTCCATATCCTAGGATGCCAGCATGGATTTGGCTTTCAAAGAATTAGTAGAAAGCCAGAAAGAAAAGTAGGAGGTACTCTCCTCCTCCTCCTCCTTAAAGGAACTGGAGAGGTCCTCCTCCTCCTCCTCCTGTTGGTGCTTTAGGAAGCAATTCTCAGAGGTCTACTCCATATGCTAGAACATATCAAAGACAACTTGATATATCCTCATGATCACATGGAAGCAGCCAGCAAAGGTATTCTTCTAGCAGCAGACAGCAGCGATAGCCACAAGAACAAGACATTCAACAACAAGCTTCTAAAACTGAAAAAGCAGAAAATCCAAAAAGTCCTACATCATCACCTATTCCATTTGTGGATCCTGAAATAGAACCAACTTCAAGAGTGGCCAGATTCCAGGAGCTTGTTGGATTATCAATGATCAACAAAGCTAAAGCTGAAGGGAGAGATCCTTCTCAGTACTCAACCATGTCATCATACAAAAAGGAAGAATTGAAAAGGTATGAAAAGGCTAACAAATTTTTCAATGTAGATGCCTACATGAACTTGCATCCAGAGGCTGTGGTACGCAGGGCAACTTCTCTTAATATAATTGGTGTTGCTGATATGACCATGTCCAAAAGAGAAGCAGCAAATCCTAATAGAGAAATCAAATTCACACAGCCCTCTGAGAAAGACAAAGCTGCCAAGGGAAAGCAATAGAAGAAGAAATGATATATTCTGTTTAGCAGTGTTTTTCTGAACTATATTTATTTTCTATCACAAAGCTACTATCTATATAAATATCTACTGAATGTTTCAATTTTTTGTCAGATATATTTATCCTGCTTTGTAAATGTTTTTCTTTCTTTTTGTATTAGTGAGCTCACCCAAATAGGGGGGATTGTTGGATCCCTAGTTAGATTTGGGCTAGGTTTACTAACTAGGATGTCTGACCCATAATGTATAGCCAGGTTCATGTGTTTTGTGTCCTAGAGTCTAGGAGAAGTCTTTAGGTTAAACCATACATGGACCAGCCACCAGAATACCTCAGATGACTCAAGACTTAGAGAAAATCCAGTTCAGTATATAAGTTCGACGTTCGTCGAACTCAACTCAACGTTCGTCGATCGTTGATCGACGAACTTAGAGTCAATTCTCTGAGTTGTGCTCGACGATATTCGAGCTCAGGTCGACGAAGTCTGGATTTCAACTTCAACACATTCTTTCCAGAATATCCTCTCTGAACTCCGCTCGACAAAGACAGAATCTATGCTCGAAGAACTTAGACCATAGAATTGGCAAGTTATTCATAGAATGCAGTTAGCTGAGCTCTGGTCGACAAACTTGGATCTCAGGTTGACGAACAAGTTTTCTCAGGCCAACGAACAAGTTTTCTCAGGTCGACGAACAGGATTTCTCAGCTCGACGAACTTGGATCTCAGGTCGACGAAATCTGTTCTATGGTCAACGATTTTTGTTGCAGTTCCAGACTTAGAATTTTCCTTGTTTTCTGTCCTTTATTCCATATTATTTAGCTGTGATTTTCTGAAGTAATTAATGCTTATATTCTCTGAATATAGTCGTTACTAGCAGCATTGATTATGGTCTTCATCAGGATAATTACTTGCTTAATTAATTGGGACAGTTGGGGAAACTCATCAATGCAAATATTCTCCAGCCTATTTTCATTCTCCAGGCCATCAGTAATTAATTCTTGAGAATTAAAAATTCAAAGGAGAAATTCGACAGAGAATATAAAAGGGATTTCCTTTTTCAGAAGAATACGACAGAGAGTGAAATAGAACCAGATAACATACAGAAAATCTCTCGAACATACTTTGTGTAGAAAATACTTTGCTTTATCATTGACCTTACTGAAGAAGAAGAAGAACAACAATCACTATCAAGAGTCTTCTTCAACTTCAACTCCAGGAGCTTTGAAGGACAATAATCTCTGAATCAGTCAAAAGTTCCCGGATCTCTTCAAGTCATGGCTGAAGACCTACTACATCATGTGCAAGGCTTCAAGTGATTTCTGGAGAAGCCTTGACAAAAGCAATCCACTTATCTTATCAGTTGTTTGAGAAAGAGAAGACACCATCAATCTCTCTCCCCCTCCTATATAAAGGGTTTATTAACTCCCTTTAAAAGTTTATTTTTTTTGGGCACCTGATCAAAAGCTCAAAGGTGGCAGACACCTGATCAAAACCTGCTAGTGGATTCCTACTAGAGTGGTAGAAGAGTGGATGTACCCAGGTTGGGGAACAACTATAAAATTTCTTGTGTTGTCTGGTTGCCCTTTTTCTTGCTGTTCTTATTGTGGCTGTGATAGACTAGGTTGTTGTGTTAGAGTAGATTTATTTAGATTGCTTTTACTTTTTGTTATTATTGGTATCACTTATTCTTTACTCCGATATAAAAATCTTAAACAGCCAAAAAGTTTTAAATACTCTATTCACCCCCCCCCCCCCCCCTTAGAGTAATCAGATCTAACCCCCATCTTTCACAACTACTGAAAATAATCATCTAAAAATTATGATAAAATTTCCTCATGAGCATAATGACCTATGTGCACTTTTGCATAAGTTTCACAATTTTCTAACCATCATTGAGCTCTGAATCTATTTTTGAACATAATTATTGAAACGTCCCGATTCACACTAGGCCCCTCATACGCGTTTTTGAGTTAGGAGAGCTGACTTGGGTTCAGGGAAGTACTGGTAGCTGGGCTGCACTTGTAAAGGGGAGGAGAAATCAGTGTAGAATAGGACACGGGTAGAGACACGGGCGTGTCCCTACCCGTGTATGAGAGACAAGCTCTCGATTCAATGACTCGAGTAAGTCTAGAGAAGGACACAGGTAGTGACACGGACGTATCACTACCCGTGTGAAGAGGACACTGGTAGAGACACGGGTGTGTCCCTACCTGTGTGTGTCGAGCAGAGATCAATGAAGTTTGCCCCAAGGAGGACACGAGTAGAGACATGGGTGTGTCCCTAACCATGTGTGATAGGTGAAACTCGACGAATCGTATCCCGAGCATGACACAGCCAGAGAATACGGTCGTGTCATGTGGATACAGGTAAAGACACGGGCGTTTCCCTACCCGTGTTTGTGTATTGAACTGACATTGGAACCGTTGACGACGCTTCACCCGAGCAGGACACAGGTAAGGACACGGGCATGTCCCTACCCGTGTCATCTTTCACATATAAGGGGAAGTGAAACCCTATCCATTTTTAATCCTCATTTCAACCCCTTTTTCCTGGGAGAACTGCTGGAGAGTAGGAAGATAGTGCTGGAGCAAGTCCAAGAGGTGAATATCCGCCACTGCCAAGGAGAAGAAGATGTCGCCGAGAAGAGTTATAAGATCCTTGGCCGGAAATGTTGGAAACGCCGAAAATGAGGTAAGCTTCCACCCCTCTCCCTTGGTGCTAGATTTGTAGATATATCTAGATGAGATGTCGACTCAAAAGAGTCTAGACTATGGCAGGGACACATGCATGGTCGAGGACCTGGACCATGAGGAGGAAACCCCAGACCGGCTCGGGATCAAGTGTTCTCTCTGGACATAACACAGGAACGGAACCCACAGGAGGTGATTGCAGGTATGTTACAGTTAGTTATCTCATTTTCATGTCAAACAGTAAATTACTTAAGACGTACTAGATATCTAGCATTGAATATTGTATTGGTACTTCGGCACCATGGTGGTCGGCGAGAAACCGGCATATACATTATTCGATACTGGTGCCTCGCACTCTTTCATGTCGGAAGACTTCATTAAAGATGTAGAAGAAGTGCAATACTTCACCGGTATTGCTCGACGAGTACGTCTCCCAGACGGCTCTGAGATGATCGCAACCGCTAAGTGCGAGTTAGAGATATTCATTGGGGGAAAGGCCTTTGATACCCCTACCACAGTCTTAAGGATGCTAGAGTTTGATCTCATTTTGGGCATAGCGTGGTTTGACTGGCATTTCGCAAGGAATGATTGCACAGAGAAACGAATCTACTTGATACATGGAGACACCGATGTCATCTTTCAAGATATTAGATTCGCACCTTGCATGTTATTATCTTCGATTCAGGCTGTAAAAGCCCATATGAAGGGGGAAGAAGTTTTCATGGTTTGTTTCGAGTTGAAGGAGATAGTGTTGGATATGAAAGATGTACGGGTAGTACGGGACTTTCCCGAGGTATTTCCTAAGAAATTGCCAGGATTACCCTCGCATAGAGAAGTTGACTTTCAAATTAAGCTAGTACCGGGTGCCAAACCCATCTCTAGGACCCCTTACCAGATGGCCCCGAAGGAACTCGCAGAATTTAGAGTTCAGTTGCAAGAACTGGTGGATTCTGGGTTTGTGCGCCCCAGCTCGTCACCTTGTGGAGCCCCCTGTTCTATTCGTCAAGAAGAAGGATGGAACCCTACAACTATGCATAGACTATCTGGAGCTTAATCAACTAACGGTGTGGAACACTTATCTGCTACCCCGGATCGACAAGCTGTTCGATCAACTGGTAGGAGCGCATTGATTTTCGAAGTTGGATTTGCTCTCGGGTTATTATCAGTTGAGGATACGAGAGAAGGACATCCAGAAAACGGCTTTCATCTCAAGGTATGGTTTGTACGAGTTTACCGTAATGCCATTTGGGCTCACAAATGCCCCTTCGGCTTTCATAAGCCTGATGAACAAGGTGTTTGAGCCTTATTTGGACATCTTCATCATCGATTTCATCGATGACATCCTGGTCTACTCAAAGACTGAGAAGGAGCACATCAAACATCTAACCTTGGTACTGAAGAAACTAAAAGAGCACGCCTTAAGGATGTTGCCTTCTTGGGCATGTTATCAGTGGGGATGGTCTAGATGTGGATCCGGCCAAGGTGTGTGCCGTGAATGAGTGGTCACCCTTGAAGTCAGCGGCCGATGTGCGGAGCTTCCTTGGACTTGTCGGGTACTATCACAAGTTCGTAAAAGGATTCTCAATGGTCGCCCTTCCTCTTACCACCTTGATGAAGACGGGTTTGTCGTATGAGTGGACACCCCAGTGTGAAGCAGCGTTCCAAGAGCTGAAGGACAGACTTACATCTGCACCCATCCTAGCACTTCCGTCTGGGAAGGAAGGATTTCATGTTTACACTGATGCATCTTATCAAGGAATGGGAGCGATACTGATGCAGCACGGTCATGTAATTACATATGCGTTAAGGCAGCTAAAGAATCATGAACTCAATTATCTAGTTCATGATTTGGAATTGGGGGCAGTGGTGTTCACCCTCAAGGTTTGGAGCCACTACCTATATGGAGTTCATTGAGAGATATTTTCGGACCATAAAAATTTAAAGTATGTTCACACTCAGAAAGAACTTAATTTGAGACAACGGCGGTGGTTGGAGTTTTTGTGTGATTATGAGTTCACCCTGAACTACCACCCCAGAAAAGCGAACTCGGTGGCCGATGCATTGAGCAGAAAAGTACCGGACTCGAGCTCAGAGCCTTGGTTGATGCGCATGGAGTTAGCTCAGGTGCTCAAGGAGATGGAGATTACTTTGGTGTATAAGGTTCCTTTGGAAGAGTATACGGAGTACTTGGCAACCATAAGCATAGTCTGCGATATTCGGGACCGAATCCGGGCGGAGCAAGGAAGGGATGTAGCTCTGGCCCCGGCAATCAAGTCAATCGAATATGGGACTACTGACGAGTACACATTAAAAGACGGCCTCGTTTATTTCTGCGACCGGCTCTACATTCCCAAGGGCGGTAAAATCCGGGATGATATCTTGAGAGAGGCACATTGCTCTCAATATTCAGTGCACACGGGTATTGCCAAGATGTACGCCGGTTTGCGGAAGACCATCTGTTGATCGGGAATGAAGAAAAATGTCAAATACTTTGATACACATTGCGAGGCTTCTCAAAGGGTGAAGGAGGAATGCAAGAGCCCCGGTGGTTTGTTACAGTCGTTGCCCATCCCCGAATGGAAGTTTGAGGATATCTCCATGGACTCCGTTCACGGGTTACCTCGCTCATGCTCGGGGAATGATTCGGTTTGGGTGATCGTTGATCGACTGACAAAAGTAGCCAGGTTCATCCCCATGAAGAAAGAGGCTCACGTGGATGTCTTGGTACTCCTCTTTGTTGAGCAGTTCGTACGGTACCATGGCGTGCCTAAGACAATCATTTCTGACCGGGATGGTCATTTCACCTCTAAGGAGTGGAAGGCGGTACAGGAATATTTGGGTTGGCACCTTACCTTTAGTACAGTGTTTCATCCTCAGACGGACGGGCAGTCTGAGAGGACCATCAGAACACTGGAGGACCTATTGAGGATATGTGTGTTGGATAGAGGAGAGTCGTGGGAAAGGCTCTTACCACTGGTAGAATTCTCCTACAACAACAGTCATCAAGATAGCATCGGCATGGCGCCCCATGAAGCCCTTTATGGAAGAAGGTGTAGAACCCCCTTGTCTTGGTTGCAAGATGAAGACCCGAAGGCTTTGGGAATTGAGTATATATATGATACTAATGCGGTGGTTAGACTGATATGGGACCAACATGCTTGAGGCTCAAAGTCGGCAGGAGAAATATTATAATGCAAAGCACCAGATGGTGGAATTTCAAGTAGGTGATAAAGCGTTTCTGAAGATCCGGCCGATGTATGGAGTGTCACGGGTGCGTGGTGTGAAAAAGCTCAGCCCAAGGTACGTTGGGCCATACACTATATTCGAAAGGATTGGTCCTTTAGCTTATCGTTTGGAGTTACCGCCCGATCTAGAGAATCTTCACGACGTGTTCCATATGTCATCACTTCGAAAGATGCTGTTGTGGTCCGATCAATATATCCCCACCACTGATGGTGCAGTGGCGACTGATAGGTCTGTGCGACTAGAGCCGGTGCGGATCGTAGACAATGAGACAAGAATATTGCGCCGCAAAAGTGTTCCTTTGGTGAAGGTGTTGTCATCTAATAATGGGAAGGAGGAGTATACATGGGAGCCGGTGGACTTGATGCAAAAATGCTACTCGAAGTTGTTTTCTCAAGGTAATTCTTAAAAGCATATTTTATTTTCTGTTATGCTTTTTCTCCCCATAGCCTTAGCCTGATTTCGGGGATGAAATCATTTATTTTGTTTATAAGATTTGTAACGTCCCGATTCGCACTAGGACTCCCGTGCGCGTTTGTGAGTCAGGAGAGCTAACTTGGGTTCAGGTAAGTGCTGGCAGCTGGGCTGCACTTGTAAAGGGGAGGAGAAATCAGTCTAGAATAGGACACGGGTAGAGACACAGGCGTGTCCCTACCTATGTGTGAGAGACAAGCTCTCGATTCGACGACTCGAGTAAGTCCAGAGAAGGACACCGGTAGTGGCACGGGCGTGTCACTACCCGTATGAAGAGGACACGGGTAGAGACATGGGCATGTCCCTACCCGTGTGTGTCAAGCAGAGCTCAATGAAGTTTTCCCCGAGGAAGACACGGGTAGAGACATGGGCGTGTCCCTAACCATGTGTGACAAGTGAAACTCGATAAATCGTGTCCTGAGTAGGATACGGCCAGAGAACACGGCCGTGTCATGTGGACTCGGGTAGAGACACGAGCGTGTCTCTACCCGTGTTTGTGTATTGAACCGACATTGGAACCGTTGATGACACTTCACCCGAGCAGGACACGGGTAAGGACACGGGCATGTCCCAACCCGTGTCATTTTTCACAAACAAGGGGAAGTGAAACCCTAGCCATTTTTCATCCTCATTTCAACCCTTTTTTCCTGGGAGAACTGCTAGAGAGTAGGAAGACGGTGCTGGAGCAAGTCCGAGAGGTGAAGATCTGCCGCCGCCGAGGAGAAGAAGATGCCGCCGAGAAGAGTTACAAGATCCTTGGCCGGAAATGTTGGAAACTCCGGAAATGAGGTGAGCTTCCTCTCCTCTCCCTTGGTGCTAGGTATGTAGATATATCTAGGTGAGATGTCGACTCAAAGGAGTCTAGACTTGTGAGATGATGATTTCCCTAGGAAGAGGCCATTCTAGGGCTTGTGCTCTATGGATAGTGGTGTCTTCAACCTCTCCATCCTTATATGTGAAGATGGGGGACGATTTCGTGAAGAGAAATGGCCTTATGAGGGTGAATAAGGGAGGAGGAATTTCTGATGTGATTTGGAGAAGATCTGCTTGAGGAGGAAGATGAACTGATGACGTTCATTCCGCCTTAAGATGCGTGCAGAATCTGTGTTGTGCACATAGCGATATTCTTGGCCATTTTAAGGTGTGATCTGCTCAGAATTGGGCTTTCAACTAAACACGAAAGTTGAAGTTCTTGAAAATATCTTTCCAACAAGTGGTTGCACGACTTCAGGCAAAGTTTATATCCACGGGAAAGTCTGAATGAAATTGACGGCTGACAAACCAAGCATGCAGAAATTGTGTTCTATACGCAGCAGAATTTGAAGCTGATTTCAAGTGTGTTACTCTCGAATCTTGGTTATGATCTGAATATGAAAGTTGTAACCCATGGAAATACGTTTTCATCGATGGGTTACTCACCTTCATCGGATTCCTGTGGCTTCGAGAATCTCCGGTTGAAGTTGTTGTCCCGATGTGTTCTGTATTTAAAATTCTGGGTTAGTGTAGAGTCGGGTTTGGACTCGTTAGAGACAATGTAGCAAATTAACTTTGAGGTTGGGTGAACTCTTTTATGTTATCCATCATAGTTCTATGAATGATAAAGTTTGATAATTGGATCCCACGTAATTGATTTGTGAAATGAAGCAAACTTAAATGAAGCGACTTGGTAGAAATTGGTGAACCAATAAAAAATGTGCATCATGTTAATAATGTGTCGAAATCATTTGAAATGTAGGATGCTAGTCTATGACCATGTGAATAACTGTTTAATGGAATGAATTTAGTATTCCAATGCTTAGAGTGGTGTCTCCCTATGGGTAGCATTGTGAAAGGATGTAAGTGCTGGTGTTTGACCGCACTGGTTTGGATAGTGCTGGGAAGAGTCATAAATGGACGGTTGGTCTTGGTCCTCATGCTTCCTCCGGGGCTCCTTTCGTGCCATGGTGATGTGGAATTGCATGCGGTGTGAGTCGACATGCGGTGTCGTAATCCTGGGTTAAGGATAGTGTGGCAGGCCTACGGGCTCGCCAATCGTCACACCGACGGGAGTCGACAGATAGACCTTAGGCGGTTGGGCTTGGTCCTCGGTGTTCATGTCCCGGGGCTCCTTCCATGCCAAGTGAATGGTTGGGCTTGGTCCTCGTCCTTTTTTCGATTCTCCTTATGGGTCACACAAGGCCAGATCGGGGCTTGGTTCTCGGTGCACATCTACCCGAGACTCCCGCTGGGTTGTAGTACTCATGGGCTCCGCTGTTGTGTTCTTAGTGTTGAGTATTATGGAGACGTAATCGAAGTAGTGAGGATACCCACTTACTAGTAGAGATGCTCGCTCTACTGTCACCGCCTGGCCACAACGATTGATGCCTGAGAGGTTAGCTACCTGCTCGAATAGTGGGAACTACAATTCTGTGTCGACATAGCGGTTGCATGTGTGTGATCATGGGTGAGTCATTGCATTGCATATATATCATTATAACGCATTGCATAGCAAGATTCTCATCGTATAAGTTTGTATGGGCACTCCTATACAATGAGTTACTTTATGTCAAACTGATCCTTAACATATAAGCTTGTATGGGCATCCTTATAAGTTAAGTTACTTTCTTGTTGTAGATATTTATACTTGGTGGATTATTATAGCTCTTGTAGATTTGCTAGATTAAAATGTTCTTAATCATATTATACTTATTCCACCTGTTTGTACCTGCTTACATTACATATTATATATTGTACCTTTGTTCCTTTCTCCGCCCGGTGTCGAGGAGTCACCGGGGGAGCGGATGTGAAAGCCACTTAGTCTTTTGACTAACGGTTGCTACGTCTTCCTTTTTAGGAGGTCAACCTGCAGGTAGAGGAGCCGCAGATTATGCAGCAAGACAGCCAGGCCAGGACGACAAGGCCTGAAGGGACATTACTGTCGCTACCGTCAGTCACCGATGTGAGTGTTGAGCGACTTTGATGTAGCAATTTTGGGCTTATATTAGTTGTACTCTGATACTTTAGAAGCTTGTTATTAGCTTCTTACCTTGTTGTACTTTTGGACTATTATGCTTTGTGTGGATTTGACTTCTATATTATGTTTCGGTTGGGTTGACATAAATTGATATTGGATGTAGCCGGCAGAATAGGCATCTTGTGGTACAGGTTAGCCTGTGTTGTACAACCCCGTGTCCGGCGAGCAAGGTCACCAGAGGCCAGGCAAATCGGGCTGAGAACAGTAGGCGAGCTCGGCAGTAAAGGGGGCGAGTTCGGCAGTAAAGGGGGGCGAGACCTGAGCTTGGCATCCGTCGACCAGAGATCGACGATCGGCGACCCCGGCTCGATTCGCCGAGCGACACACCTCGCGTCCTCGCAGTGGAGCTCGGCAACAGTAGGCGAGCAGAACATGCCGAGGTGGCCAAAACTCCCCAGCTCACCTGGATGTATGAGGTACTTTTTACTATTTTGCCCCCGCTGGTCTGCCCATAGCCCTTCAAAACAGCGGAGCTTGGCTGTTGGCAGACCCAACAAAGGGTTTTCTGGTAATTTCAGGTCAGTTCATTTGGTTATTGGCAGTCCGGATTTCAAAAGCTATAAATAGGGCCCAAGGGGTACCCCAGAAAGCAGGTTCTTCCCTGTGCTCTCCTGCCCCATTCTTCGAGTGCTTTCAGAGGGTACCTTAGCTCGGCTTCTGGATAAGGAGGGGAAGCGCTCTGAGATCTTTCGGGTTTGTGGTGGGACCTCCTTGCCGAGCCCTTGGGTCTGTTTCACCTTGCCTTCTTTGTTGTTTTTCTTGCATGAGCGAAGTAGGCGCGAGACCACCCCTTCCCCAAGGGTGAACTCCACGAGAGACCGGATTCCGGTTTCAACATTTTGGTGCGGTGAGCGTGGACAGTGGTCAGCGCAGAAAGGCTTCGGCGAGCTCAATGACGGGAGGACAAGGATCTGACAGGCAGAACTCGCCGCCTCCCCCTCCTCTCGCAACGGTGGGGATGTTGGAAGACTTCAGGAACGAGGTGCTGGGCCTCGTCAAGTTCGCACTCGGCGCGCGTGCCGAGTGCTCGACTCCAGCAGCCCAGATCGCGGCCGACCCCTCTTTGTGCGAGGACGCTCCCGGCCGACGAGCTGGGAAGGAGGTGGCCGAGGAAGGCCGAGGGTGCGAGCTCCCAGGGCGTGAGCTCTTCCCCGGCTCGGCAGGCAGAGGCCGGTTTGGCGAGCTGGGCTTGTGAGACTCGCCAGCTCTCCCAGTGGGGGGGAGGCAGTCCTTTCAGCGAGCTGGTCTCCTCAGCTCCAGTCCCAGATGGGTTCAGGGAACCCGAGATGTCTTACTATACCGGGAAGGGAGACCGGTCCAGCATGTCCAATGGTTCGAGGATGTGGTCTCCATCCGTCAGATGTCGGATAGATTCAAATGTCGGCTCTTTGCAATCACCCTCCGAGAGAAGGCAAGGGAGTGGTTCCACCAGCTCCCGGCCAGCTCCATCTACTGCTTCGAGCACCTGCGCCAAGGGTTCATGCTGAGATTCACCACCTCGAAGAGAAGGAAGAAGGAGTCCGAGTCTTTGTTCCACATAAAGCAGGGGGTGAACGAGACGTTGGGGAGCTATATGGACCGATTTCAGGAGGAAGTTACTCAAGTCCAGGAGATGTCGTGCCATAGCCTGATGATGGCCTTTACCCTAGGCCTGCAACAGGGTTTCTTCCGAATGGAGCTGAAGAGAGTTCCCCCCCCCCCTCTCCTACGAGGAGCAGATGGAGAGGGCGGCAAGGGAAGTCGAAGAGGAGGCGTCGAACCCGGAATTTCAGAGGAAGCTGGCTAGGTGGGCAACCGAGGAGGAAAAGGAGTCGAAGGGAGGAAGAGGACAGGATGATATGAGAGGAGACCCAAGGCAGAGGGAGTAGAGGCAGCTCCAGGGGCAGCAGTAGCCAAGGTGGGGGCGTCAAGAGCCCGACCGACGGCTAGGATGGAGGCCCGAGTGGCAGGGGCAGGGGCCGCAGAGAGGGTATTACGGATGTGATCACCACCAGGGGAGACAGGATCAATTCCACACCCCGGGTTGGAGGCAGGGCCAGAGGCCCCGGCTCCCCGATCAAGAAGAGGCCATGGCCATAGCCTTGGGAGCCAGGAGAGGAGTGTGGAGGAGGAGGAGACGAGAGGTCAGGGTGGAGCTGCCCTATTGCGACTTCCATCAAGAAGAGGGGCATGCAACGGCCACCTGTTCGGAGTTCCTCGAGATGAGGGGGAATAGGGAGCAGCAGTAGCAGTAGGGCTGGCAGGAAGTGAGGATTGAGGAGGTCCTGCCTCGGGCGGAGGAGGATCGTTGCAAAGACCGGGTGGATGTGGTGACCCGGGGAGGGATCGGAGTGATCCACGGGGGAGTGGGGATCGAGGCTTACCGCAAGGCAAGTCTCCACACCATGTACCGGCGGAGCGTCGCCTCTACGTCCCAAACCCCACCCCCGGAGGAGAGGATCACCTTCTCTAGGAGTGATATGCCAGACCATGAGGATCCGTTCTATGATGCTCTAGTCATCAGGGCGGCCATCGAGAATTTCACCATCTCTCGGATCCTCGTGGACAACGGGAGTTCCGTCAACGTCGTCTTCAAAAAGGCGTTCGACGCGATGAGGGTGGAGGAAAAGAGGGTGCTTGCCTCAGATGGCCCCTTGTTCGGGTTTTCAGGAGAAAGGAAGGAAGTAGAGGGAGGAGTTGGCCTCCATGTCACCTTGGGGGGGCAGTCCCGAAACTGCAAGTTCGTCATTGTGGACGCCCCCAGTAGCTACAGCGCCATCTTCGGGAGGCCCCTGATCAGCGCCTTCCGCTGCGTCCCCTCATCTTTCCATCCGTGCTTGAAGTTTAATGCTGAGGGAGTCCAGGTCAGGGTTAGGGGGGACCCAAAGGTGGCGCGGGAGTGTTATGTCACTGCGGTGAACACCATCTCCTGGCAGGAGGGAGCCGAGGAGATGGGGCGAAGGATGGAGGAGGTCGAGCAGGAAGCAGGAGGGGAGGAGCTGGGAGTGAAGGACTGCGCAGAGAAGGCGGCAGGAGGAGGTCTGGAGGAGGTGGCCGAAGTGAGGGCCGTGGGAGGAGAGATGGAGATAGAGGTCCCCGTTCTGGAGGAAGGGGATGCCGAGGGATGGGGGGGAGCAATCCAGGCTGGAGGCAGCAGAGGAAGTGGTGGAGCTGGAGGTGCTCACCCGAGGAGGAAGGATGGAGAAGATCCGCGTCAGCGGGGGCTGACCCCGGAAGACCAAGGCAGGATGCTGGAATGCATCCAGAAGAACGTGGACATCTTCGCTTGGAACGCCGCGGAGATGCTGGGGGTTGACGCGGATGTGGCCTGCCACCGCCTCAACCTGGACCCGGGAACATGCCCCGTTCAGCAGAAGAAGAGGTCCACCGCGGACAAGCTGGCGGAGCCCATCAGGGAGGAGGTGGCGAAACTCCTCCAGGCCGGCTTCGTGTCTGAGATTCAGTACCCCGGCTGGGTCTCCAACGTGGTTATGGTAAAAAAAGGAGACGGCTAGTGGAGGATGTGTATCGACTTTTCCTTACATAATAAAGCTTGTCCTAAGGACTGTTATCCCTTGCCTCGAATCGACGCGCTGGTTGACTCAGCCGTCGGGTTTTCTGTAATGAGTTTTTTAGATGCTTTTTCAGGTTATCATCAGATCAGGATGCACCCCTCAGATATCAAGGATGTCTCGTTCATCACAGGGGATGGATGCTACTGCTACAGGATGATGCCCTTCGGGCTGAAGAATGTCAGGGCAACCTACTAGAAAATGATGGATAGGGTCTTTAAGGAGCAAAGGGGGAGGAATTTAGAGGTGTATGTAGATGACCTCATGATCAAAAGCCGGGATGTGGACTCCCACCTCCGGGACCTGGAGGAGACCTTCGCCACCCTACGCAAGTACAAGATGTGATTGAATCCCCTAAAATGTGTCTTTGGGGCCAGCAGGGGAAAGTTTTTGGGGCACCTCCTCACCCCCGCAGGGGTCGAGCCAAATCCAGATAAGGTCAAGGCTATCTTGGAGCTGGAGTCCCCGCGGAATGCAAAGGAGGTCCAACGGCTGACGGGAAAGCTAGCAGGGCTGAGTCGCTTCATTTCACGGGCAGGGGAGAAGTGCTCCCCCTTCTTCAAAACGCTAAGGGGTGGTCAGAGGTTTGAATGGACCAGGGAGTGTGAGGAGGCGTTCCAGGCCCTCAAAGTACAGTTGACACAGGCCCCGCTGCTCCAAGGACCGAAGGAAGGGGAGGACCTGTTTTTATATCTCGGGTCGGGACGGAGGCCTTGAGCTCCGTCTTGGTTCGTGAAGAGGGAAAGAGGCAGCTCCCTATTTATTACGTGAGCCAGGTACTGAGGAAGGCCGAGCTCAGGTATCCGATTTTGGAGAAGCTGGCTTTTGCCCAAATCATCTCTGCCAGGAGGCTGCGACCTTACTTCCAAGCACACTCCGTCTGGGTGGTGACTGACCATCCCCTCCGCAACATCTTCTAGGGGGGGGGGGAGCATTCAGGCAGGTTGGCTAAGTGGTCGGTGGAGCTGAGCGAGTTCGACGTCTCCTTCGTTCTGCGGCTCTCAATCAAAGCTCAGGTGATGGCCGACTTCCTGGCCGACTACGTGGTCGAAGTGGCGGAGGAAGAGCTCACCCGCCCGACCCCTTGGAAGGTGAGGGTGGATGGTGCCTCGGGAAGACATTCCCTAGGAGTAGGGGTGATCCTAGAGAGCCCTTAGGGGACTCGTATTGAGCAAACGGTGGTGGTACACTTTCCCATTACCAACAACCAGGCCGAGTACGAGGCCGTGATAGCGGGGCTGCGCCTGGCCAGGGAGCTGGGGGTATCAGATGTGGAGGTCCTTACTGACTCCATGGTAGTGGCTTCTCAGATTAACGGGGAGTTCGAGGCGAGGGAGCCCACCCTGCGATCGTACTTGGCCAAGGTGAAGGGGGTCATTGGCACTTTTCAAACTTTCTCCATCCGACACGTACTAAGGGAAGAGAATGAACAAGCAGATCAGCTAGCGAAGCATGGTCCCCAGGTGGGGGGTACCATCACCAACCTATTCTGCCCCTCCATCGAAGAAGGAGAGCTCATGGAAATCGATCAGCAAACTTCGTGGATGGATCCAGTCGTGGTTTTCCTCTCCACATGAGAGTATCCGGAGGGGGTAGATAAGAAGAAATTGAGGCACAAGTCATCATATTACCTCCTCCAGGACGGGCAGCTATACAGGAAGACCCTCTCAGGGATGCTAGCCCGCTGCGTGACCGAGGGAGAAGGGCGAAAGATCGTGGAGGAAGTCCACTCCGGGGAATGTGGGAGTCACTCCGGTAGTCAGACCCTGGAAGGGAGGATAGTCAGGCAAGGGTATTTCTGGCCCACCCTGGGCTGAGACGCCGCTGAGTTCGTAAGAAGATGTCATAAGTGCCAGCTGTTTGCCCCTATCCAGCTACAGCCGGCCTAGCGAATCAGAAGTATCACGGCCCCATGGCCCTTCGCAATTTGGGGAACGGATTTGCTTGGGCCATTCCCCCAAGCCAGCGGTCAGAGAAGGTTCCTCCTAGTGATGATTGACTACTTCTCAAAGTGGATGGAGGTGAAGGCGTTGGCCAAGGTGACCTCCCAGGTAATCAGGAACTTTGTTTGGGGGGAGATCATCTGTCGCCATGGGCTGCCCCACGCCATCGTCACGGACAACGGGCCCCAATTCGCCAGTGCCAAGTTCACAAGCTTCTGTGAGCAGCTTGGAATCGACCTCAGGTTCGCCTCGGTCCATCACCCCAGGAGCAACGGGCAGGTGGAGGCCGCAAACAAGATCATCGTCAACCTCCTCAAGAAGAAGGTGGAGAATTTGAAGGGGAGCTGGGTGGAGCAGCTCCCTGCGGTTCTTTGGGCCCTATGGACCACCCCCAACATGGCTACAGGAGAAACCCCCTTCAAACTCTCCCATGGATGCGAGGCGGTGCTCCCCGTAGAATTCGAAGTCCAAACACTGCGAGTCGTGGCGGCGAAAGAAGGCCATGAGGAATGGCGAGCGGAGAATGAGGAGGAACTGAGGCTCTCCCTTAACATGGTGGAAGAGGCGAGGGACCTTTCCGCTATCTGGCAGGAGGAGTTGAAAAGAAGAATGTCCAAGTACTTTGATAAGCATGTCAGGGTCAAGCAGTTCGTGGAAGGAGACTTGGTGCTGAAGAAATTAGATGCGGCAGGGAGGTCAGCATCCGTAGGGAAGCTCAATCCCAGCTAGGAGGCACCATTCATTGTAAAGGTAGCCTTGGGGTCAGGGGGCTATCGACTCCAAAATGTAGAGGGCGAGACCCTGAGTCTCACCTGGAGTGGTGACGACCTAAAATGATTTTTCCCCTGAAGCCTGTAAGCAGCACTTTGATTATAATAAATTCCTTCAACTCTCTGATATTATCGTAACTAGCCTGCATAGTGGAATGTAATATATTTTGGACCCCGAGCAGATCCCGCTGCCAGGCTCTCACCTAGCTGGCAGGGCTGGAAGTCAGTCGGTGTCATCCTTGGCCTCGAGCAGATCCCGCTGTCAGGCTCTCACCTAGCTGACAGGGCTGGAAGTCACTCGATGGTGTTAGTAGAGGACCCCGAGCAGATCCCGCTGCCATGCTCTCACCTAGCTGGCAGGGTTGAAAGTCACTCGGTGTCATCCTTGGCCTCGAGCAGATCCCGCTGTCAGGCTCTCACCTAGCTGACAGGGCTGGAAGTCACTCGATGGTGTTAGTAGTGGACCCCGAGCAGATCCCGCTGCCAGGCCCTCACCTAGCTGGCAGGGCTGGAAGTCACTCGGTGTCATCCTTGGCCTCGAGCAGATCCCACTGTCAGGCTCTCACCTAGCTGACAGGGCTGGAAGTCACTCGATGGTGTTAGTAGTGGACCCCGAGCAGATCCCACAGCCAGGCTCTCACCTAGCTGGCAGGGCTGGAAGTCACTCGGTGTCATCCTTGGCCTCGAGCAGATCCCGCTGTCAGGCTCTCACCTAGCTGACAGGGCTGGAAGTCACTCGATGGTGTTAGTAGTAGACCCCGAGCAGATCTCGCTGTCAGGCTCTCACCTAGTTGGCAGGGCTGGAAGTCACTCGGTGTCATCCTTGGCCTCGAGCAGATCCCGCTGTCAGGCTCTCACCTAGCTGACAGGGCTGGAGGTCACTTGATGGTATTAGTAGTGGACCCCGAGCAGATCCCGCTGCCAGGATCTCACCTAGCTGGCAGGGCTGGAAGTCACTCGGTGTCATCCTTGGCCTCGAGCAGATCCCACTGTCAGGCTCTCACCTAGCGGACAGGGCTGGAAGTCACTCGATGGTGTTAGTAGTGGACCCCGAGCAGATCCCGCTGCCAGGCTCTCACCTAGTTGGCAGGGATGGAAGTCACTCGGTGTCATCCTTAGCCTCAAGCAGATCCCGCTGTCAGGCTCACCTAGCTGACAGGGCCAGAGGTCACTCGATGGTGTCGCCCTTGAAATCGTCAGATGCAGGTCAAAATCTCTGTGCCAGGGAGCGAAGGGGAAAGGGTTCTGTCAGGGCGAGCCCGGGCTCGGCAAACCCAGCTCGGCATGATCAAGAAGGCAGGCCAGGCTGGAGGACTCGGCATGAGCAAGTATGGACTCATCATTCCCGGCTCGGCATTGGTAAGAGGAACGCGAGCCCGGGCATCGCCAAAGGAAAGCAAGCCAGACCGGGCGACCTGGCACCACTTGCCCATTAGACTTGAAAAATTTTTCTCCCTTTTTCGGGCTCAACCTGGATGGCTCACGTGCGAGTTATGGTAGCGTGACAAGGGCGGAGGGAAACTCGCTCCCGAATCGTTTGGGGCTCGGCGAACACTCAAAAAGCGTCCACTCGCAGGCGCGCTCTCATAACCACTCTACTCGCGGAACCTGTCTCGGCGAAGTCACGGGGAGAAGTACTCGCATAAATTCAGAGCACAACAAACATAGTAAAGAAAGAAAAGGAAAGGAAATGACACCGGTATGATCAAAAAACTTTTATTATATGCAAAAAGTAATTACATGTGGGGCTCGCCTCGGCGAGTGAACAAAGAAAAAGGAAAAAAGAAAACAAAAGTACAGGCTACCCTCAAGCCTCGCCCCCTCCGCCGGACTGGTCCTCGCTGTCACCCGAAGGATCCTGGAAGCTCTTCCCGAACATCGCGTCCAGGCTGTCTTACTTCTCGCTAGGCGGTGTCGCCGGAAACAGGCTCGGCATCAGGTCCCGAGCCAAGATCCCCTCGCACCCCTCCACCAGCACCCCAGAATCCTTCATCATCTGGAGAGTGCACTCGGCGGCTTGGATGGAGTTGATCCGCAATCTCTCGACGAGGTCGGCCTCGCCAAAGATTCACGGACTCTTGTAGGGGAGAGTAGGATCGATGTCATGAGGCGGGAAGAAGATGTCCGCCTGGCGGCGCACCTCGCCGAGGAGGTGCTGGTTCTCCCCCTGCAGCTTTGTGTTCACGCCCTCCAGCTCGGCAAGGAAATGACACCGGTATGATAGAAAACTTTCATTAATTATTCACAAAAAGTAATTACAGGGGGGCTCGCCTCGGCAAGTGAAAAAGAAAAAAGAAAAGAAAAAAAACAAAACTACAGGTTATCCTCAGACCTCGCCCCCTCCGCCGGATTGGTCCTCGCCATCACCCGATGGATCCTGGAAGCTTTTCCCAAACATCGCGTCCAGGCTGTCTTCCTTCTCGCTGGGCGGCGTTGCCGGGAACAGGCTCGGCATCAGGTCCCGAGCCGAGATCCCCCCGCACCCCTCCACCAGCACCCCAGAATCCTTCATCATCTGGAGGGTGCACTCGGCGGCTTGGATGGAGTTGATCCGCAATCTCTTGACGAGGTCGGCCTCGCCAAAGATTCGCGGGCTCTTGTAGGGGAGAGTGGGGTCGATGTCATGAGGCGGGAAGAAGATCTCGGCCTGGCGACGCACCTCGCCGAGGAGGTGCTGGTTCTCCCCCTTCAGCTTTGTGTTCGCGCCCTCCAGCTCAGCAAGTCATGCGCGCAGCCGGCCGATCTCCTCCCCCTGCTCAGCATTGCGAGCCTGGAGCTCCCCTGCAGCGTCGGCCTCCGCGGCCAGTAGTGCGCGCAGCTGGCTGACCTCCTCCCCCAGCTCAGTGTTGCGAGCCTGAAGCTCGCCCACCGCCTTAGCATCCTGGAAGAGTGTATTTAGCAGCAGCACAAAATATTCTAAGTGAAAAAGAAGAACAGTGCTCGAAACTTACCAACCCGCCGGCTGCTTGGACGAGTAGACCCTCCGCTATGGCGAGCCGCCTCGCCTGATCGGTGACGTTATCCTTGGCGAGGTCGCGAGCCTGCTCAGCCTTTTCAAGTTGGTGGATGAGGGAAAAGCTGCTGCGTGCCAGCATGTGATGCAGCTCCAGGGTCCGCAGGTGGGACTGCAGGCCCTCGTGGTCGAGCTGCCGAAGGGTCATCCTCTTATAGGCCTCGGCATCCTCCCGGTCGTATAGGCCGAAGTCGAGGGCGTAGGCGTGACCGGTGGCAGGCTCGCGGTCATGCCAGGAGGGGTGCAGGGTGGAGACAGAGACTCGATGAGCGAGCTCATCCCACTACAGCATGGGCTCACCCGCCGAATCCTTCCAGCGCACGCCGAAGTTGAAAACGGGGTGTTGCTTCGGCGGCGCGCGCTCGCGGGCAGTCCTCTTCGCCGATGGGGGAGGGGAGATCGCCGCCGTGGAAGAGGGCCCCTCGCCACCTTTCCGGCCCTTGCTGGTTGTCTCCTTCAGCGGGATCTCCGGCGACGCGCCGGGAGGGGTCTCCGACGAGCTGATATATTTGGGGTTGGGCTGCTGTTGTTGTTGTTGCCCCCGCGGAGCCAGCAGGGCCCTCCACATCTTCTTTATCTGATGGTGGCCGAATGGCGGGTTCAACCCCGCGTCCTCAGGTCTCCTCTTGCTGGGAGAGGGCTGCGAGAGGGCCGCCTCATCTCGGCAAGCCAAAGCCGCCGCCCTCTCGCGAGCAAGAGGGTCGGTATGGAGCCCCGGATCCGCAAATGGCGGGTTCACGGGGATTATCCGCTCCCCTGCAGGAAAACACTTAAAAAGGTTAGGAATTCAGAGATGATGTGCCGAGTTCGGCGGGCAGGCGATCTCGGCAAGATGAGGAGGGAAGCATACCTTCGCCGGGCAGAACGGGGGGGGGGGGGTAGCGCATCGAGGCCCCTCCGCAGGAAGGCGACCTCGAAATATTTGTGGAGGAAGAATTTGTGGAGTTCGGCGTCGTTGCCAGACACGGCCGGCGGGCGGTACACCTCCTCGCGTTTTTGTTGCGGCAAGTAGGGGAAGTTGCCGAGATCCCCCTTGATGAAGGCGATCTTGGTCATCCAAGTATGGTGCTTGTTCGCGATCTCGCAAACTTTGATCAAGGAGCCGCCAAAGTAGGCGACCCCGTCCGGCATCGCCTTGTAGGAGAAGAGCTTCCTGAACACCGTCAGGTTGAACTCGATCTTCTCCCGCCGGAGGTAGCTCGCGAACGCCACCATCATCGTGATGGCATTGGAGTTCAGCTGCGCGGGGACGGCCCCGTAATACTTCAAGATCTGCCGGATCTCCGGCCACAAGGGAAGGCGTAACCCCACCTCGAAGTGCGAGATGGGAAAGACAAGCTCATCTTCATAAAAGGTGTTGATGGCCTCGCCCGGCCGCGGCCTGCGTGCCTCAAAGCCCGGCGGCACGTACTCCGCCACGAATTCGGCGAGCTCCTCCTCGCTGGTATGCCCTTCGAAGAAGCAGTACTCCGTGAAGTGCAGCATGCACTTAGAGCGGCCATCAGCATCTGGGTTGCTCTTGCCCATATTCGCAGGAAAAAAACATTGCGCGAGCAGGGGAAGAAGAGAACACAGAGAGAGAAGCAAAGCAATAAAGGCATAGTACGGGGTAGGTGAGAGCCGGGGGGGGACTATTTATAGGAAATAAAATCTGAGGCAGGTTGTCCAATCAGAGCAGCTCGCCGCCCCAGCTCGCCACCCCAGCTCGCTACCCCAGCTCAATGAATTCCGGCGCATCCCATCCAAGGCTAAGTAAAAAATTGCAGCATTTTATTCAACATGATCCAGAATATTCTAAGATTTATTCATTACAGAAATAAAGTTCGGGATTTAGAGAAGCAGGGCGCGCAAGAAGGGAGGGCATCAGGATGCGAGTGCCGGTCGGCTCGGCAGAGGAGCCGCTGACTTACCTACCCCGGCCTCGCGAGCCCCGCCCCCCAGGCTGCCGCGCGTGGAGCAGCTCGCGGATCCTTCCGAAATTCCTCTGCACAACCGAGAGGCCGTTGTCTATCTCGTCCAGGAGCCGAGAGGGGGACATCAGCTCGCCAGCTTGGCCGCGGCGCACCTCGTCGGTGAGACGCGCGTAGTCACGCTGAAGCGTCTCATTGACCCCCTGCACCTCGCGTAGCCCGGACACCGGCTTCTTGAGGAGCTTGACCTCCCTCCTCGTCAGCTCGCCTTGATCCACCTCAGGACCCAGGTAAGAGTCCAGTGAGCTCGGGGAGGGGAGGGGAGAGTAGTGGGCTGCCCGCGAGGATTCCTCGGCAGCCAATTGACTGGGAAGAGCTGTGAAGACAGGTATTAGCAAAAAGAGCAAAAACTTATGAAGCAAGGAGTCAAGCGAGGTTGACCTGAAGAGCTCGGCGGTTCAAAAGAGATGTGGGGAGGGATGAACCTCAGATCCTTCCCGCGACCAGGGCCGCGAGCCCCCGGCGAGATGAGCTCGAATCCCAGGGTGGGAATGGTCCCTAGACCCTCCCCTGCGGCCGCGTCAATTTGGCGAGGAGGATGGGAGCCCGCTGGCGAATTTGGCCTCTGCGAGCTCATAGGCAGGATCCCAAAGAGAAGCGGCGGATCCCGGGGATGGCTGTCCGGTGCCGAGAATCGCGAGGTGGCGAGCGTGGCCTCGCCTCGCGACGTGGGGTCTCGCGATACGACGCCCTCGCCATCTGGTTGACCGTCCAGGTCGTCGCCAACCACGACAACCTCTTTGTCCTTCTCAAGAATGGTTCGGGTGGAAGAGCCGGTCTCGCGAGCCAGGGTGGCCCTCAGGTCGTTGAAAATGGGCTCGACCGCTTCAGGGAATGGCTTTGACTTCTTGGAACTGGGCTCGGCAGGATCAGTTTGGGGAGCTTTCGCGGGGACCGCCGTCAGGGCAGCAACGCGAGCCGCGGAGGCCTAGCGGGCTCGATCTATGCGCTCTTTGATCTCCTTGGGAAGAGGCATCTTGGCAAGGCAGCAGAAGGAATGGCAAGAGTCAGGCAGATGGGCAGGTGCACATATATATATAGCCGCAGGTGGCCCCCACCAGAAGATTCCCTCCAACTCGCCAACCGGGGCTCGCCGCACACTTCGGGTTGGATGTTTCTTTCCGAGCTTTCACAAGCTCTAAAAGAGCGGGGATTGTGTACAACCCCATGTCCGGCGAGCAAGGTCACCAGAGGCCAGGCAAATCGGGCTGAGAACAGTAGGCGAGCTCGGCAGTAAAGGGGGCGAGTTCGGCAGTAAAGGGGGCGAGCCTGAGCACGGCATCCGTCGACCAGAGATCGACGATCGGCGACCCCGAACTCGACATTCGCCGAGCGACACAGAATTCGCATCCTCGCAGTGGATCTCGGCAATAGTAGGCTAGCAGAACATGCCGAGGTGGCCAAAACTCCCCAGCTCGCCTGGATGTATGAGGTACTTTTTACTGTTTTGCCCCCGCTGGTCTGCCCGTATCCCTTCGAAACAGCGGAGCTTGGCTGTTGGCAGACCCAACCAAGGGTTTTCTGGTAATTTCAGGTCAGTTCATTGGGTTATTGGCAGTCCGGATTTCAAAAGCTATAAATAGGACCCAAGTGGTACCCCAGAAAGTAGGTTCTTCCCTGTGCTCTCCTGCCCCATTCTTCGAGTGCTTTCTGAGGGTACCTTAGCTCGGCTTCTGGCTAAGGAGGGGAAGTGCTCTGAGATCTTCCGGGTTTGTGGTGGGACCTCCCTGCCGAGCCCTTGGGTCTGTTTCACCTTGCCTTCTTTGTTGTTTTTCTTGCAGGAGCGAAGTAGGCGCGAGACCACCCCTTCCCCAATGGTCGAACTCCACGAGAGACCGGATTCCGGTTTCAACATGTGTGCTAATGCTACCACAAGGTTGCTGTTCTAGGCATAAGACCCCCTTCGTGCCGTGTTTTGGGATTCGGGAGGGGGTCTTACAATTACATAATTGTAAGCTTGTGAAGTAAGTACTGATAATATACTTCTAAAAATTATAATAAAATTCAGGTATGAGTATAATGACCCAAAACACCCTCTGCCCAATTTACATGATTTTCCAATGAATAGTGAGATTATAACAAATAAATGACTATCAAGGGCAAATTCATGTATTACAAGGGTGTACTAAAATTGTTGTTCCAAAAATTCCAATAAAATTAGCAGGTGCTCATATTTACCCTATGACTACACTACCCAAGTTTCACAACTTTTCATAAAGTCTTGATGGCCTATTTTACATATATAAGATTTGTACCCTAAACTAGGGTTAGGGTTTTGGGGAGCTTAACAGCTTCTATATCTCATGATATTTTTACCAGAGGACCTTGACAAACCTAAAGTCCTCTCCACCAAGTTTCAAGTCATTTTAAGGTCACTTGACCTCATGACCTTCTAACCCTAGGTTTGCACACATAGGACCTACCCTAGTGTCCTAGGTCTCTACCCTTCAACTTCCACCCAATCACAGTGGAGGGGGTATTTTGTGTGATAATATAGCTGAGTGCCAAGATCCCACTGTAACGCCCAGAAACTCAAAAGAGTGACGGGGGACATTTTGGTCCAGTTTGGGGTTCTGGTAGTAGGCACACGGCCTGGGACACGGGCGTGTCCCAGGGCGTGTCAGGCTGGATTCGACGTTTTGGTCAAGAGGTCGACGATTTTGGGGTCGACGATCAGAGATCAGAGAACACAGCCTACGACACAGGCGTGTCGCAGGGTGTGTCAAGGCCGTGTCAACGATCGGCCCAGGCGTCGATGAATTTCGTTCGACGAAGTGTCAAGACATGGCACAGGGCCTGTGACACAGGCGTGTCGTAGGGCGTGTCGACCCGTGTCGACACTCGTCCCGGGGAGTCGACAAATTTTTCTCGACGATGTGTCGAGTGAAGGCACACGGCCTAGGACACGGGCGTGTCCAAGGCCATGTCGTGAGGTCGACGATCTTCGCTCGACAAAGTGTCGAGTGTCGAGACCATGTACACGGCCTAGAGCCCAGGCATGTTGAGCTAGACACGGGCAAGGACACGGGCGTGTCCTAGAACCCGTGCAGTGCTCGGGTTGTTTTCGGGGTAAATCGATGGGGGTACACGGCCGGCCACACGGCCGTGTCAGGTGGAACACAGGCATGTCAGGTCGAACACGGGCGTGTTCAATGCCCTTGTGTTGTTCCAGGCGAGTCGATTTTGACGGAGAATGAGGCACAAGGCCCTGGACACGGGCGTGTGCCAGGCCGTGTGCGGTCCAGATTGGGCATTTCAGTCCCGAATCAAAGCCGTTCGTTTCTTTGATTGATGATCCAACGGCTGGGGGTTGTTCCTGAAGGGATATACCCAGGATTGGGCCTTAGAAACCCTCACTTTTCATGAGTGGTTATCTTTCTAAAGCTTAGAGAGAGAGGAGAGCCAAGGAAGGAAGAAGAAGCTAGATCCGGCCATTGGAGGAGCTTCGAAGCTCCAAATCGCGAGCCGACTCCGGATCCACGGAGGCAAAGCTAGTGCGGTACTTTTCTTTCGCTTACTTTTCCATGGAGCCAAAGAAGAACGCAAGGGTAACGATCCTCATCTTGAGCATGTGTAGCTCTTCTTCTTTGCATAGGAAGCCCGCTCTCCCAAGTTTGCGGTGAGTTGGAGACGTTCCTTCGGGTAGATATGTGAAATCCCCGTTGTTTAGAGTCCGTAAGCGAGAACGGACATAGGCATGATGTGTGAAGCCTATCCGGACATGTTGGTCTGGATCGGTGATGTTGCATTGCATAATGCCGGAGAAGACTCCGTGCTATTGGTTGTTTTTCGGGTTTTCTACACGGTAGATTGCAACAGGGAGCCTTGGGGATTAACCCAAAGGTGCACCCGAAAAACTGGGCGGATGCATGATCTTGCCAACTTGGTGGCCTGAGAGCCAACTTGAACATAACCGGGTTAAGTGAATGGAGATGGAAATGGGACTCGGGAGAAGTTTGACCCGCGCAAATGGCTTAAATTGTCGTTGCGATGTGAGCACGGGTTAGATGGAACCGTACCCGTTCTATGTCGTTCGGTTAAAGAGACCTAAAGGTACGTGGCACTTGTCGTTGGCATAGATTAGGGTCTTCGGCGGTCTATGGCTTAAATTGTCGTGACCCGGGCCAAGAAGACAAAATGCTCATAGGTTTGGCCGTCAAAGTGGCGGTGGTGGGTCCGGAATATCTATGGCTTCAATTGACGTGACATAGACCGGTTCACTGAGAATGTGCCCTGAGAGCACGGGGCGTGTGGCCGTGCGAGCCAATGTCTGTGATGGAATTAATGTATATATATATATATATTGCTCTCTAATGCTAATGAAATGTAGGGAAGGAGCATCGCCGCCTACTTTGACGAGGAAGGAGCAGAAGTTCATTTGGACGCCGGAGTGCGCGCGAGCTTTTGAGGAGTTGAAGTGTCGGTTGACCATGGCGCCTGTGCTGAGTTCACCATGTGGGACCGAAGGCTATGAGATTTACAGTGATGCTTCGGGTAGCGGTTTGTGTTGCATGCTACTGCAACACGGTAGTGTGATAGCTTATGGCTCGAGACAACTGAAGGTGCACGAGAGGAATTATCCGGTCCATGACTTGGAGTTAGCGGCCGTGATTTTTGCCTTGAAGCTGTGGAGACACTATTTGTACGGTGTGAAGATTGATATCTACACCGATCACAAGAGCCTGAAGTATTTGATTGATTAGAAGGATCTGAATATGCGGCAGCGTAGATGGATGGAGTTCCTGGGGGACTATACATTCAAGATCCACTACATTTCTGGTAAAGGGAATGCGGTTGCGGACGCGTTGAGTCGTCGAGCCCCAGCTCAAGCCAATTGGCTATCGGTGCATGATGAGCGGTTGGTGCGGGAGTTGGAGGCGTTGGAGATTGTTTGTGTGGATAGGCAATCAAGTGCTGAAGCAGTTCTGAATTGGACTGAAGTACAATATGACCTGGCTGATCGTATTCGGCAGGCTTTGGATTTGGATGCTCATATGAAGCAGTTCATGGTAGAGGCTCTGGATGGGTCAAATTCCCAATTCGTCGTGGAGGACGGATTACTTTGGAAAACGATTGTCTGTGCGTCCCAAGTGTGGGTAATTTGCGGGTGGAATTGTTGTACGAGGCACACCATACCAAGTACTCGATTCACCAGGGGAGCACGAAGATGTACCGTGATGTGTAGAAACTGTTTTGGTGGCCGGGTTTGAAGAAGGATGTGGCGCTCTATGTAGCGAAGTGCCAAACTTGCGCCTTGGTGAAGGCGGAGTGCCAAACGCCGGGAGGATTTCTTAAGTCCTTGCCTATTCCGGAGTGGAAATTCGATGACATCTCTATGGACTTTGTGCATGGTTTGCCAAGGTCGCAAAAGGGGAACTACGCCATTTGGGTGGTTGTTGATCGGCTAACAAAGGTGTCGCATTTTATTCCGCATAGGAAGGATGATCCGGTGGAGAAGTTGGCAAAACTTTATGTGGATAACATAGTACGGCTTCATGGTGTGCCCCGCAGCATCGTGACTGACCGAGATGGGAGGTTCACGTCCAATGATTGGAGGCTAGTGAAACAAATGTTAGGGACAAAGTTGAAATTCAGCACAGCCTTCCATCCGCAAACGGATGGGCAGACCGAGAGGGTCAATAGAACTATGGAAGACATGCTCCGCATGTGTGTCTTGGATTTTGGGAAGCAATGGGAAGACCACCTTTATTTGGTGGTGTTCGCATACAACAACAGCTACCAAGTGAGTATTCAAATGGCGCCCTTCGAGGCCCTATATGGTAGAAAATGTCGCACGCCATTGTCTTGGTTAGAAACGGGTGAGTCAAAGTTGTATAAGCGATTGGAAGTGGAGGATGCTACTTCTTTGGTGAGAACCATTCTGGAGAGGTTGCTTATCGCTCAGGACAGGCAAGCAAAGTACTATAATGCCAAGCACAGGAATGTGGAGTTCGCTGTGGGTGACTGGGTGTACTTAAAGATCAAGCCGTTCAAGGGGGTCTCGCAGGTGCGGCGATTGAAAAAGCTAATCCCGAGGTACCTTGTGCCATTTGAGGTTCTGGAGCGAGTTGGTGAAGCGGCCTATCGGTTGAAGCTATTAGTGTAGCTCGGTGGATTACACGATGTATTCCATATTTCGGGGCTTCGGAAGGCAGTGCAAGAGCCTACGCAAGTGATCGCAGTTGATCAAGTGTCGGTGGATAGTGGGTTGACGACAAAAGTCAAGCCCGTGTGGATTGAGGACTCGGAGGTCAAGCGGCTACGCAATAAAGAGATCAGGATGGTCAAGATCCGGTGGGACAATTGCGGTCGAGAGGAGCTCTCTTGGGAACGAGAGCAGACTATGCTTGACGAATATCCGGAGTTGTTCCGCTCAGGTACAAATTTTGGTTTTGTACATATCTTTCCTTTATATAATTTCGTGGACGAAATTCTTTTAAGGGGGGAGAGTTGTAACGCCCAGAAACTTAAAAGAGCGACGGGGGACGTTTTGGGCCAGTTTGGGGTTCTGGTAGTAGGCACACGGCCTGGGACACGGGCGTGTCCCAGGGCGTGTCAGGCTGGATTCGACGTTTTGGTCGAGAGGTCGACGATTTTGGGGTCGACGATCGGCGAGCAGAGAACACAGCCTGCGACACGGGCGTGTCGCATGGCGTGTCAAGGCCGTGTCGATGATCGGCCCAGGCGTCGAAAAATTTCGTTCGACGAAGTGTCGAGACATGGCACACGGCCTGCGACATGGGAGTGTCGCAGGGCGTGTCGACCCGTGTCGACACTCGTCCCGGGGAGTCGACGAATTTTTCTCGACGATGTGTCGAGTGAAGGCACACGGCCTAGGACACGGGCGTGTCCAAGGCCGTGTCGTGAGGTCGACTATCTTCGCTCGACGAAGTGTCGAGTGTCGAGACCGTGTACACGGCCTGGAGCCCAGGCGTGTTGAGCTAGACACAGGCAAGGACACGGGCGTGTCCTAGAACCCGTGCAGTGCTCGGGTTGTTTTCGGTGTAAATCGATGGGGGTACACGGCCAGCCACACGGCCGTGTCAGGTGGAACACAGGCATGTTAGGTCGAACACGGGCGTGTTCGATGCCCGTGTGCTGTTCCAGGAGAGTCGATTTTGACGGCGAATGAGGCACACAGCACTGGACACGGGCGTGTGCCAGGCCGTGTGCTGTCCAGATTGGGCATTTCAGTCCCGAATCAAAGCCGTTCGTTTCTTTAATTAATGATCCAACGGCTGGGGGTTGTTCCTGAAGGGATATACCCGGGATTGGGCCTTAGAAACCCTCACTTTTCATGAGTGGTTATCTTTCTAAAGCTTAGAGAGAGAGGAGAGCCAAGGAAGGAAGAAGAAGCTAGATCCGGCCATTGGAGGAGCTTCGAAGCTCCAAATCGCGAGCCGACTCCGGATCCATGGAGGCAAAGCTAGTGCGGTACTTTTCATCCGCTTACTTTTCCATGGCGCCAAAGAAGAACGCAAGGGTACCGATCCTCATCTTGAGCATGTGTAGCTCTTCTTCTTTGCATAGGAAGCCCGCTCTCGCGAGTTTTGCGGTGAGTTGGAGGCGTTCCTTCGGGTAGATATGTGAAGTCCCCGTTGTTTAGAGTCCGTAAGCGAGAACGGACATAGGCATGATGTGTGAAGCCTATCCGGACATGTTGGTCTGGATCGGTGGTGTTGCATTGCATAATGCCGGAGAAGACTCCGTGCTATTGGTTGTTTTTCGGGTTTTCTACACGGTAGATTGCAACAGGGAGACTTGGGGATTAACCCAAAGGTGCACCCGGAAAACTGGGCGGATGCGTGAGCTTGCCAACTTGGTGGCCTGAGAGCCAACTTGAACATAACCGGGTTATGTGGATGGTGATGGAAATGGGACTCGGGAGAACTTTGACCCGCGCAAATGGCCTAAATTGTCGTTGCGATGTGAGCACTGGTTAGATGGAACCGTACCCGTTCTATGTCGTTCGGTTAAAGAGACCTAAAGGTACGTGGCACTTGTCGTTGGCATAGATTAGGGTCTTCGGCGGTCTGTGGCTTAAATTATCGTGACCCAGGCCAAGAAGACAAAATGCTCATAGGTTTGGCCGTCAAAGTGGAGGTGGTGGGTCCGGAATGTCTATGGCTTCAATTGACGTGACATCGACCGGTTCACCGAGAATCTGCCCTAAGAGCACGGGGCGTATGTCCGTGCGAGCCAATGTCTGTGATGGAATGAATGTATATATATATATATATATGCTCGCTTATGCTAATGAAATGCAGGGAAGGAGCATCGCCGCCTCGAGTTGGGGGCGGGATCGTTATAATTTGGTCAGCATTGCTGACCGTTGCCTTGTTTTGCCACCGTGCGGTGGTTTGTTGCTTGCAGGTACTGCTGGACCAAGCGGTCAATAGCGGGCTAAAGCCCATTTTGCGAAGCCGGCCCTCGAAGGCCTAATTGGAGTGCTTACTGCTTTATTCATGTATGACCGGCCTGCGTGTCGTGGTTTGTAAAACATGTAATATGAAGTGAACAATATTTGTAAGGCCTTAAGGCGTGTACTGGTGTATTTATGACATTCCTATTTGGTATTAGTGGACATTCATGCTTTAGTGCTGGGTTCTTTATTGCAACTTTTATAAACTGCTTCCGCTAGAATACTCTGTGTAGGACGTTATGATTGGTTGGATGGTTTCCATGAGTAACCGCCCGGTCTTTCTGTGGCATACGGCGTCGGGCCCCGGCCGGACCTACTGCTATATGCTATGCGACGGATAGGGGGTGTTACACCCTCACCTTTGGGTGAGGTTGGCCAACTCAAGAGCACTTAGGGCACTTAGTCCTAATTTGACCTAAAAAGGTCAACCTTGGGCTACACTATTTCTCTATCAAATTAAACCCTAAAGGGGTGAAATTTTTACCAAAGCCCTATAATATTCCCCAAGATCACCCACCAAAATTCTGGGGTTTTTGAGGTGTTTAAGACACCTAATTAGTTTGTACATGGTTTATTAAATTTTTCCAAAAACTATAGAAAACTTATCTCCAAAAATTCCCATTTTTGGATAAAACTAGGTATAGGTTAGAATGACTCCCTGTCTAAATTTCAAGTCATTTGTACAAGGTATGAAGTGGGGGCACTCATTTTAATCTCTGCCTAACCCTAGGTATAGACCCCACCAAAATGAGTTCCTTGGTCAAACGACACATCCAAAATGTCTCAAACAACTTTAAATTAAAGTACAACCCTAGAGCTACAACTTTGATGTTTACCATTTTTTCACTAGAGGTCTCTATGTATTTTTAAAAATTAAAAACATTAATAGTAATTTCTGTGATAGAATCAATGAAATGAAATTAATTAAATTCCTAAGATCTAAATCAGCAGCGCACGAATCTTGGCGCAGATCGGACGACGCTGGGTCATCTTCTACCTCCAGCCGACGGCCCCAATTGCATCTTCCTGGAGCAACTCCCAAGAACTGCCGCCGGCCATCTAGCCACTTCCCTGGCCGACCACCGCCACCACCACCTCCGTCGAGGTGGTGGATATTGCCAGGCGGCGGCACAGCCGCCGGAGGGGCCGTTTCTAGCGATCCCGATGGGTTGAAATTCACCCAAAAATCAGAAATTTTCGTCACCCGATCGGGCTCAATTGAGCCCGATTCTTGTCCCTATTGATTCCTAAGATCTACTCATAGAGAGAGAAGATAAGGTGATGAATTGTAAATATACCTATTTTATGTACATTACATAAGTCGTTTTCGTTTATTTTTGTCATTTTTACTTATTTTTATTCAATAAAATGCTCCTATTTTTGTAAATATTATACTAACTTGTTTTATTTTATTTTTCAGGAAAAAATCAAATCTGCAAAAAAAATGCCATGCCACGCCCGACAAATTGCTCACGCCCGTGACCAGGGCGTGACAACTCAAAATCCCGTGAAGCAGCAAATTTCTGAAGTGAAAAGTTTGACACGCCCGGGGTCACGCCCGTGTCACGAGACACGGGGCGTGACCCAAGCCCGTGTCCACCCGCTCGACGTTTTCAGCTCGACGTTCGTCGACCCCCTCAACACGCCCAGAGTCACGCCCGTGACCTCGGGCGTGACTCCTCTTCCCGCTCGACGAATCGTCCTCTCGACAATTTCCGCTCGAAGTTTGTCGAGTGTCGACTCAACCCGACACGCCCACCGTCACGCCCGTGACCTAGGGCGTGACTTCTCTCACCTGGCCCGACAAACCGCCGTCGGCGACTCCCGAAGTCAACGATGCCTTTAATCGTCGAACGACATGCCCACCGTCACACCCGTGACCTAGGGCGTGACCGCCGCGTTTTCGGCCGCAAAGTCAAATCGCCGTCAAATATGTCACTTCACCGAATTCTATTGTTTAATAGTGCTGACACGCCCACCGACACGCTCGTGTCGGAGGGTGTGTACTTGGAAATTTTTGCCTATTTAAGGGCAGCTGCTGTATGAGTTAAGGGTTCCAAATTTTTGAACCGTTTTGATGCTAAGGGCTACCGTTTGGAGCTAGTTTTGGGGCTATGTAAGGATCTTTCCCCCTCTTTTTCAAGTTTGTTTAAGCATTGTAATCAACTTTTTTGTTAATAAATCTTTTCTTTACAATCCTTATAATGATTTGAAAAATCTCTGAAGGCCTTCTTTTCATCAATCCTAAGTACTTTTAATTTCATTTCCATATTACGTGTGTGTGTGTGTATGAGTTAAAAATTGCAAAATTTATGTTTTAAAATGAAAAATAATTTGTTTTACAATCATAATAACAAAATTTATAGCCGTTATTATGGCCGATTTCATTCTCAAACTCTTAAAAATTGGTTAGACTTAGGAGTTTTATGCTTTAAAATACGTTCTTATGAACTTGTAAAACGTTAAAAAGGTGGTTTTCATCCCTCTTAACTTAGCTTTTACTTTGTTTTAATTATAAAACTGTTGCTTCTTTTTAGCTTACTCCCACTTTTGAAACCATTTTACAAGGCTATAAGAATGTATAAATTGTTATTTTTATTTTTCATCAACTTTCATTTTAAGTAATTACAAAAAATATTTTCGCTCGAACAATTTTTATTTTCACTTTTTATGCATTTCTATCAAAATCTAACGGTAAAAATGTAAACGTTTTAATTTTTCGGGCACTTGCCTTTCTCTCTTTTATTTGAAAACTTTTTGTTCAAACAATTTTTATTTTGCCTTTTTATGCATTTCTACTGCATTCCAGCGGTAGAAATGCAGTCATTTTAATTTTTCGAAAACTTTGTTTTTCTTATTTCTCGCCCGAGTGCGTGAGTGTATGAGATAATCTTTATCGTCTTAGTTAATTCATGCAAGTGTGTGTGTGTGTGTGTTTATTTATGTCGAGTGCGTGAGTAGTTACTTTCAAGTAGAGTGCGTGTGTTGTTTTTATTTTTCCGCCTACTCATTTGAGTTAAATGGCTGGATTTTATTCAAGCAAGCGTGGGTTGTTTTTATTTTTCCGTCTAATTATTTGAGTTAAATGGCTGGATTTTATTCAAGCAAGTGTGTGTATTTTTATTTTCCGCCTACTCACTTGAGTTAAATGGCTGGTCTGTATTTTCAGTCCTACTCCTTTGAGTAGGACTTGTAATTTTCATTCTTTATTTTTCCGCCTACTCATTTGAGTTAAATGGCTGGATTTGATTTTCCGCCTACTCGCTAGGAGTTAAATGGTCGGACCTTATTTTGATGTAAATATTTAAGAAAGCCCTGTAATCGCATTTATTTTCTCCTACTCGTTTGAGTAGGACTCGCTTTCATTTCAGCCCTACTTGTTTGAGTAGGACTTGTAATTTTCAGCTTTTATTTCCCGCCCCCACTCGTTTCAGTGGGACCTGCAAATTTCAATTATGCAATTTTCTCTTATGTGTAACTTAGTTTTATTTCTGTCTCTTGTTATATGTTTGAATGAGTGCGAGTGTGTTTATTTGTAATAACTTTTCTAATGTTAGGGTATTTTACTTTTCTTCATATTTTCTTTATAACCTTTCAGCGAATAGTTTAGGGCGCTCCCTTAACCAAACATATAAGCTATCCCCATTCCGATGAGTGGCTAATTGCTTTTAGCCCTCGGTATCGAAGAGCTTTGGGATATAAAATGTTTTAAATAACCAAATGTCTTATTTTTCAATTTAATTAAAAAACTTAAGGTTTACCCCGGGTTAACGACGCGTAGAACCACATATCAATGTGTGGGCTCTATTTCCGTTATCCGTACGCTAGCTAGCCGAGAGGTCGTGCGTATGGACAGTTCACCCCTGGGTAAATAGAGTTCCGCACTAACCATCGAGAGAGGAGGCGCGCTAACTCTACCAGATTGGGTTCCCCACCCAATAGCGGGGTTTTTAGCGTACTGCAGGCATTAAGGGGAATCCTTCGTCGGACGAGAGCCTGGTCGAATAGCCTTAATTTCCAGGTGAGCGATATTCCTAGAGATAGGTGAGCTCATTATTTTGAACCTCCACGGCCAAGTTTCCGCTTTAATTAAATTGAAACTTTAGATCTCTAGTTATTCAAATCTATTTTTAATCCTAACATAATTCGATACCGGGAGTTATCTCTTCATCGACTATTTTCTTAAATCTATTTTAGTTCCTATTTTAATTAAAACCCTCAACTTCTATTTCGGTAAAATAATAGTGTTTTCGGAGCAGTAGGGGTAATCAACCCGTTCCTGGGAATAATACGACCTCGGTATTCTCCCGAATATCGAGTACTACTTGCGATAGGTGCACTTGCCTACCCTAGCAAGCCCGCGGCGATTGACTCACCGAACCAACCACAGTAAGAGTCTGTTCGCGGGCCAATCAAGTTTTTGGCGCCGTTGCCGGGGAATCTCTTTGAGTTGTTATTCTGAATCCGAAGTCTATTACTTTTACCTTTATTTCAAAAAACTAAAAACTAAAAAAAAACTTAAAAACTTTTCTTCAAAATCCAAAAAAAAAGAAATTAAATTTCTACTTTCTATTTAAGGGTGTATGACCCGAGGACAGCCTTCGGAGTCCGAAAATTTGGATTTTGATCCTGAGATCGAACGCTCGCTTGTGCGTATTCAGTCTCAACGCCGAAATCCCTCTTTGGATCACGAAGAATCCATCGGAGAACCCTCTGCCATTGCTATGGCCGACCCCAATCCGAACGCGGTCGTCGAGCGTACAATGTCATATTACGCCCGGCCAAATTTGAATGATACTGGGTCCAGTATTGTTCGCCCGTTGGTGGCGAACAATAATTTTGAGATCAAATCGAGCGTTATCCAAATGATCCAAAATGTCGTGCAGTTCGACGGACAGCCGGATGATGACCCGAACGTTCATTTGTCTAGTTTTTTGGAGATTTGAGATACTTTTAAGATCAATGGCGTCACTGATGATGCAATTCATTTGCGCCTTTTTCCATTCTCCCTCAGATCCAAAGCTAAGGCGTGGTTGAATTCCCTCCCACGAGGTTGTATCACCACCTAGGCCGATCTTGCGGAGCGGTTCTTAACGAAGTATTTTCCGCTCGCCAAAACTACAAAGTTGCGGGCGGACATTTCTTCGTTCGTGCAGAACAATTCAGAGTCTCTATTTGAGACTTGGGAGCACTTTAAAGACTTCCTCCGCAAGTGTCCGCACCACGCGCTGCCTGCGTGGTTGCAGGTCCAAATCTTCTACAATGGGCTTAACTATCAGACGCGTCAAATGATTGACGCGGCTGCCGGGGGTACCTTGAATAATAAGACCCCCGAGGCTGCCCAAGATCTTATTGAAGAGATGGCTATGAACGCCTACCAATGGAATGTCCTGCGGGGACGTCCCAAGCAGGCGGCCTGCCTCTTCGAAGTGGATTCCACTGCCCACTTATCCCTTCAAGTTGAAAGGCTGACGAAGCAGGTGGCGGAGATGTCTGCTGCCTCCACCACTCCTCCTTGGGCGATTCCCCCTAATGTCGGCGTAGCAAATGAATTCGTAGACTACGTGGGAAATGCTGGGCGACCTTCCTTCAACCCCAACAACAACCCTTATAGCAATAACTATAATCCGGGTTGGAGGAACCACCCCAACTTCTCATGGAGCAATGCGAATAATGCGCAGCGCCCCCCCCCCCCCCCCCCCCCCCAATTCGTTCGCGCCCGGATTTCTGTCGCCTCCCCCTCTTCCAAAACCCTCCCCGATGGAGGAGAATTTTTCTAAATATATCGCTTCCAACGAGTCAAATATCCGGAACATCACCGGATCACTAAAAAACTTAGAACTCCAGGTTGGACAGCTAGCGCGAATGATGTCCGAGCGCGCGCTCGGGGCAGTGCCTGGAAACACGGAGCCCAATCCGCGAGAAAATATCAACGCTATAACCCTCCATAGCGGAAAGGAGGTGATCGATCCAAAACAGACTGATCCTCAGGTACATATTTCACCTCCGACCCCTCTTCCCCCTTCTTTGATTACGCCGCCTTTACAAATTTTAAATGAAAAAATTATTAAAACGCCCTTGTCATATCCGCACAAGCTCAATAGTGAGCGTAAGGACGCGCAATACGAAAAATTTATTTTATTATTAAAACAAATTCATATTAATATTCCCTTCTGCGAGGCAATCTCTCAGATGCCTAAATATGCGAAATACTTAGAACAACTTCTTTCCAATAAACAAAAATTAGAAAATATTTCGCATATTTCTCTAAATGCTGACTGCTAAGCGGCTCTTACTAATAAATTACCCCTAAAAAGAAATGACCCGGGACGGTTCTCCATCCCATGCCTTTTTGGCAATATATTAGTAAAATAAGCTCTTGCAGATTTAGGCGCGAGCATTAATTTGATGTCGTTCTCGCTCTTTCAAAAATTAGGTTTGGGCACTCCGGCCCCTACTAAAATGCGAATCCAACTAGCGGATCGCTCGGTTAAGTTTCCCGTCGGGGTAGTGGAGGACGTACTTGTCCGAGTTGATAAGTTTATCTTTCCGGTAGACTTCGTCATCCTGGACATCGAGGAGGACACTGATATACCAATTATACTCGGTCCCCCTTTTCTCGCTACCTCCCGCGCATTAATTGATGTCAGTAATGGTCGTCTCCTCCTTCGGGTAGGAGATGACGAAGTTACTTTCTCTATTAATCCCTCCATAGGAGACTCGTCATCGAGTGATGTAGGCCACTACCGCGGACACTAGACGGGTTAAGGGAAAGAAACGAACGCCACGCTCAACCCACAATCTCTCACGTACTAGATTCAATCGCAGCGCACTCGCAAGCGTGTTATCACAGTTCACCAACGTACGGTAGCCACTCCGCGGGAAGGTCGAGTGAACGGCGATAGGCCGACGTTCTCCCAAGCTAAAAGGACCAATATTGGGTCCGACCGAGCGAAGGTTGTACCAAAAGAGATCTACCCAAAGTGCGATCGAAAAATGGTAGATCTCTCCCAACAAAAAATACGGGGTTCGACAAACCCTTTTCGGAAATAACGCGGTTAAGATCGATGCAAAATCCAAAGGAAAACCCACGAAGAATCTAACGATTCAAATCCAACGCAAAAAATATTCCGTCCACTAGAACATCTAAATGGAAGCACACGTGAGTGGAGAGGATCGTTACCCAAGTCGGAATAGATGATTCCGACTACCTTTGAAGGGCCGCTCATCCGCGGATCCACCAGAGTCGCGCCGGATGGAGAGATAGATCGTCCGCCTTGGCCGCGTCACGCCAAAGTTCAGATTTTCGCCGTAGAAGGAAGCCTTTCCGGTCAAGCTTCACGTGGAGGGGGCTGCCGGTTCTCTTCAAAGGGGCTGCTCGGTGGAGAAGGTAGGGGGGCTGGCCGGCTATGGAAGGAGGAGGCCGGGTTGATGTGGGTGTGTGGTGGTGGTGGATTGGATGAGGGAGATGGGGGTGCTGGCCGAAGTTTCTAGAGGGAGAGTGGAAGAGGAAGGTGGCGGCTTGTGGAAGAAGGGAAGCAAAAGAGTGCTGGCCGAAATTTTTAGAGAGAGAGAGAGGGGGAGTGGGGGTGGCGGCTAGGAGTTGTATAGAGAGAGGGAGAGAGACTTAGATAGGAAAGATTTAGGGTTTTCTCTTATCATTTAACTTAAGTTAAAACAAAGCATACATGCCTATATATAGGCTTACCAACAAGTCTTGGCTATATGTACCCCAAAATAAAATAAAAATAACACACAATATGGCTACATGCAGCCCACAATAAAATATCTCAAATAGCATACTAATAATAAGATAAAGTTAACTATATATTTGTCTTGCGTCGAGGGCGGAAATTGTAGCGCCGCTCCATACGAACACCACGGCGACGCGAGTCCTTTGTTGGAGATGAGGGAGGGTCTTCCGTTAGCGTGCCGTCATCAACAACTTGGGAGCCGCCGTCCACTTGGGGGTCGTCGTCACCACCAATCCTCCCCCGCTTGAAAGGACTCATCACCGATGAGTTATCTTGAAGATACCGTCGGAGAAGAACACCATCCAAGAGAGCCACTTCCGCTTCCGGGAGCCAAGAGTCATCAGAGGCGGGGCGATCACGCCAGCGGATCAAGTAGCGGCGCACATCGCCATCAGCAGTGGGAAACACGTCATCCTGGAGAATCCTGTCTGGCAAAAAGGGGGTCCTGGCAAACCTGGGAAAAGCATTAGGCAGCAAAGGGGGAAAATCTATATCATCAACATGTAGCGTACCTCCGTTGGAGACCGACGGAGAGAGCGAGCTCTTACCCCCCTCAACCCCATACCCATGAGAATCTGTAGTGGAACTAAACGGACAGGAAGATAGTTCTAGTGGCGGAGCAATATATGGCATTAAATCCGAAACATTAAAAACAGGGGAAATACCCCAATCAGTTGGCAGTTCCAAAAGAAAAGCATTGTCTCCTAACTGTTTTAAAATCCGAAAAGGTCCAGCTCGCCGATCCGCTAACTTTTTTAAGGTGCCCGTAGGCAACCGTTCAGGGATGAGACGTACCATGACTAAATCGCCCACTTTCAAGGGAGACACTCTCTTATGTGCGTTGGCATGAACTTGATAAGACGCGTATTGAGTGGTAAGCGTTTCATTTATGCGTTTGTGAAGATCATGGATGTGAGAGGCAAAGTCCTGTGCAAAATGACTTGACTTAAACGATGGCGGTAACGGAAGCAAGTCAAGGGGCACGAGAGCTTTATAACCGTGCACGATCTCATTCGAGGACAAACCCGTGGACCTATTTTTGGAATTATTATATGCCAACTGAGCATGAGGGAGGATAAGGTCCCATGTACCCTTGTGGTCTCCCACAAGGCATCGAAGCAAACTACCTAAACTTCTGTTCACAACTTCTGTTTGCACATCCGTCTGCGGATGGTACGCGGAAGAGAATAGAAGTTTGGTGCCCATAATCCTCCACAGGGTCTTCGAAAAATAACTAGTAAATTTCACATCCCTATCAGTAACTATAGACTTCAGAACTCCTCGATGGCCTACCACCTCTTTAAAATATAATTGTGCGACGTGTGACACGTCGTTGGTTTTATTGCACGCGATAAAATAAGCCATTTTAGAGAATCGATCTACAACAACTAAGATAGAGTCGTGACGTCGAAATGTGATTGGGAGGCCGAGAATGAAGTCCATGCTAACGTCTTCCCAAGGAATAGACGGAATCGGAAGAGGGGTATAAAGCCCCGCGTTAGTTTTGTTCCCCTTAGCCAGGTGGCATGCTCGGCAACTACCCATGATCTTACTAACCATGGCCTTAAGACCGGGCCAATAAAACTTGTCTTCAACTAACGTGATCGTCTTGTCACGACCAAAGTGTCCCCCTAACCCTCCACCATGCAATTCCCACACTATGAAGTGGCGTAGGGAGGAACGGGGGATGCAAAGCTTCGAATGGTTAAATAAGTAACCGTCCCGAATGTAAAAAGAAGTAATGGTTGTCGGCGAGTCATCTTGGGTGGAGAAATAGATATCCTTAAAATCTGGGCAGTGGACGTACTCGTCCTTAATCCTATCGAAGCCAATCACCTTTACTTCTAGCGTGGAGAGCAATAACGAAACACGACTAAGGGCGTCGGCTACGCGGTTGAGAGTCCCCTTGAGGTGTTTGATAATGAAAGTATACTCATGTAGATAGGAGACCCATTTGGCATGTCTTGGACTAACCTTAGTTTGAGAGTTAAGAAACCTTAGCGCTTCATGATCGGATAAGATGACAAACTCCTTAGGAAGTAAATAATGCCGCCAATGTTGGAGGCAACGAATAACCGCGTAAAACTCCCGATCATAATTGGAATAATTTAATTTTGGACCTGCTAGTTTCTCACTGAAATACCCCACAGGGTGGCCTTCCTGACTCAACACTCCACCAATTCCCACTCCAGACGCATCACATGACAACTCGAAAACCTTGGTAAAATCCGGTAGTCGCAAAAGGGTGGCTTCCGACATGCGCGATTTAATTAATTGGAACGCCGCAGCGGCTGAGTTTGTCCATGTAAATGCACCTTTTTTCATGCACTCGGTAATAGGGGCCATAATGCTACTAAAATCCTTAATAAATCGCCGATAAAATGTAGCGAGCCCGTGAAAACTCCTAACATCCCGAATGTTGGCGGGCTCGGGCCAATCTCTAATGGCTTGCACTTTCCTGGGGTCTACGTGGATCCCCTCCGAACTCACAATATAACCGAGGAACTCAACCGATGTCACATGGAAGGTACACTTCTTAATGTTCACGAATAATTTTTCCGATCTCAGCGTGGTAAGGATGGTTCTTAAATGTGACTCATGATCAATCGTGGAGGTGCTAAATACCAAGATATCGTCAAAATATACCACGATGAATTTTCCCATATAGGGTTGGAAGACGTGGGTCATCATCCTCGAAAACGTGCTCGGCGCATTGGAAAGTCCAAACGGCATAACTAACCACTCGTAGAGCCCTTCCTTAGACTTAAAGGCGGTTTTCCACTCGTCACCTTCCCTAATTCGGATCTGATGGTAGCCACTCCTAAGATCCAATTTCGAAAAAATCGTGGCACCGGCTAACATGTCCAATAAATCATCCAAGCGAGGGATGGGAAAGTGATATTTAATAGAGATTTTATTAATAGCTCTACTATCCACACACATCCTCCAAGAGCCGTCCTTCTTGGGGGCAAGTAAGGCGGGCACGGCACACGGGCTCTTGCTGTGGCGGATAAAACCCTTTTGCAATAAATCCGAGATCTGGGTTTGCAACTCTAAGTGCGCGGAGGGGTTTAGCCGATAATGCGGGAGGTTGGGCAATGAAGAGCCCGGAATGAAATCAATGGCATGTTGGATTTCCCGCAACGGGGGTAATTCAGCCGGTAGCTCTTCCGGGTACACATCCACAAACTCTTCTAGGAGTTTTTTCAAAAGGGACTGCGTCTTCCTTAACTTGTAGGCACACTAAGGCATAGAGGACCCCATCTACAAGGGTAGTACGCTTCAATTCTTTCCTCCCTATCAGGCTCAACGTCTTCTTCTCGACCGGGACGACCGTATCCTTCGAGGGGGCCGAAGGATCTTTCGGCGGGGCGGGTTTTAAGAGGATGGTTCGGCCATTAAATTTAAACTCGTAAGTGTTGGCCCGACCAAAGTGGGTGACGTCATGATCGTACAACCAAGGGCGACCCAACAAGACGTGGCACGCATCCATAGGGATGACATCACACCAAATCTGCTCAGAGTAAGCTTTGATGGTAAGGGGTACCAAGCATCGCTTCGTCACAGGGAGGGACGACTTGTCTACCCATGCCACTTTATAAGGGTGAGGGTGTGGCTCGGCAACAAGAGACATTCGTCTCACCGCGGCTTCAGAAATTACGTTCATGCAACTACCGCTATCGATGATCAACCTACACCATTTTTCACCACTCTTAAAATTCAACGTGAAAATGTTCGTCCTATTCCAATCGTCTAACGCTCGAGGGGTCGCCAGGATACACCTCATAACCATCATACGGGGGTCATCCTCCATATCACTAGGCACTCCGTCTGACTCGCTCTCTTCGCCCGCCTCGTAAGTTATGTCGTCAGCCCCACCGGCGGAATCTAACAGGGCTAATGGTCTGGGTGTAGTAGGACAATCACTAGCATAGTGCCCTTGGACCCCGCAAGCGTAACAGGTGACATTCGTTCTGTTGACCCGACCCACCGGGACTCTCTCACCAGAGGGGTTTCTATCATTCCTAGCCGTTACGACTATGGAGGTCGAGTTGGGGGACTGATACTTTCCTTTAGCCTTATAGGTGGCGGTGGGAGGCGGCCCTAAAATGGACTTCCCCTTTTGGAACGAGCGAGACTTGCCCTTAAGCGCGTTGTGCTGCTCAATATCTAAGGCAGCGTTGAAAGTGGTGTGCAAATCGGTGTGACCATGACGCAGAAGCTTTCCTTGGATGTCGGGGTTTAGTCCCTTACGGAACCTGGAGAGGGTGACCTCGGGCATCTCTCTCACGTCACACCTAACCATCATGTCCTTCAGCAAACTCATATACTCAGACACCGACCTAGTCCCTTGCTTAAGGGTGGCTAAATCATCGAACATTTGTGTCCGATGGTAAGTAGGGACGTACTGTTCCGTAAGCCTAGCCTTCGTTGCATCCCAGCCTATGGGCAATGCTCCGTTCTCGACCCTCATACGCCGCTCCTCATTTAGCCAAAATATCTTAGCGCGCCCTAGCAACTTCATTCTCGCTACTCGCACCTTATCCACGTCGTTCAGGGTATACCACTCGAAATAACATTCGATCTCCATGATCCAGTCCTGGAAGACTTGGGGATCTCCTAAACCATCGTAGGATGGTGGCTTGACTCGGACATCCCGAGTAAGGTCAAACTCGTACGGTGCTCGTGGGGCGTTCTCATTAGGAGGGTGGGGGTAAGGGTTGTGATGCTCTCCCACCCGTGGGTGAGCGGGTTGATTACGGGGTGCCCCGTGTGGTAACCCCAATCCGTGAAGTGCTTCCCTAATGGCCGTCAACTGCTCCGTGAAATTCTGACGGATCTCCTCAATCTCTGTGAGGGGACGACCCTCACCCCGGTCATCATCAATATTAGACGACGAAGGAGGATATTCCGTACCGAGCCTAGTATGCATGCAAATGGAAGACAACAGGTTCAGACAGACCAAAGAAGGAATTAATCCCGCTTAATGCCTATAGGAAAATAAATTTTTTTTTGATTTTCTTGCAGAAAATAAAAAGAGGATTATTAAAAATTTATTTTGATTTTTTTTTGGCTGAAAATTAAGAAAACTACGCCGCTATTGGCAGACCAAAAATAATTTTTTTTTGAGATTTTTTTTGTGACAGCTAACGCGCAAACACAAGTGCAGGTTAACGTGCTAAAAGTGGGGAGGGTGCCAATTAAAAAATTGACAAGAACCTCGCTTTGATACCAAAATTTGATGTAGGCCACTACCGCGGACACTAGACGGGTTAAGGGAAAGAAACGAACGCCACGCTCAACCCACAATCTCTCACGCACTAGATTCAATCGCAGCGCACTCGCAAGCGTGTTATCACAGTTCACCAACGTACAGTAGCCACTCCGCGGGAAGGTCGAGCAAACGGCGATAGGCCGACGTTCTCCCAAGCTAAAAGGACCAATATTGGGGCCGACCGAGCGAAGGTTGTACCAAAAGAGATCTACCCAAAGTGCGATCGAAAAATGTTAGATCTCTCCCAACAAAAAAATACGGGGTTCGCCAAACCCTTTTCGGAAATAACGCGGTTAAGATCGATGCAAAATCCAAAGGAAAACCCACGAAGAATCTAACGATTCAAATCCAACGCAAAAATTATTCCGTCCACTAGAACATCTAAAGGGAAGCACACGTGAGTGAAGAGGATCGTTACCCAAGTCGGAATAGATGATTCCGACTACCTTTGAAGGGCCGCTCTTCCGCGGATCCACCGGAGTCACGCCGGATGGAGAGATAGATCGTCCGCCTTGGCCGCGTCACGCCAAAGTTCAGATTTTCGCCGTAGAAGGAAGCCTTTCCGGTCAAGCTTCACGTGGAGGGGGCTGCCGGTTCTCTTCAAAGGGGCTGCTCGGTGGAGAAGGTAGGAGGGCTGGCCGGCTATGTAAGGAGGAGGCCGGGTTGATGTGGGTGTGTGGTGGTGGTGGCTTGGATGAGGGAGATGGGGGTGCTGGCCGAAGTTTCTAGAGGGAGAGTGGAAGAGGAAGGTGGCGGCTTGTGGAAGAAGGGAAGCAAAAGAGTGCTGGCCGAAATTTTTAGAGAGAGAGAGAGGGGGGGGGAGTGGGGGTGGCGGCTAGGAGTTGTAGAGAGAGAGGGAGAGAGACTTAGATAGGAAAGATTTAGGGTTTTCTCTTATCATTCAACTTAAGTTAAAACAAATCATACATGCCTATATATAGGCTTACCAACAAGTCTTGGCTATATGTAGCCCAAAATAAAATAAAAATAACACACAATATGGCTACATGCAGCCCACAATAAAATATCCCAAATAGCATACTAATAATAAGATAAAGTTAACTATATATTTGTCTTGCACCGAGGGCGGAAATTGTAGCGTCGCTCCATACGAACACCACGGCGACGCGAGTCCTTTGTTGGAGACGAAGGAGGGTCTTCCGTTAGCGTGCCGTCATCAACAACTTGGGGGCCGCCGTCCACTTGGGGGTCGTCGTCGCCACCATCGAGCGATGACTTTTGTTATAATTTAGACACATATCTCAGAGATTGTTCTTCCCCTATTTTTGAGTCTACTTTTTTAAACGACGATATTTATGCGCTCGAAAATTTTAACTGCGATGAGGATACCTCTATAGACTTGCCTTTTGAACCAATTGATAAGAAAGACATAGGAATTAAAACCTCGTTAGAAGAACCGCCCTGCCTTGAACTCAACCCCTAGCCGATTCACTCAGATACACTTCCCGCTATCATTTCTTCGCATTTGAGCGAATCAGAGACTTCCGATTTATTGGGAGTTTTGCTTAAACATCGCCACGCAATTGCGTGGCAAATTTTTTATCTCAAAGGGATTAACCCGTCTTTCTGCACCCATAAGATTTTTCTTCTCGATAATTGCCACAAAACTATTCAGCCGCAGCGACGTCTTAACCCAAACATGAAAGACGTCGTTAAGGCCGAAATTATTAAATTATTAGATGCTGGGATTATTTATCCCATATCAGATAGTACGTGGGTTAGTCTCATTCACGTGGTGCCCAAAAAGGGCGGTCTTACCGTAGTGGACAATGATCACAATGAACTCGTCCCAACTCGTACTGTTACGGGTTGGCGGGTGTGCATCGATTATAGAAAACTAAATGACGCCACCCGTAAGGATCATTTCCCACTACCATTCTTAGACCAAATTTTAGAGCGTTTGTCCGGTCATCCGTATTTTTGTTTTCTTGATGGATTATCGGGGTTTTTCCAAATGCCCATTTCCCCCGATGACCAAGAGAAAACAACTTTTACCTGCCCGTTTGGTACCTTCGCATATCGAAGAATGCCATTTGGCCTCTGTAACGCTCCCGCTACATTCCAAAGATGTATGCTGGCAATCTTTGGCGAGCTGGTAGGAGACATTATGGAAGTCTTTATGGATGACTTCTCTGTTTTCGGAAGCTCTTTCCCGTCCTGTTTTCGTAATTTAGATCGTGTCCTTCTGTGATGCGAGGACACGCATCTTGTTTTAAATTGGGAAAAATGTAACTTTTCGGTTGGAGAAGGTTTGGTTCTCAGCCATATGATTTCGTCTAAGGGGATGGAGGTCGATAAGGCCAATGTTGAAATTATCGAAAAACTTCCCCCGCCTTCCAACGTTAAATCTATTAGGAGTTTCTTAGGGCACGCGGGCTTTTATAGGCGTTTTATTCAAGATTTTTCAAAAATAACAAAGCCGCTTACTCGCCTCTTGGAAAAGGAATCTAATTTTGTCTTTGATAGCGAATGCGAGTCTGCCTTTAATTTCATAAAACAAAAACTTATCAATTCACCCATTTTAGTGGCGCCCGATTGGACCCTTCCGTTCAAAATTATGTGCGACGCTAGTGATATTGTCGTAGGAGCCGTTCTTGGCCAACGTATAAACAAATATTTTCATCCTATTTACTACGCTAGCAAGACACTCACTTCCGCACAAGGAAATTACATGACAATGGAAAAGGGACTTTTAGCCGTCGTATTTGATTTCGATAAGTTTCCCTCATATATCACGCTATCCAAAGTTATCGTATTTACCGACCATTCCGCCTTAAAATATTTGTTAGCGAAAACGGACGCCAAACCCCGCCTTCTTCGATGGATCCTCCTCTTGCAGGAGTTTGATTTAGAGATCCGGGATAAGAGGGGCGCGGAAAATTTAGCCGCCGACCACCTATCCCGCTTAGAAAATCCCACTGCGGAAGCGCTCATCGAATCTGACATAAATGACAGATTCCCCGAGGAACGCCTCCTAGCCATAACTACTAGTTCATCTTCCCCACCTTGGTTCGCTGATTTTGCGAACTATTTAGTTGTGAGGGTGCTTCCAAAAGACTTTTCGAGCCAGCAAAAGAAGAAATTCTTTTCTGACTTATAACATTTCTTTTGGGAGGACCCTTTTCTTTTTCGTATCTGCGCGGACCAAGCGGTCCGAAGATGTGTCGCGGGTGTGGACTGCATGCAAAACCTTAGGCACTGCCACGAGGGTCCGGCCGGTGGGCATTATTAAGCTAACCGGACCACGCAAAAGGAGCTAGAGGCGGGCTTCTTTTGGCCCACTCTATTCAAAGATGCTCACAATTTTGTGCGCGCATGCGATAGCTGTCAGTGGTAGGGTAACGTCTCTCGTCACGACGAGATGCCCCAAAATTTGTTTTTAGAATGCGAAGTCTTCGATTTATGGGGCATAGATTTCGTTGTCCCCCTACCTCCGTCTTTCAAAAATAATTATATTTTAGTGGCGGTCGACTACATATCGAGGTGGGCGGAAGTGCAAGCTCTCCCCACCAACGATGTGCGAGTCGTCATTACATTTCTTAAAAAACTATTTTCTCGCTTCGGCACTCCACGCGCTATTGTAAGCAATAGGGTGACGCATTTCTGCAACACCCAGATGGTTAAGAAGTTAGCTAGATATGGCGTCACGCACAAACTTGCCACCCCCTACCACCCGCAAACTAGTGGCCAAGTAGAGGTAGTAAATTGAGAGATAAAGCGCACATTAGAGAAAACCATTTCACTTAATAGGAAAGATTGGTCCATCAAACTCGACGATGCATTGTGGGCTTATCGTACCACATACAAATCCGCAATTGGTTGTACGTCGTATCGATTAGTCTATGGCAAAGCGTGTCATCTCCCCGTAGAATTAGAACATCGCACACTTTGGGCTTTAAAACTTTTAAATCTCGACGCTAACTTAGCCGCCCAAAATAGAAAACTGCAACTAAACGAGCTCGATGAATGGTGTGCAAACGCTTACGAGTGCAATAAGTTCTATAAGGAGCGTTCTAAGTTTTATCATGACCGAAATCTCAAGCCCCAAAAAACTTTTTCTCCGGGCGATCTTGTCCTTCTTTATAACTCACGACTTAGACTTTTCCCCGGGAAACTTAGAACATGCTGGTCCGGCCCCTTCAAAGTTGACGAGGTTTGTCCATATGGGACTGTACTCGTCTCCCACCCGGATAAAGGCTCGTTTAAGGTGAACGGTCATCGCTTAAAATTATACATAGCAGGCGATCCTGTGGGCGGTAATTTCAAATTCATAACCCTCCTCGATATATAAACCGCCAAAATAGTCAAGCTATGCGACTATAAATAAAGCGCTCCTGGGAGGCACCCCATGTTTATCTTTTTCGCTATCTCTTTACATTTTCCTTTGCTATCTTTCTTCATAATGCAGGGTTCCTAAACTGCGTCTTCCCCACCTCCTGCCAGGGAAGCTTCTACCCCCCCTCTCTTTCTTTTCTTTGTATATATTATCTTACCAGTTTTGTTCCGCATACTTCCGTTACAACATTGGGGACAATGTTGGACCTAAGTATGAGGGTGTTTTCTCGCTTTCTTTTTCGCACTTCTATTTTCTGCACTGTATTTCTATTTTCTGCACTTCCAAAATAAAAACTATATATATGAAAAACAAAAAAAAACCTATATAACAACAAAACAAAAAAACTCCAAAAAAATTGAAAATGAAAATCCCCAAAACATAAAGTTTTTTTTTCTTTTTAAACCAATAATTCCAAAAAAAAATTGTGAAACAATAATTCCAAAAAAATTATAAAACAAAAATTCCAAAAAAAAAATTATAAAACAAAAATTCCAAAAATATTTAGTTACATTTTATAAAAACCTTTGTAAATATTTTTGTAAATAATCTTCTCTCTCCCCCTTCCTTTTCACCAATAATAGATCAAAAACACACACAAAATGATAAAAACTATAAAAACCAAAAAAATATATTTTGAAACAAATATATCAAATATACCATCCTTAATTTTCGTGCTATCCAAAAATTTTGCTTTGAGTTTATTTATATGTGAATTTTTTCTAATTCTCTGTTTGTTATTCGTTTGTGAATTATAGATTGAAAAATTTAAATAGCCGGGGTTAAGTTTTAAAGAATTCATTATGCTTTGTTAAAAATAGCGAACTCGTTTTAGACACTACTTCTAATTTTTCATTGATATGAGCACGTGTATTATGTTAGAAAATAACGACTATATGATTCAATTATGTTTACTTTTAGCTATCTGAAAAATTGGAACTTACAATTTATTAAGGTTGCTCTCAAAATTGTTTTTAATTAAAAATCTAGTTTTTTTCCTCACTTTTCTTATCATGGCCTACTTGGCATGATAAAATTGTGAACCTTAAAAGATCATATGTCAATGGGAATAAGATTTCATTCCGTAAACATAGGCACCCAATAAATTAAAAATATTATATGTTATGGAGTAAGAGGATAAAATTCATTACTCCTACACATATACATTGGGTTAAAATTTATTATGAAGTTAAAAAAAATGATATTAGGAAAATAATATTTCATTTTCCTAATAATCCAAAAAGAAAAAAAATAGAGGTTCGAGAAAAAATTACCTCACCTCAAATTTCAAATCCTCTTCATAAACCAATATCAACCCCCTTAGCCAATTTCACGATTCTAGATTTAATTCAAAAATCTTTTTGATAGCATAATTTGTAAATGACATTATTTCCAGTAAAACTCATATAAGCTAAAAGTTCATATAATTCCAAACTATTCTTGTTAATCTAACCATTACAAATATTGCTTTCTATTTGATTATATCAAGAAGTCTTTTGGCCAAAACTTTTGCGCTATTTAAATCATCTTCATAAATTTAGGACTTAACTCTTACACCCCGTTTATTTATTTAGATCTCTCTTATAATTGATTAAGCGGTAGCTAAACTTAGAGTTTTTTCTATTCCTTATAAGTTCATCTCAAACTTTTGCTCTGGAATAGCAAAAGCTTAAGTATGGGGGTATTTAATGAATTATAAATATACCTATTTTTATGTACATTACTTAAGTCGTTTTCATTTATTTTTGTCATTTTTACTTGTTTTTATTCAATAAAATGCTCCTATTTTTGTAAATATTATACTAACTTATTTTATTTTATTTTTCAGGAAAAAACCAAAATCTGCAAAAAAATGCCATGTCACGCCCGTGACAAATAGGTCACGCCCGTGACCAGGGCGTGACAGCTCAAAATCCCGTGAAGCAGCAAATTTCTGAAGTGAAAAGTTTGACACGCTCGGGGTCACGCCCGTGTCACCAGACACGGGGCGTGACCCAAGCCCGTGTCCAACCGCTCGACGTTTTCAGCACGACGTTTGTCGACCCCCTCAACACGCCCAGAGTCACGCCTGTGACCTCGGGCGTGACTCCTCTTCCCGCTCGATGAATCGTCCTCTCGACAATTTCCGCTCGACGTTTGTCGAGTGTCGACTCAACCCGATACGCCCACCATCACGCCCGTGACCTAGGGCGTGACTTCTCTCACCTGGACTGACAAACCGCCGCCGGCGACTCCAGAAGTCAAAGATGCCTTTAATCGCCAAACGACACGCCCACCGTCACGCCCGTGACCTAGGGCGTGACCACCGCGTTTTCGGCCGCAAAGTCAAATCGCCGTCAAATCCATCACTTCACCGAATTCTTCTGTTTAATAGTGCTGACATGCCCACCGACACGCCCGTGTTGGAGGGCGTGTACTTGGAAATTTTTTCCTATTTAAGGGCAGCTGCTGTATGAGTTAAGGGTTCCAAATTTTTGAACCGTTTTGATGCTAAGGGCTGCCATTTGGAGCTAGTTTGGGGCTATGTAAGGATCTTTCCCCCTCCTTTTCAAGTTTGTTTAAGCATTGTGATCAACTTTTTTGTTAATAAAATCTTTTCTTTACAATCCTTATAATGATTTGAAAAATCTCTGAAGGCCACCTTTTCATCAATCCTAAGTACTTTTAATTTCATTTCCATATTACATGTGTGTGTGTGTGTATGAGTTAAAAATTGCAAAATTTATGTTTTAAAATGAAAAATAATTTGTTTTACAATCATAATAACAAAATTTATAGCCGTTATTATGGCTGATTTCATTCTCAAACTCTTAAAAATTGGTCAGATTTAGGATTTTTATGCTTTAAAATACGTTCTTATGAACTTGTAAAACGTTAAAAAGGTGGTTTTCATCCCTCTTAACTTAACTTTTACTTTGTTTTAATTATAAAACTGTTGCTTCTTTTTAGCTTACTCCCACTCTTGAAACCATTTTATAAGGCTATAAGAATGTATAAATTGTTATTTTTATTTTTCATCAACTTTCATTTTAAGTAATTACAAAAAATATTTTCGCTCGAACAATTTTTATTTTCACTTTTTATGCATTTCTATCAAAATCTAACGGTAAAAATGTAAACGTTTTAATTTTTCGGGCACTTGTCTTTCTCTCTTTTATTTGAAAACTTTTTGTTCAAACAATTTTTATTTTGCCTTTTTATGCATTTCTACTGCATTCCAGCGGTAGAAATGCAGTCATTTTAATTTTTCGAAAACTTTGTTTTTCTTATTTCTCGCCCGAGTGCGTGAGTGTATGAGATAATCTTTATCGTCTTAGTTAATTCATGCAAGTGTGTGTGTGTGTGTGTGTGTGTGTGTTTATTTATGTCGAGTGCATGAGCAGTTACTTTCAAGTAGAGTACGTGTGTTGTTTTTATTTTTCCGCCTACTCATTTGAGTTAAATGGCTGGATTTTATTCAAGCAAGCGTGGGTTGTTTTTATATTTCCGCCTACTCATTTGAGTTAAATGGCTGGATTTTATTCAAGCGTGTGTATTTTTATTTTTCGCCTACTCACTTGAGTTAAATGGTTGGTCTGTATTTTCAGTCCTACTCATTTGAGTAGGACTTGTAATTTTCATTCTTTATTTTTCCACCTACTCATTTGAGTTAAATGGCTGGATTTGATTTTCCGCCTACTCGCTAGGAGTTAAATGGTCGGACCTTATTTTGATATAAATATTTAAGAAAGCCCTGTAATCGCATTTATTTTCTCCTACTCGTTTGAGTAGGACTCGCTTTCATTTCAGCCCTACTCGTTTGAGTAGGACTTGCAATTTTCAGCTCTTATTTCCCGCCCCCACTCGTTTCAGTGGGACCTGCAAATTTCAATTATGCAATTTTCTCTTATGTGTAACTTAGTTTTATTTCTGTCTCTTGTTATATGTTTGAATGAGTGTGAGTGTGTTTATTTGTAATAACTTTTCTAATGTTAGGGCATTTTACTTTTCTTCTTATTTTCTTTATAACCTTTCAGCGAATAGTTTAGGACGCTCGCTTAACCAAACATATAAGCTATCCCCATTCCGATGAGTGGCTAATTGCTTTTATCCCTCGGTATCGAAGAGCTTTGGGATATAAAATGTTTTAAATAACCAAATGTCTAATTTTTCAATTTAATTAAAAAACTTAAGGTTTACCCCGGGTTAATGACGCGTAGAACCACATATCGATGTGTGGGCTCTATTTCCGATATCCATACGCTAGCTAGCCGAGACGGCGTGCGTATGGACAGATCACCCCTGGGTAAATAGAGTTTTGCACTAACCCTCGAGAGAGCAGGCGCGCTAAATCTATCGGATTGGGTTCCCCACCCAATAGCGGGGTTCTTAGCGTATTGCGGGCATTAAGGGGAATCCTTCGTCGGACGAGAGCCCGGTCGAATAGCCTTAATGTCCAGGTGAGCGATATTCCTAGAGATAGGTGAGCTCATTATTTTGAACCTCCACGGCCAAGTCTCCGCTTTAATTAAATTGAAACTTTAGATCTCAAGTTATTTAAATCTATTTTTAATCCTAACGTAATTCGATACCAGGAGTTATCTCTTCATCGATTATTTTCTTAAATCTATTTTCGTTCCTATTTTAATTAAATACCTCAACTTCTATTTTGGTAAAATAATAGTGTTTTCGGAGCAGTAAGGGTAATCAACCCGTTCCCGGGAATAATACAACATCAGTATTCTCCCGAATATCGAGTACTACTTGCGATAGGTGCACTTGCCTACCCTAGCAAGCCCGTGGCGATCGACTCACCGAACCAACCACGGTAAGAGTCTGTTCGTGGGCCAATCAGAAGGGGAGGACCTTTGTGGTGGTCTAGAGTCGAGCCGATTGCCGGGTTACCATGATGGTGGTGCCGCCGATCAGGTTTCTGCAATAGCATAGTGGGTTGGCTCGTCTCCTTCAGGTGAAGCATGTAAACGACTCCCCAGAGTCCAGTGATGCTTTTAAGACCATCAAAGGGGGAATAGGGAGGGCCAACAACCGGTGGACATTAATGGCCTTCAATGGAGTTTTCGGCCAAGCGGTGGGGGTGAACTTGGCTTGGAGCGGCCAGAAAATGGCCGGAAACTCCTCCTCTTCCCCAGAGGAGTTAAATTCAGTCATCAAAGGTGGACTTTGGCCTCCCTAAGCCATGAATGGCTTTTTCCTCCCTCTTTCTCTTTCATCCACTAAGGGTAAGGTGGAGTTCTCTCTCTCTCCTAGTCACCAAGGCTGACTTGGCCATCCTTTTAAGCTATTTGCAGACCACTAAATCATATCATCCATAATTAGGAGGTGGTTAGCCAAAATGAAAGAGGGCTTGAGCTTGGGTTAGCCCATTTGGGCTAAATTGACATAAACTAGACTAGGGTTGACCTTGGTCATTTTGACCTTTTGGGTTGACCCCAATAGGTTCTTGGTGACCCATTGGCCTCCCTAGGATCTAGGTTGGGCTGGGTAGGGTTGTTGTGGCACTTTGGGGGTCATTTGATGCTTAAGAAGGGTACTTTGACCAAATCAGGGCTAGAATTGACTTTGGTCAACATGACCATTTGGGTTGACCCCAGGAGGTCTTTGGTGACTCATATACTTCCCCTTAGGTCTAGGAAGACCTAGGTAGGGTGGTTGGGCATCTTGGGGGTCACTTGACCCTTAGTTAGGGCACTTTGACTTTTTTGGGTCTAGGGTTGACTTGGGTCAACTTATCCTCTTTGGTTGACCCCAATTGGTCCTTGGTGACCCATTGGCCTTCCTTAGGGCTTGGGAATGTCTAGGTGGGTCCCTTTGGCCAAGGGGAGGTCAGTTGACCTTGTATGAGCCTAGTTTGACCCGGTTAAGTTCACTTGGTATTCTTGGGATTCCTAAGGTTTTGTCATGACCCAGTGATACTACTTTTTTAACAAGTAATAACTTGATGCGGATTCATTCTACACTCTAGTATAAACTATGTAGATGGGCATAAGCTAGATTGATTTAACTTTCAGACAAGTGCACCTATCAATCGTAGTATAGGAGAAATCTACATCTCGTGTCGTATTCCACAGGGTATTTTCAAATACTCGTACTCACCCTCACTCTTTTATCATACATATAATTAAAATTGATTTTTAACCTATATTAACCTAACTATGACTACTTGGATAAAGAAACATTGGAGGATTAAAGATGATAAAAAGCCGAAAGTCTAAGAGCATTCACATGAAAATAACTGCTCATTAACTCAATTCTATGTAATCAGATAATAATAAGATTATCAAAATCATTGTATTGTAAGGGTTAAACATTTATCAAATTCTCTCTCGAGCAATTCAAAATCTAAACCTAAGTTGAGTAAATTTTCACTCGAACAATTTACAACCCTCAAATTTGCAGTAAAATAAAGTACCCAATCTAATACATAAATTCATGAAATTCTATCTCTAAAATACCATGAATCCATTTATCTGTATTATAATTATCCAATCAACATATCTCTTGATCATGCAAATTGAAATGCAAAGAGAAATAATACCTAAATACGAACATATAAACATCATCACAACCTTCCAATTTCTCAATCTAAAAAGTTGGAATTCATGTAAAACAAATAATAAATTCACAACTAGGATAAATCTCTCTGCTTGAAAGTCTACATATGAATAAAATACCACAAATTTGATGAAAACAATAACATACATGATTTCCAAATTGTTCAAATAAAAGTTTCATGTGAAATAAAAAATAAATAAAGTTAGATCACCAAGAGAAAGGAAAGATTAAAAGAGATGCATGAAAGATTAAAAGCATACGAAAATCTCCTTCAACTCCTCCTTCTCTTGAGTGCTCCACTTTCATCCTCCAGAAGTTCTCCAAATGAAATGATCCAAAAGTCCCCATTCTAATTTTTCTATAGGTTTTTATAGTCTTCTTGCAAACAGAATCAGACACAGGTTCCCACACGGCCGTGTCACAGGCCGTGTTGATGGTTCAAAGGCAGTTCCACATGAATAGGAGTGTCTGGTCGTGGGCCATGTCATCTGACACGGGTACTGACACAGCTGTGTTGTTCATCGTGTTCTTCGCACACGGGTTGGTTCTCATCATACGTTGAATTTATCCCGAAAAGGACATGGGTAGGGACACGGGCGTGTGCCTACCCGTGTGTGCCCAATTCTTATCCTGTCATCAGCCATGTTGAATCTGTGAACTCCTCTGTTTGCTCCAAGACTTTTAGTTCCACTGGTTAGCAATACCTGCATTAGGAAAATGAAGGAATAAAAAAATAGCTTAATACATGAAATAATAGAAACTCCTAACTGTGCTCTTCTATTCATGATAAAGCAAATTCTTAACTATCTCGCAAAATTATTACATAGGGAGGTAGAAAATAGTGGACATGATTACAATTATGATAGTAAAAAGCCTATCATAATTATACTCGTCAAATACCCTCAGACTTAGATATTTGCTTGTCTCTAAGAAAACTAATTCAAACATTTGGGAATCAAAATAAAGAATGCTCTCTATTGATGTCTAGAACTTACCTTCTAGAGATCCTCAAAACTTTTCATAGGTTAATTAGTGAGGGTAGAAATGACTTAGGCCTCCTTTTGGATAGCTTGAGCCTTGCAATCCCAAAACCTTAAACATTATACCCTTACACGCCCAATTTGGACCTAATCCCTATGCCTTTTGATACTCTACTACTAAAATTCACCAAAGCCAAATCCTTACCTATTAACACACCTATCATTGATACCTTCTTGGGATGTGTTTGTTCATAGTGATATGTGGCCTGAGTGCGTGTATACTTGCACCAACTTAGAATGATCCCTACTATGAACCCTTGAAAAAAACATAGTGATATGTGGCCTGAGTGCGTGTATACTTGCACCCCCTTGGAATGATCCCCACTATGGACTTGTTGGGTACATTAGAAAATGTGTACCAGATTTGAAGAAGCCTCACCCTACTCAATGATATGCATCAAGGTGTATTTGATATGTTTTGAGTTTATATGTGCAGGTTAAGTAATTGCAGGAAATGCAGAAAAATTTCTAAGTCCATGTGTCGACACCTAGAGAAGCAGTGTCGACACATATAAAGGCTTGTGTCGACACTAGAGAAAAGCTGTGTCGACACTAGAGAAAGGCTGAGTCGACACCAGAATCAACTTTGTCGACACCAGAAGGAATGTGTTGACACACAGTGAAGCTCAGTCGACACACAGAGAAGCAAAGTCGACATCAACTGTGTCGACACCAAAAGGCAGTGTCGACACACAGGAATACTTAGTCGACATCAAATGTGTCAACACATAGAGGCAGTATCGACACACAGAAGTATTTGTCAACATCAAATGTGTCGACACACAGGAATTGTGTCGACACACAACAAAGCTTAAACAAAGTTAAACTAAAGAAGTACATGTGTCGACACAAAGGAGATGTGTCGACACACAGCAAGTTTCAACAAAGTTAAAGAAAGAAGGCTTGTGTCGACACACATAATCAGTGTCGACACATTCTGAATAAGCAGTGTCGAGGAGCTGTTACAACATCAAAAGGAGTTGTGTCGACACCACCAAGGCTAGTGTCGACACTTAGTCCACTTGTGTCGACACTTAGTCTAATTGTGTCGACACATAATGTAGTACAGTCTCGACACTTTCAGACAGAGACAGTGATTTCAAGAAGTGACTGGATGACTTGACAGCTGCCATTTCTAACCGGTCAACTACTACTGTCAGAGCTGTCAGAAGGTTGTTAGAAATCGGATCAGCCGGTTACCATGGAGGAAGACTATATAAAGGCTTTCTCCTTCAACAGAAAGTGATGATCAATCATTTGAAGAATACAGATTCTAAGCAATACAGATAGAAGTAATTATATAGAAGATTTTCGACGGAAGATCTAGAAGAAGTTGGAGAGAGAGAGCTCCATCTAAGAAGTGCAGTTGTTGAACTAGGCTGCCAAGAAAGATTCAGAATGAGATCTGAATCTCAAGTCAGAAGCTGATTGGAGATCATCTTCTCAGGAGATTCAACCCTACTGAGTTCAGATTCAAGAAGCTTTGAAGAAAGCTAAGAGAGGTTGATCTCTATCATCAAGTTCTTCCAAGAACTCATCAAGAAGCCATCCATCCCTTCTCTCTTTATCAGGGTGGTGGTTATTTACTTTGTTTAATCAAATTTTTGTAGGATCTATATAGATCTGAGATTGTAAGCCTGTTTTATAAAGGCTGAGTGTAGGAGTGTAAATTCTCTGAGTGGTAGGGCTGTGAGCCTGAGGTGTAGGAGATTGTGATCTCTGAGTGTAGGCCTTGTTGAAGGCTGAGGTAGGGCATTTGGCCTGAGTTGTAGGAGTTGGGACACTCTGAGTTGTAGGAACCTGGTTTGGGTTCTGAGTTACTGTAAGATCTGAGGATCTGAGAAGAAGTGCAGAAGTTAGGCTGAATCTAGTACACTGCTAGATAGGCGAAGGGGGAAAGTAGATGTACCCAGACCTTGGGGAACCACTATAAAAATCTGTGTGCACTCTGTGTTGAATTATTTATGTGATTGCTGTGCTGTGTAGTAGTAGAATTTGCAAATTCTGGCTCATTAACTGAACAGTGTTTCTGCCTTAAAAGCAAAAGAAAAGGTATACCTATTCACCCCCCCTCTAGGTGTTTAGGCACTAATTCTTTCAAGTGGTATCAAAGCGAGGTTACTCAAAGAAGGACTTAAGAGTCAGAGTGAGATCCTTAAGGCAGATTTAAGAATCAAGAAAGAATCAAGAAAATGTGTTCAGGTGAAAATCACAAGGAACTAGGTTTAATGAAACTACCCATATATAGAAAGGAAATATTTTGTATCTGGAAAGAAAGGGTCAGGCTGTTTATGGAGGCTTCTGATCCCAGGATCTATATTACAGTCAAAGAAGGTCCTTATATCCCAATGAAGATTTCAATTCTAGATGCTAATCAAAGAATTCCCAAGAATTATTCAGAGATGACCAAGGATGAGATCATCTTGGCAACTATGGATAAGAGGGCCCAGAACATCATAGTAAGTTCCATAGATGATTCTACCTTTCAAAATTTGATTCACTGCAAGACTTCAAAGGAAATGTGGGATACTTTGATAGTCTATATGGAAGGTTCTAAAGAAGTAAGACAAGATAGAAAATCTACGCTAAACCAGGAGTATGAGAGTTTCAGACAAGGAAAGTCTGACAGTATCACTGAGTGCTATAAAAAGTTCTATAGGATAGTGAATGAGTTAATGTCCTATGGGAGAATTTTCAGTACTTATGAACTGAATGATAAATTTCTAAGATCTTTGACAAAGGATTGGGACACAAAGATTTGTGTCATTAGAGAAGTGGCCAAACTTGCAGATATTTCTACTCCAACCTTGTTTGGAAAGTTGCTGTCATATGAGATGCAACTGATGGCTAGGAAAGAGGAAGAGAAGAGTACAAAAGGGGATCATAGAGATAAGTTTGTGGTATTTAAGGTTGAAGCCACTAAAAAGAATAGGAGGATGTCTCCATCACCTCCTAAGAATGTTGTTGAAACTACTTCAGAAAATTCAGACAATCAGAATTCAGACAGCAGTGACTCAGATGAGGATTTTGCAGCATTTACAAGACAGTTTCAGAGATTTCTGAAGAAGAAGTAGTGGAAGTCTAAGCCTTACACATCTAAATCTAAGGATGATTACTATCAAAAGAGGAAGACATCGAGGAAAGACAGGAGCAAGTCTAAGCCAAACAAGTCTACAACATCAAAGATTGTTTGCTACTGTTGTAATAGGCCTAGACATGTAGTGGCTGAATGTCCAGATAAAAGAAAAGAGACTGCAAATAAGAAGAAGAGTCAACACCAAAGTAAGAAGGAGAAATCCTTTGTTGCTAATAAGGAGAAGACCTTGTCAGATCAGTCATGTTGGAACACCATATTACTGATTTGGGTCAGGATCACTATGTCTCTTAGGAAACCTGTGTTGACCTCATTGTATAGATCTAAAGGTTAATTAGAATTGAGTCTAAGGGTTAGTACTTAGGTTTGGAAGTTGCCCTCAAGACCAGGATTTTCAGTTTCTGGAGACTAAGTCATTTCGTCGAGCTCAGAACGACGAATCGTCGAACTCCATTCGACGATCGGTGAGCTCACTTCGACGAGTCGTCGAACTCCATTCGACGATCTCTGAGCTCAACTTCAACAAGTCGTCGAACTCCATTCGACGATCTTCGAGCTCAGATCGACGATCTTGACTTCAGTTTGGTTCAAAATCTCTGAGCTCAGTTCGACGATAGTTGAGCTCAGATCGACGATCTCTGTTTCCGTCTAAGTCCAAATCTCTGAGCTCAGTTCAACGATAGTGGAGCTCAGTTTGACATTTTTCTGAAGAGTTCAATGATTTTCAAGATTCAAATTTGGACAGCTGTGGAATTATTATCAGCATTTAATTCAGAGATCCTGTAGCCATTTTTCATTTAATCTGGAGCAAGTTTCAAGGAATTATGAAGCAATGTTTTATTGGACTTTCCTCTAGAAGACAAAAGCAAATAAGGAAGTAATTAATGATAGGCCAATGGCTATCTTGGACAGTGGATCATTTCTATTCGAAAAAAAAGGAATAAAAGATTAGATTTTTCATTCCTTCAGCAGAAGAACAAGAAGTTAGAAAAATATTCTCTACAATAACAGCTCTCACAACAACAATTACACAAGAGAAAGAGAAAGAGTTGCAGACATTCTTAGCCTCAAAGATTCATACAAGAACACCAACACCAAAAGGAGATCAACAAACTGAAATCTTCAGATCTCTTTTGATTCAAGTGTTCACGGCCATCATCATTCAAGACTCCAGACACCTCACATTTCAGTTGTTGCTGAAATCATCATTTGTTGGAGATCAAGTTTCTAAAGGCCTATCACCCTACTGTAAAGCTTCACTTCCTGAACAACTACAGATCTCAGGGGGAGCTTTGACAACATCCACTATCTTCTCTCTGACTGTTGACAGAGAAGATCTTCTCATCCCTCTCTCACTCTCTGCTGTAAAGGGTTTTTCAAACTCCCTTCAAAAGTTTGTGTTTGGTTTTTGAGCACCTTATCAAAAGCTCATTTGTGGCAAGACACCTGATCAAAAAATCTGGTTTGGTTTTTGAGCACCTTATCAAAAGCTCATTAGTGCCCAGGACACCTGATCAACTCATCCTGCAGTGGATTCCTACCTAGGGTGGTAGAAGAGTGGATGTACCCAGGTTGATTGGGGAACCACTATAGCTCCTTGTGTCATCTGGTTGCATATTTTTTCTTTTGTTTTCTGGTTGTGCTTTGTGATTGCTTTGTGTTTAATCTATGATTAGATAGTTGCTTCTAGTTTAGATTACTTTATATTATTTGCTTCCCTGTTCACTTAGGATTACAACAACTGTTGTAAAAGGTTTTTAGCAAGCACCATACTCTATTCACCCCCCCCCCCTCTAGAGTATATCAGATCTAACTTGCACTTGCAATTGGTATCAGAGCGAGGTTGGTTAAACATACCACACCTTGGTGGTTGTACATGCTAACACCTGAACCCAAAGATTCCTATAGTTAGATCTGCTTGTTGTAGATTTTGTTATTAGAATTATTTCTTCACAAAACATGGCCCAAAACAAAGATTATGCTAGCACCAAACCTCCAGTGTGCAATCTATCCAAGTTTGCACTTTGGAAGGCAAGGATTAGACTCTACATGAATTCTATTGATGAGGACATCTTCAATTCTGTTTTGACAGTGTGTCCAAGACCTCCAAAGAACACAAGCACAAATGATATTCCACCTTCCTCAGGAACAGATGCAGAGATCAAGAAGTGGAAAGTAGCAGATGCAAAGGCTATGAATATCTTAGCCCAGACTATGTCTGATGACATTTTCCAAAAGGTGGCTGAATGCAACTCAGCAAAGGAGATCTGGGACAAGCTATCTGAAATAGTCTCAGGATCTGCTCATGAAAGAAAAGACAGAAGATCTCACCTCATAACCCAATATGAGAACTTCAAGAAAGGAGAAGCTAAATCAGTAGCAGACATGTATAATAGACTCAGTCTGATAGTCAATGAACTGAAAACTTTGGATAAAGAGATCTCATTGACTGAGCTAAATGATAAGATCCTAATGTGCTTCCCAAGCACTTGGGACTCAAGGATCTGGCCAATCAAGGATGCCAGAAGTCTGAATGAGATTACAACAGAAGCTCTCTTGGGCAAGCTCAAGTCTTATGAGCTGCTCATTAAGAACAGAGAAGAAGAGCAGAAGGCTACCTCACCGGCCTCAAGAAAGGAAAAGTCAATAGCTTTCAAAGCTACTGAAGATCAGCCTGAAGATAAGGTCACAGGCAATGATGAGCTGCTTAGTTTACTGGTCAAAAGATTCTACAAAATGGCCAGAAAGGACTTCAGGAAGAGATCATACAAAGAACATGACAAGCCAAGGTATGATAAATCAAACAATAAAGAAATTGTTTGCTTTGGTTGTAGGAAACCAGGCCACATTGTGCCTGACTGTCCAGAGAACAAAAACAAGGACAGAAAGGACAAGAGAGAATGAAGAAAAGATAAGGACTTCAAGAAGAATAGTAATAGCAAACCCTCCTCAAGCAAGAACAAACACACAAGGAAGGGATTTGTTGCTGAATCTTGGAGTGAGACAGAAGAAGAATCAGAAACTTCTTCCAGCTCAAGTGATGATGAGGATGATGCTGAAGAGAAGGAATTCTGCATGATGGCTATCAATGCCTCACAACACAATTCTGATGTAGAAGATTCAGAGTCAGACTCAGAAACTCAACCTGAAGAGGACCAGGTAATAAGTTCTTTTGATTTTAATTCTGAGGACTTTAAGTATGAATTTAAAGCATTATGTTTAGACTTATTAAAATCTGAGAAGGAAATCATTTCCCTCCGAAAACAATTGTCTGAACATAGTACCTTAAAATTAGAAAACCTCAAACTCTCTGAGGAGTTAGAGTGTTGTAGGGAGCAGATAGCTTCACTGAAAAGTGAGCTATCAGAGGCCAAAAAGCTTGAAGAATCCATTAATAGGAGAAGCATCAAGCTAATGGACATCACAAGCACAGTGAACTCTAGATTCAACAGTACACTAGGCTTGGGTGCTTCATCCAACCAACCTATAGTACTAACAACCTCAATTAAGTTTATTTCTAATAAAGGGTAGGGAGTTATAGAGGTAGCTAGGAAAAATTCTGACTTACCCAAGAAATCAAGTGTTCAACAGAAATCGTCGAACGGAGCTAGACGATCGTCGAATGCAGATCGACGATCTCAGGAAAAATCGTCGAACTCAGGTCGACGATCTCTAAACCCTGAACTCTGCCACAGTCGATCGTCGAACGGAGCTCGACGATCTGACCCAAGATCGTCGAACGCAGCTCAACGATCGTCGAGCAGAGATCAGAGATTTGAAAACTTCTTCAAGGGTAAATCAAATTCAAATCCTAGGGGTCCTTCATCCAGATTTAACCCTTATACTGAATGGATAATACCTCCAAGGAGATATCATCCTGAAGGTTATAAGAGTCAACCAGGGATGTCATTTATTTCTGTATTTAAAGGTTATCAACCTAGGCCCAAGGTAAACTGGGTCAAAAACAAGTAAATTATTTTATGTGCAGGTGAAGACCTATCCAACATCAAACCAACAATGGTATTTGGATAGTGGGTGCTCAAAGCACATGATAGGAAATAGGGACAACCTCACATCCTTTAAAGCCAAGCTTGGACCCAAAGTCATATTTGGTGATTCAAACTTTGGACTAACAAAAGGATATGGTGCAGTGCAAATTGGGACAGTCACATTCAAGAAGGTAGCCTATGGGGAAGGACTGAAGCACAACTTGATCAGTATCAGTCAGCTATGTGATGAAGGCTACCAGGTGACTTTCAGCAAATCCTTATGCAAGATCAAGTCAGAGGACAAAACAACTGTGTTGACAGGTAAAAGGAAAGGTAACATTTATTTAGTAGACTTTCTTTCAACAAAAGTATATATTTGTCTTTTTAACTCTGTTAGTAGACCTAATGTATTATGGCATAAGAGATTAGGGCATATAAACCTTAGAACCATTACTAGGCTATCCAAGGACAACCTTGTTAGAGGACTACCTTCTGGCCCCTACAAGAAGGAAGGACTCTGCAGGGCTTGTCAATTAGGCAAGCAAACCAAAAATAGTTTCAAGTCACTTAATAAGAGTGATTCACCTAGGATTTTGTATCTGTTACACATGGATCTTTTTGGACCCATTACAATACAAAGCTTAGGAGGGAAATCTTACACTTTAGTGGTTGTAGATGACTTCTCTAAATTCACATGGGTGTTCTTTCTGAGGAAGAAGTCTGATAACTTTAAGTGTTTGACAGAGTTTCTCAAATGCATACAGACTGAGTTCAATACTCACATTGCCCTGATCAGAAGTGATCATGGGACAGAGTTTGATTCTCTTCTTATGCAAGAGTTCTGTCAGAGTGTAGGGATCAGGCACACTTTCTCGGCTCCTAGAACTCCTCAACAAAATGGGGTAGCTGAAAGGAAAAATAGAACCCTTATTGAATCTGCCACTACATTGTTGTGAGATGCTAACCTTCCTCTATCTTTTTGGGCAGAGGCAGTGAACACCTCCAACTATGTGTTGAATAGAAGTTTAATACATAAACTGAAGGGAAAGAGTCCCTATGAATTACTCAAAGGGAAGAAACCTAAAGTAGATTATTTTAGAATTTTTGGTTGTATTTGTTATATTCATAATAATGACAAGAAATACTTAGCAAAATTTCAAGCTAAAGCTGATGAAGGAGTGTTTCTGGGATACTCCATGATCAGTAAGGCTTATAGGGTATATAATAAATCAACTCTTAAAATTGAAGAATCTATTCATATATCTTTTGATGAATCTAACATGTCTTTCAAGGAGAAGAACACTTCTACCATAGAACCTTTGCAGGTACAATCTCTAGCTGAAGACTTGGACAGATTACAAATCATTCAAAAATAGGAAAGTAGTGAAGATGAAGAAGGCATTCAACATCCTGAAGAGAAACCTCTTGAAGAGCCAGTTGTTGTACCACAAGAGGAAATAACAACACAGGTTGGTGAACAATCAACACCTCCTGTTGATTTAGTAACATCAAGAGACCATCCAATTTCCCAAGTAATTGTAGACATCTCAGCTGGTGTGCAAACCAGAAATCAGGTCAACCAAAACCTGATGCACACTTACTTCCTTTCTCAAATTGAACCTCAATCCATTCAAGATGCTGAGCAAGATCCACACTGGATCATTGCAATGCAAGAAGAGTTGCATCAATTTGCAAGGAACAAAGTTTGGGAACTAGTACCAAGGCCTAAGGATCACTCCATTGTTGGAACAAAGTGGGTATTCAGAAACAAATTGGATGATCAAGGAGTAATTGTAAGGAACAAGGCAAGGTTAGTTGCTCAAGGGTACTCTCAAGAAGAAGGCATAGATTATGACCAGACTTTTGCACGAGTTGCAAGGTTGGAGACCATAAGAATCTTCTTAGCATATGCATCACACAAAGGCTTCAAAGTATACCAGATGGATGTAAAGAGTGATTTTCTCAATGGAGACATCAAAGAAGAAGTCTATGTCAGACAACCTCCAGGTTTTATCTCTTCATCTCATCCTGATTATGTTTTTAAATTGAATAAAGCATTATATGGTCTCAAGCAAGCTCCTAAAGCATGGTATGAGACCCTAGCATGCTTTCTCCTGAAAAATGAGTTTATAAGGGTAGAGTAGACCAAACTCTTTTTATTAGAACTCATAAGTCCCACACCCTACTAGTACAAATCTATGTAGATGATATTATCTTTGGTTCTACTGATTCAAATTTGTGCAGAAGGTTCTCAAATCTAATGCATTCTAAATTTGAAATGAGTAGCATGGGTAAGCTATCCTTCTTTCTAGGATTGCAAATCAAGCAACATGCTGAAGGCATATTTATTTCTCAAACCAAGTATGCAAAAGAATTGGTTAAGAAATTTGGTATGTCTGAAGCATCATGCATGAAAACACCTATGCCTACTAATGTTGTATTGGATGCTGATGAATATGGGAAACCTGTTGATCAGACAACTTATAGAGCAATGATTGGCTCTCTATTGTACCTTACAGCCAGTAGACCTGACATAATGTTTGCTACATGCATCTGTGCTAGATTCCAAGTGAACCCTAGAGAGTCACACATAATCTTAGTAAAAAGGATTCTCATGTATGTAAAAAGTTGTCCAAATCTAGGTCTCTAGTATCCAAAAGATTCAGCATTTGACTTAACTGGATTTTCTGATGCTGATTATGCTGGATGCAGAATTGACAGGAAAAGCACCAGTGGAACTTGTCAGTTTCTTGGTGACAGACTTGTCTCCTGGTTTTGCAAGAAACAAACATCTATGTCAACTTCAACAGCTGAAGCTGAATATATGTCTGCAGGCAGTTGTTGTTCACAAATCTTGTGGATTCAAAACCAACTCCTATACTATGGCTACAACTTAGAGAAGTCTAAAATCTTTTGTGATAATACCAGTGCTATTTCTATAGCTCAAAATCCAGTCCTCCATAGTAGGACAAAACACATAGAAATTAGGCATCACTTTTAAGGGATAATGTTGAGAAAAATAAAATTGAACTTCAATATATCCCAACTGATTTGCAAAAGGGAGATATTTTCACCAAACCCTTGGATGAAAAGAAACACACCTTCTTCATAAATCAGTTAGGAATGTTAGATGGACGAAGTTTAAAATAAGTTCCAAGATTTTAAAACTCAAAAATGACCAAGACTAGGCAAACAACTTAATTTTTCTAGTGTATAGAGTGTTTCTGATCTTTGAACTGTGCTCGATGATTTTACTCCAGATCGTCGAACGGAGATCGACGCTTTCCGAAATCGTCGACCAGAGTTCAGTGCTTCTCAGATAGTGCTCAACTATCTCTCCAGGTCAGCGATCGTCGAACAAAGCTCGACGATTTTGTTCTCTGAACTATCGTCGAACGGATCTCGACGCTCTCCAATATCATCGAACGGAGATCGACGATGTTGATGAACTTTCAGTTTCCTTTAGAAGCCCCGATCGTCGAACTGAGTTCAACGATCTTTCCTTTTCTGCGTCGAACCCTAATATAAAACTCTTTTTTCGGCCGTCGTTCTCCCTTGCGCTTTCATACTTTCTGCAAAAAATTATCTTTCCCTCCAAACTTCTCTACACTTGGTCGTTTGTTTGTTGATTTTTGCAGGAAAGAATGGCCGTCTCAGTTGTAGTCCTGGCCGCCATGAAATTTGATGCAGGATTTGATATAGATATGGATTCGTTTAACAACAGTGATCAGATTTTCAGAGACATTCTAGAACTTTTCAAGGACAAAAGCTAGTTACAATAATATCCACCAGAATCAAATTGGATGTTGATGAAATCAAGGAGTGGGTCTATACTGCCCACAACCAGGACCAGAATATAGTGATTGGCACCGTATAAGGAACTCAGGTACCTCTTACACCTGCTGCCCTGACAGAGATTTTTGGATTAAATTCTGGAGAGGACTCTGCTGAACTGTCTGGAGAAGAATTTTCTGATATGCTTAATAGAATGGGTCATTATGATGCAAAACCTAGCAAGCTGCTGAAGAAACATTTGGCTGTTGAGTACAGGTTCTTAGCTGATGTGGTTGGAAAAGTCTTTTTGGCCAAACACTCAGCCCATGATACAATCCCCAGATATCAGCTGTGTTTGATGGGTGCTATTGTACATAAAAAACAGTTAAACTGGGGAGAAGTTTTCTTTGACCTGATTAAGAAAAAGATCAACAACAATTTTGTCAACTTTGGAAGGATACTAGGGCTATTTCTTCAAAATAGATGCCCTGCACTGCTAGTCTCCAATGGAATGCACATCAATGCCTCTAAGAGGCTCTCCTGTGCCCTATTTGGCAAATGGGACAGGCAGATAGTGAATTCCAGCAGGCCCTCTGCATCTACTACTTCAGGCACAAGGACTGTTGCAGTCTCTTCCCCTCAAGTCTTTGCCCCTGTAGAAGACTTGCCTGCTTCTTCCTCTCCTCCTCCACCTCTTATTTCATCTCCACCAGTCACCTCCACCATCACAGTTTCCTCCACCATCATAATTTCAACCCCATCTCCCACTTCTATCCATTCTCCAACTCTTCCTCTAACAGAAGAAATCTTCCATCCTCTACATCAATACCCTCACCTATAAATTGAATCATCATCTCATCTTCCATCTTTCAATCTGATAGATGATTCCTTTATGGATGATTCCCCTTCATCCCCTCCTGATCTACCCTCATTATCCACATCTTACCAATAGTTACTTCAAGATATCATTGCACAACCCTCCTTCACACCTTCTATTTCCATTCCAATATCCTCCATTTCAACAATCCCCATATCTCAACCTTCATTTCCACCATCCACCAGCTCTCCACCCACATCTCCAGCTGCTCCACCTTCAGTCCCTACCTCTGCTCAAATCCCTCTTGAGCATGTAGATCTTCCAGCTTTAGCAGACAGACTGTATGAGCTGATAGCTCCCAGGCTATCACTCTTGTTGGAGACCTCCTTGGCTCCACTTCTACAGTCAGTTGCAGCCCTGTCTGTCAGGCTCTCCTCCCTCATTCCTCCTCAGGCAATCCCTTCATCTGGGTGCCTTGATCCAGTCCTGACTGAATATAGGCAGGGGGAGATGCCTCATGAAGTGGTTAGATTGCCTGCTGCTGCTGTTACCTCAGTTCAAGCTCAAGCCTCAACACCACAAGTTGCAGTTTTCTCAATGGACCTCAGGTCACTACTATCAGATTTTGATTATATATATTTCAGCTGTCTTCCAGAGCATACTGCAGTCCAGCCATCTGAAGATCTGTCTAAGGCCATTGTGCCTATTTCAAGCTATGACACTAGCTTAATTTATTCTTTTGTAAAGTCCCTTTCTGCTGCTGCCCCTGTTATTTCTATTGCTGCTACTTCTACTGATATTGTTGATATTGCTGTTAATTCTGATGTTTCAGTATCTGAGGACATACATATGACAGAGGCATTTGAATTTGAGCCTACTGTTACTACTGATGTTATTTATGTTACTGAACCTATTGTATCTGAAAGTATTTTATCTGTATATGCTGCTACCCCAGTTACTATTGTATCTACTGTTGTTTTACCTTCCATTTCTGAGAGTGGTACTTCTGAAAGCTTTGTATCTGCTGATGTAATCTCCCCTGCTAGTGTTGCTTCTATTCCTCCTTCTACTGTTGCTGCCACAACTGATGTCACTACTGTTACCTCTGCTCAATCCCAACAACAGATAGACTATCTCAAAAGGATTGATGCACTGTATGATGATCAAAGCTCAGAAAGTGATCAATATAGGACTGATTCAGATGACTCCTCTACAACTATTGTAAGGAAAAGAAAGGCCAGAAGCAAGGCTATGAAAAGGGTTCCTCCAGCAAAAGTCAAAGATACTAATGATATTCCTTACTACATATTGCATGACTGCCCCATCACAGAACACTGGATGCAATATTCCAAGAATCAATTGAAGGCCATGAAGAAAAAGAGAAAGTATGAGAAAGGTTCCTCTCAATTCCATCATCCTCCTCCTCCTCCTGATGCAGGTACAGGTGGTAGCTCTGCTATTCAACCCTCTGCCAGAAGCCAAACCCCTTATCAACCTCAAGGTAGATCCCAGTACAGGAGAAGTCAATCCAGAGGCTACCAATCAAAGAGAGGAAACTATAGAGGAAACCAAAGAGAATTTCAAGTATACTCCAAAGGCTATTCCAGGCAACACCCTTATTCAAGGGAAGGACAAGCTTCCTCTGATACTACTACAGGTCCCTTTCCCTACAAGCTTAAAGAGTTAGTCTCATCCAGAGCTCCATCAGACAATTCTTCAAACAGATATGAGCCTCCAGTTCCTTTTGAAGATCCAGAGAACAATCCAACCTCATGGACATCCAGGATGAAGGAATTAGCTGCTCTGAACCAGATCAAGAAATACAGAGAACAAGGCAAAGACACTTCCAATATTACTACATTATCTGATCAAAGGAAAAAGGAACTTGAAAGATATTCATCCAGCAAGTTTTTTGATTCTGAAAGCTACATGAAGCTTCATCCTGAAGCTGTAGTGCCCATGCCTAAGCAACAAACCTCTTTAGGTGCAGCTGATGACAGAAGTCTAAAAAGGAAGCTCTTAATCCAAACAGGGAAATAGTACTTATAAAGAGCAAGGAAAAGGAGTAATTCTGTAAGGTGACAATATATGTTGTTTTATGATCTGTCTGAGATAATATCTGTGATTCTGCAATGTCTTGTTTATTGCATTTTTGCTTTGTATATTGTTGTTTTTATTTCAATATCTGTAAATAGTAATCCTAACCCAAATAGGGGGAGATTGTTGGAACACCCTATTACTGATTTGGGTCAGGATCACTATGTCTCTTAGGAAACCTGTTTTGACCTCATTGTATAGATCTAAAGTCAATTAGAATTGAGTCTAAAGGTTAGTACTTAGGTTTGGAAGCTGCCCTCAAGACCAGGATTTTCAGTTTCTGGAGACTAAGTCATTTCGTCGATCTCAGTACGACGAATCATCGAACTCCATTCGACGATCGGTAAGCTCACTTCGACGAGTCATCGAACTCCATTCGACGATCTCTGAGCTCAACTTCAACAAGTCGTCGAACTCCATTCGACGATCTTCGAGCTCAGATCGACGATCTTGACTTCAGTTTGGTTCTCAATCTCTGAGCTCAGTTCGACGATAGTTGAGCTCAGATCGACGATCTCAGTTTCCGTCTAAGTCCAAATCTCTGAGCTCAGTTCAACGATAGTGGAGCTCAGTTCGACGTTTTTCTGAAGAGTTCAACGATTTTCAAGATTCAAATTTGGACAGCTGTGGAATTATTGTCACCATTTAATTCAGAGATCTTGTAGTCATTTTTCATTTAATCTGGAGCAAGTTTCAAGGAATTATCAAGGAATGTTTTATTGGACTTTCCTCCAGAAGACAAAAACAATTAAGGAAGTAATTAATAACAGGCCAACGGCTATCTTGGACAGTGGATCATTTCTATTCGAAAAAAAGGAATAAAAGATTAGATTTTTCATTCCTGCAGAAGAAGAACAAGAAGTTAGAAAAATATTCTCTGTAACAACAGCTCTCACAACAACAATTACACAAGAGAAAGAGAAAGAGTTGCAGACATTCTCAGTCTCAAAGATTCATGCAAGAACACCAACACCAAAAGGAGATCAACAAACTGAAATCTTCAGATCTCTTTTGATTCAAGTGTTCAAGGCCATCATCATTCAAGACTCCAGACACCTCACATTTCAGTTGTTGCTAAAATCATCATTTGCTGCAGATCAAGTTTCTGAAGGACTATCACCCTACTGCAAAGCTTCACTTCCTGAACAACTACAGATCTCAGGGGGAGCTTTGAAAACATCCACTATCTTCTCTCTGACTGTTGACAGAGAAGATCTTCTCATCCCTCTCTCACTCTCTATTGTAAAGGGTTTTTCAAACTCCCTTCAAAAGTTTGTGTTTGGTTTTTGAGCACCTTATCAAAAGCTCATTTGTGGCAAGACACCTGAACAAAAAATCTGGTTTGGTTTTTGAGCACCTTATCAAAAGCTCATTGGTGCCCAGGATACCTGATCAACTCATCCTGCAGTGGATTCCTACCTAGGGTGGTAGAAGAGTGGATGTACCCAGGTTAATTGTGGAACCATTATAGCTCCTTGTGTCATCTGGTTGCATATTTTTTCTTTTGTTTTCTGGCTGTGCTTTGTGATTGCTTTGTGTTTAATCTGTGATTAGATAGTTGCTTCTAGTTTAGATTACTTTATATTATTTGCTTCCCTGTTCACTTAGGATTACAACAACTGTTGTAATAAGTTTTTAACAAGCACCATACTCTATTCACCCCCCTCTAGAGTATATCAGATCTAACTTGCACTTTCAAGTCATCTTCAGAGTCAAAATCTGAAGCTGAGGCTTATATTGGTCTGTTTGCTGCAGATGAAGAAGAGTTTTTGCAAGTGCTGAACTCAATATATGAACAAGAAGACCATCAGTACAAGTGACTGATGGCTGTATCAGAAGAAGACAAGTGCCAGGATCAGCCTGGTCCCAGTAAGGTACAATGTCTTTCAGATTGCAGTACTGAGTCAGAGTCAGCAACATCTGCATCAAGTGATGTGGATGGATCTGAGTCTGAAGGTGATATTCATCAACTGATTGATGAATATAGAGATTTATTGCAGACACTTAAGAAGAGCAAAAACCTGGTCAAAACTCTAACAAAATAAATTGCTGATCTTAAGATGGCTGCATCTAATTCAGAGAAATTGCTGGATCAGAAGCTGAATGAGATTGCCAGATTGAAAAACATAACTGTTATTCAAATTGGCACAATCACATTCAAGAATGATCAGATTAGAAATCTGGAGGTTAGAATTCAGAAAGAGAAAGAGATTGTGGCTAGCTTTTCTAAACCTAAATCTGTTTTACCATTGATTGATGAGTTTGTACCTCAAAAGGGTAAGGCTGAATTAGGGTTTAAAAAACCTGCCTGTACTGCTAGGTCCAAATCTAAAGGTAAAGCCCCAGCACAAAATACGAAGTCTGTTGTAGATAATTCAGCTAGGGTTGTACCTAAACAAAGTTACAACAAGTTTGAGTGCTGGTGTTGTGGCAAGGTAGGCCACTTTGTCATAGATTGTTGGCACAATTCTAGTGTCAAGGAGAATAACAGTCTGCCTGTAAGAAGACCTACAGGCAGATTTGTTAGATTTCAGGCAAACATGAACCAAGGACCCAAAACTCATTTGGGTTCTAAGGTTAAGTAGTCTTTATTGCAGGTGAGTCCAAGTGTCCATGCCCCAATATGGTACTTGGATAGTGGATGTTCCAAGCACAAGACTGGAATAAGGGGGTTGTTGAAGGACTACAAACCTATCATGGATGGCCCTAAAGTTACCTTTGGTGGTTCAGAAAAAGGAATCATCAAAGGCTTTGGTAACATTTCTAGTAACCAGATTACTATCACTCAAGTGGCCTATGTGAAGGGTTTTAAACATAACCTCATTAGCATAAGTCAGCTGAGTGATTTAGGATATGACATCTCATTTGTTGAGAATGATTGTCATATCAAAAGGTCAAGTAATCAAAAGATCATTTTGACAGGATATAGGAAGAGAAATGTTTATTGTCTTAACTTTGAGTATGAGAATAATGTTTCTCCTATTTATCTTATAGCTGATGAGAGAGTCTCACATTGTGTTAAATGGCACAAGAGGCTGGCTCACCTTAACTATAAGACTATTGGCCAACTCTTTAGCAAAGAGTTAGTGAGGAATGGTCCTCAAGTTAAGTGTATAAAGGATGAGATATGCTCGGCTTGTCAAAAAGGCAAGCAAACCAAATCCACCTTTCATATCCTTGAAAACAATGATTCAGTGAGGTGTCTATACCTCTTGCATATGGATCTATTTGGTCCTATGCCAGTTCATAGTCTAGGTAGGAAGGTATACACTTTTGTGGTGGTAGATGACTATTCTAGATATTCCTGGGTGTTCTTTCTAAGACAAAAATCTGAAACCCCAACTATCTTATATAGTTTTGTTAAACAAATTCAGAATGAGTTGAATAGTACAGTGGTCAAAATCAGAAGTGACCATGGCACTGAATTTCAGTCTGAAAGTATGACAAGACTATGTGAAGAATTTGGGATTTTTCAGGAATTTTCCTCACCTAGAACAGCACAGCAAAATGGTATTGCTGAAAGGAAGAATAAAACATTGATAGAGGTTGGTAGAACTTTATTGAGTGACACTTCTCTCCCAGAATTTTTCTGGGCTGAGGCAGTAAACACTGCATGTCATGTGATCAATAGGGCTACTATCACCAAGTGTCACAAAAAGACTCCCTATGAGATTATGAAGGGCAGAAAACCAAACTTATCCTATTTTAGGATCTTTGGTTGCAAGTGCTATATACTTAGCAATGGCAAGTCATATCTAACCAAGTTTGCTGCCAAATCCCAAGAGGGGATATTTGTTGGGTACAGCAACAATAGTAAGGCTTATAGAGTCTACAACTTGATTACTCAAGTTGTAGAAAAGTCTATACATATAGTCTTTGATGAAATAAGACTGATTAACTGTGAGTTGCCAAGTAGTGCTTGCAGTTCTACAGGTTTAAATGAGAGAATGGACAAGCTTACCATTACAGAGGATTCTACTGCAAATCAGGAAGTGGAAATGGTGGTTGCTGTCCAGGGGGAGTACAGGACTCTCGAGATGCTGAAGAAAATCAAGAGGTGCAGCTTAATGAAGAAGCTGGAGGTGTATAACCTGAAGATAGACTACCTCCAGCTAATAGACACTTAAAGGATCATCCAGCAAATTAGATAATTGGTGATCTAAGATAAGGAGCGGAAAAAAGAAGCAGGAATCTGAGCACAGTTCTTTACTCAAGTTTCCTATCACAAGTGGAACCAAAGAAATTTGAAGAAGTACTTCTAGACCCACGTTGGATTGATACCATGCAAGAGGAGCTGAATCAGTTCAGAAGATGCAAGGTCTGGAAGCTAGTTCCTAAACCGAAGAACCACAACATCATTGGAACTAAGTGGATCTTTAGGAACAAATTGGATGAGAATGGAATCATTGTGAAGAATAAATCAAGACTTGTTGCAAAAGGGTATAGGCAGGAAGAAGGTATTGACTTTGATCAAACCTTTGCCCCAGTAGCAAGACTGGAAGCAATCACGATGTTCCTTGCTTATGCAACATATCAAGGCTTTAAGGTATTTCAAATGGATGTAAAGTCATCTTTCCTAAATGGAAATCTAAAGGAAGAAGTCTATGTAGAGCAGCCCTTAGGTTTTGTTGATCCTCTCAAACCTGATTATATTTATAAACTTAGGAAAGCATTGTATGGGTTAAAACAAGCCCCAAGGGCTTGGTATGAAACCATGTCTAGTTTCCTCATTGAGAACAAATTCTCAAGGGGGAAAATAGACAAGACTTTATTCCTTAGGGAATCTAAAGGAAAGATTATCCTAGTCCAAATATATGTAGATGACATAATATTTGGGTCTACAGAAAGTAATCTTTGCAGAAAGTTTGCAAAACTTATGCAAGGAAAATTTGAAATGAGCAGTATGGGGGAACTTAAGTTTTTCTTGGGTCTCCAAGTAAGACAGACTGAAGATGGCTTGTCCATATGCCAGTCTAAGTTCACCCTAGAGTTAATAAAGAAGTATGGTATGGAATCATCGACTACCATGAAAACTCCTATGGGGTCAAGTATGTCTCTAAGCAAAGATGATGCAGGGAAACCTGTAGATGAAACTTTATATAGAGGGATAGTTGGCTCCCTACTGTATTTGACTTCTAGTAGACCATATATCATATATGTTACATGTGTCTGTGCTAGGTACCAAACATGCCCTAAAGAATCTCATCTGACTGCAGTCAAAAGGATTTTGAGATATCTTAAGGGCACACCTTATCTAGGCCTTTGGTACCCTAGGAATGGAGAGTTTCTACTTACAGGTTATTCAGATGTAGATTTTGCAGGTTGCAAGGAAGATAGAAAAAGTACTACAGGCACCTGTCAATTTTTAGGTGGAAGACTAGTGTCTTGGAGCAGTAAGAAGCAGACCAGTGTGGCAATCTCCACAGCTGAGTCAGAATATATTGCTGCAGGAAGCTGCTGTGCACAACTTTTATGGATTCAACACCAGCTAGAAGACTATGGTATTCAAGTAAGTAGAACACCTTTGCTTTGTGATTCTACAAGTGCAATTTCTATAGCTAATAATCCTGTCTCACATAGTAGGACTAAGCATATAGAAATTAGATATCATTTTCTTAGAGAACATGTAGATAAAGAAGACATTTCACTAGAATATGTCAAAACAGATAATCAAATTGCTGATATGTTTACTAAGCCCCTAGATGAAACTAAATTCAATAATTTTAAAATTGAATTAGGAATGTTGAACTTAGATTAGTTTCACAAAATTGGCTAAGTAAAATGGTGTCGACACAAGGAGTTGTCTGTGTCGACACATAGTAGTAGTGTCGACATTCCAGAGAAATGATGTCGACACATCTAGAAAGTTGGTGTCGACACTTCAGAGAAGTAGTGTCGACACATCCAGAGTAGGTGTCCACACATCCAGTAGTGGTGTCGACACTTAGGATTAACATAGATTTCGTCGAGTGGAGTATCGACTAGTCGTCGAGCGCAGATGTATTTGTGTCGACACATCATAATTGGTGTTGACACATAGTAGTCAACACCGTTGTCGAGACTTAAGTAGTCAGTGTCGACACTTTTCAACAGTGTCGACACATTTAGAGGATTATGACGCGTCTTTTCACCTTCATTTTTAGAAAGGTATAAATAGGTCTTCAACATTGTTTGTCGACACGCTCTCAATAGCTTCGAGACCAAAACTTTGTGTCGACATCTCTCTTCTCTAAATTCAAGATTTCTCAAAACCCTAATGGAGCCTAAGCTCGAGGAGAACATCAATGAAGGTATGAGCTAGTTCGCAACGCATTTGACCATGCGGAACCAGAAATTAAGGAGGTAGTAACCCTAATTACTGAGAATGGGTTGGAGTATCTAGCTTCTGAGCCAACCAAGATTTGGAAGAAGGAAGTACTCGAATTCTATGGTGCAGCTACGTTGGATTCAACTGGACTCAAGATTAAGTCTGCAGTTCATGGTGCGAAAGTTAAACTGACTATGAAGAGTTTAAGGAAAGTTCTACATCTACCTAGAACTCAAGAGGAAGAAGATGTACCTGCTTCTAAGCTTAGGGAAGCACTGCAATGGTGTGGACTAGATTCAACTATGAAGATTGGCTCAGTATTTAACAGAAGAGGAATGAATATGCAAGGAAAATTTTTTGTCTAAAGTGGTCGGAAAGGTGATTCCGTGCAAGCCAGGTGGGCATGATAGGATATTAGCTCATATGTTCAGCTTAATGACAAGGATCATCTTTAAACTAAATACTGATTGGTCAGCAGTGATGTTTGAAAAGATTAAGGAAAGTCTGAAGAAGCCCAATTTGGGTAGGATAATGAGTCTGTATTTGGCTGGAACTATTCCAGAAGTAATGAACCAAGCTGCTGGTTCTAAAATAAATCACATGAGAAAGATGGACATCAGGATTATCTCAAGGTGGGATAGGGTGTTAACTAAGTACATGCCTACTCCAAAGAAGGAAGTTCCTCCACAGAAGAAGAAGAAGAAAGCCATAATGGCTCCTGAAACTTCCAGTAGTTCAAAGGAACAAGTAGTTTTCGATTCTAATGAGGAAGAAGCTGATAATGCTTTAAGATCACCAGTTAGAACTGAAGATGCACAGAGGCAGGGGGAGCAACTGAAAGAGGATAGATCTTAACAAAATACTAGAGCTAAGTCACAGCACAAAATAACAAACAAAATAAACAAGGAGGCAGATCAAGCAACATAGAAGACACAAGGAAATTTATAGTGGTTCCCCAAATCTAGGTAGTCCACTCTTCTACCACCCTGGTAGGAATCCACTCAGTTTTTTGATCAGGTGACTGCCACCAATGGGTTTTGATCAGGTCCCCAAAAACCAACTCAAGTCTTTTGAAAGGATACTTGTAACCAGGAATCACTTTTGAAGGGCGATGACAACCCTTTGTACAGGAGGGGGTGAGAGAGTGATGGAAATCTTCTCTTTCTCAAAAACAGCTGAGAAGACTATGTGGATATTGATGTTAATAGATTTGCACCACCTGAGATGTAGAATGGTTCAGAGAAACTGGAGCTCTGCTACAGGGTGATAGACCTTCAATCTTCAGGCCTGGACCAGAGTATCTTTCAGGAACTTCTGACTGATAAAGTATTTGTTGTCCTTGAAGTTGTCCTGTAGAAATGAAGGAAGAAAAAGACTCTTGATAGTGATTGGATGTTCTTCTTCTTCTTATGATCTCTGTCTCCTCTGATCTAGGGCTGCTAATTGTTGTTATCACTCTGGTCTAGGGCTTCAAGTTACTGTAGTGATATTGCCCTTTCTGTATCTGTCTTTTTCTCTGTGTCTTGTTTCTCTATTCTGTGTTCTTGTTCTCTTTCTCTGTATATATTCAAACATTCAAAATCCTAGTCCTTGATGGAGAAAGAAAAACATTCCCGCGAGTGGAGATGCATTGGGGATTTATCTATATTTATTCCAATTGTAACTGTCCGTTTGAACTGCTATTTTCACTGAGAATGTTGACTGTAATTAATCCTCAATTATTTCTGCCAACTGTTCCTGATTGCTCAGAAATCGTCGACCTGAACATTCGTCAAGTTCATCAATCGTCGACCTGAGTTTGACATTCGTCGAACTCAGCTGGATTCGCCGAGCTGAATATCTTGCATGCGTTCGTCGACCGGAGCTTGTAGTTTGTTGAGCTCAGTTTCTGTGTTCGTCGAGCTGAGAGAACTGTTGAGTGTCGACACAGTTGCTGTGATCGTGTCGACACAGCCTTGCTTGAGTCTTGAGATCGTCGACCTGAGTTCAGAGAAGCAATTCAGAATTCGTCGACCGGAGATCGCCATTCGTCGAACTGCGTTCGACGATCGTCGATCTGATTTTCTGCTTTTGTCTTAACTGCATTTCTTGGACTTCTTTTCTGCAATGCTGGAGAGTCCTTCTGAATGACCAAACCTGGAGATAGTCCTATGACCCATGACTATACATGGTGGGTTAATCTAAGCAACCCTAATAGTGTTCCTTGCCCAAATCCTAACTGGGGTTCTAACAATCTCCTCCTATTTGGGTGAGGACACTATTTACATAAATGTAAGTAAAATACAAGGCAATTAAATACAATCTTCCCCTAAATCTGGATCAAGTACTACTACTGTTGATGTTGTTGTTGTTGATCCTTTCCCAAATCTGCAGCATTATAATCTGTTGTTGTTGCTGCTGCTAGAATTTCTGCAACTTCATTTTTAGGCATCTCCCCCTATTTGCATAGCCTTTATTCCTCTTTGTTAAAACAAACAATCTCCCCCAATTTACATTTCTTTGCCCAAATACAATAGCCACTAATATCCTGTAAATTTGCTGGACTGAAATCTTTTCTGCAAGGAGATGTTAGGAGTTCTGGACCCAGACAACCTTGGGTCCTGGTTCTCTTTTAAAATAATCAAAAATAAAAGAATAAAAATTTCTATTTTGAAATTCTGATTTCGACGAATTAAAGTACTTTCGTCGAGCGGAGTTTGACGAATGATATTGAGTTCGTCGAGCTCTGTTCACAGAATGATAATAATTATTTTCTGTGATCCATTTTCTTCGATCTCTGTTCGCTGAATGATAGTTATTTCGTCGAGCACAGATTTCTGAATAGTTCAAAGCAAAATCTTTGTTCATAGTTCGTCGATCTGAGTTCGACGAATAGGATTGATTTCGTCGATCTCCGTTGGACGAAATATTTTGAACTAAGATTTTCCGATGATTTTTATATGATAATTTGAAATTAGTGTAAAATTTTGCTGAAGATGAATCAAGAAAAGAAATAACCTGATCCTCTTCATTTGATTCACACTCTGATTCTTCAGATTCTTCATACTCTGATTCTTCAGATTCTTAAGCATAGCTGCTGCGAGAAGCATCTATTGTCATTAGGCAAAATTCTCTTGCTCTTGCTTCATCTGAGTCACTCCAGGATTCAGCTTTAATTATTCATTCTTTTACTGATCCAGCAGCCATTGCTGTGATGGAGTCCCACATTTCCTTTGCAGATGAACATTCAGCAAGTTCTTCAAAAATGTCATCTGACATTGATTGGGCCAGAATGTTCATTGCTTGTGCATCAGAAATCTTCATCTTCTTTTGGGCATCTATCCATTGAGATGATGGAACAACACTTGGACTTTGGTAAGGACCTGATAAGATGGAATGAAAAATATTGTCATCAATAGAGTCCATATAAAATCTAATCCTTGTCTTCCATAGTGCAAGTTTATCTAGATTGCATATGGGCAGTCTGGTGCTTGAAAAATCTGTAATTTGTGTCATGATAAAACTCAAAAGATGTTTAAGATCTATAAAAGGATCTTTTGGTTCAGGTGTTAGCCTGTACAACCAATACAACCTCTCAGGTGTGGTAGTTTAACCAACCTCTTAAGGTGTGGTAATTGTGTTAACCAACCTCCCTCTGATACCAATTGAAAGAGGATAGATCATAACAAAATAGTAGAGATAAGTCACGGCACAAAATAACAAACAAAATAAACAAGGAGGCAGATCAAGCAACACAGAAGACATAAGGAAATTTATAGTGGTTCCCCAAATCTGGGTAGTCCACTCTTCTACCACCCCTGTAAGAATTCACTCAGTTTTTTGATCAGGTGACTGCCACCAATGGGTTTTGATCAGGTCCCCAAAAACCAACTCAAGTCTTTTGAAAGGAGACTTGCAACCAGGAATCACTTTTGAAGGGAGATGACAACCCTTTGTACAGGAGGGGGTGAGAGAGTGATGGAAATCTTCTTTTTCTCAAAAACAGATGATAAGACTATGTGGATATTGATGTTAGCAGATTTGCTCCCCCTGAGATGTAGAATGGTTTAGAGAAACTGGAGCTCTGCTACAGGGCGATAGGCCTTCAATCTTCAGGCCTGGACTAGAGTATCTTTCAGGAACTTCTGACTGATAAAGTATTTTTTGTCCTTGAAGTTGTCCTATGGAAATGAAGGAAGAAGAAGACTCTTAATAGTGATTGGATGTTCTTCTTCTTCTTATGATCTCTGTCTCCTCTGATCTAGGGCTGCTAATTGTTATTATCACTCTGGTCCAGGGCTTCAAGTTACTGTAGTGATATTGCCCTTTTTGTATCTGTCTTTTTCTCTGTGTCTTGTTTCTCTGTTCTGTGTTCTTGTTCTCTTTCTCTGTAGATATTCAAACATTCAAAATCCTTGGCCTTGATGGCGGAAGAAAAACATTCTCGAGAGTGTAGATGCATTGGGAATTGATCTATATTTAATCCAACTGTAACTGTCTGTTTGAACGGCTATTTTCACTGAGAATGTTGACTGTAATTAATCCTCAATTAATTCTGCCAACTGTTACTGATTGCTCAGAAATTGTCGACCTGAACATTCGTCGAGTTCATCAATTGTCGACTTGAGTTCGACATTCGTCGAACTCAGCTGGATTCGTCGAGCTGAATATCTTGCCATCGTTCGTCGACCGGAGCTTGTAGTTCGTCGAGCTCAGTCTCTGTGTTCGTCGAGCTGAGAGAACTGTTGATTGTCGACACAGTTGTTGTGATGGTGTCGACACAGCCTTGCTTGAGTCTTGAGATCGTCGACCTGAGTTCAGAGAAGCAATTCATAATTCATTGACCGGAGATCGCCGTTCATCGAACTGCGTTCGACGATCGTCGATCTGATTTTCTGCTTTTGTCTTAACTACATTTCTTGGACTTCTTTTCTGCAATGCTGGAGAGTCCTTCTGAATGACAAAACCTGGAGATAGTCCTATGACCCATGACTATACATGGTGGGTCAATCTAAGCAACCCTAATAGTGTTCCTTGCCCAAATCCTAACTGGGGTTCCAACAGCAACCATCTACTAGCCCCATTCCCTTGGATCCACTCCAGGGGGAGCCTCAACATGAGGAAGTGCCAACTCACTTAGATAGTGAAATGGCAACTCAAACAATCCTTAAGGTAATACATGAAGTTAATCAATCAATTTTCAATTTTGAGGATGAAGTATTAACTGAATATCTGATTGTAGAACAGCCAACACAATTACATAGTCAAGCACAAGATGTGATCATGGAAGATACATCTGTTGTTACTGATGCTCCAGAGATAAGAGTATCTCCAGTTCCTTCCCAACAAGAATTTACCTTAGAAGAGCTGTTTCTTGATATTGAGGGGGAGCATGCTGGTTTTGAGTGGGAGAAAACTATTTTTGATGGAGAGCAAGTTACACTTGAGAAGGACCAAGTTAATCTTGAGGGGGAGCATGTATGTTCTCAGGGAGAGACTGCAAGGAATGATGAGGAGCAACCAATGACTGAGAAGGAATTGCCTCCTAGTCCAAAGAATAAAGTTGATATTGCCAGTACCTCTGATTCTGAGGATGCAGCTGAGGTTCAGGCTAAGAAGAGGAAGCTACAGGTCTTCAAAAGGAATCAAAGCTACAAGAAGGCACTGCAAACAGTTGCTCCACAGCCTGCTCCAACAACTGATTATAGTTCTTTGTTAGTATCTATGCAAGTGAAGTTAGATGAGCAAAGGATTGCAATGGAGAACTATATAGATGAAACACATAAAGATCTCTAATTCTCCTTGGCAACAGATATCAAATCAATAAGATTTGAGGTGAATTAAAATAAGAAGGAAATGACTGATTGTTTCCACAAAGGAGGTAATGCAGTGGTTTACCTTGCCAATCACCAAGAGAAGATAAAGACACAAGTGGATGATATAGTAGTTAAGCAGGGTTATGTCTTAGAAAATCAGATTAGGATGAATGATAATCTGACTGCATCCCATAATGCAACTGTTACAGAATTGAAAAATGTTGCATCAGCCTAGCCTGCTGATAAGTCTACAGCCAAGCCATAGTTTGATAAGGAGAAGTTTGATAAGGACTTCCAGGAAGGCATAACTGCTGTCAAAATAGCTATTGAGCTATCTCAAAAGACTATTTCTGGACTACTGCTGAAGTTAAAGGGTTTTTATAAGGATGGCGTTAATTTTCTGGATGGACAGATCAGATTTCAGAAGAATGATCTTAGAGATCATGTGGCTAGAGAAGTCATAAAGGGGGAGAGGGTTTTAGTCAAAGCTGGATCTGACCATGCTAAATGGATTTCTAATAACATCAGAGCCACACTTGGATATCCACCCCTGTGTGATGATGACAATGTAGCTGAATTTGGAATACATCCTGCTATTTTTAGAGGTGAGCAAGCTAAAGTTGCTCAAATAATTTATCCTCCAGAAGATTTTGAGATGATTTATCACGAAGTATAATCTATGTACAGTCCTCCTGAAGGTAATAAAAATATTATCATTGAGAAAGTAGACAAGCCTATGTCAGAGGCAGTTTTGAAAGAGCAAGAAGCTCTATTGTCAAAGAAGAGATTCAGAGAATAGGCAGAGTTAAGGCCTGATTTTGAACAGTGGAGCCCAACATCTAGAAATATTATACTAACTGCTTGGAAAGCTGCAAAGGGCAATATCCTAGAGAGGGGCAAATGGTACTCAGAACAAGAATGGAGAAAACATGAAGCCAGGCAAGAGGCCATAGTTCAGTACAGAAGGAAGGCAAAACTTGGGAAGCTACCTCCTAATGTACAGGAGCCTAGCAAATATTTCCCAAAGCCTTATCATTATTTTGAAAGTCAAAAGATAAGGGCTGAAAAGCTAAAAAAGAAAGATCTAAAGGGCAAGATGCATGTTGATGACTCTGATGTTCCTGTGCAAGCCAAGATTAAATCAGGCAAGGGCATTGTCATCAAGGAGCCAGAGCAGCCTTAGTTTAGATTTTCTTAAGTTTACATCTTTGTAATCTTTTGTGTTAAATTTCATGTAAACTTTTGATTAAAGAAACTATTGGAAGTTGAAACAAAACTGAAAGGGGAAACTAGATCTGATATACTCTAGAGGGGGGTGAATAGAGTATATGGTCCTTTTTAAAACATAAGGAAAAACTTTTGCAAAGCTTTACAACAATTGTTGTAATGAGTGTAAGCAGGGAAGCAGAAATAAAATAAACCACAAAAGTAAGCTATGCAGAAACTAAGCACAAGAAAATCTAGGCCAGAAACAAAAAGAAAACATGCAGAACCAAATGACACAAGGAAATATAGTGGTTCCCCAACTTGGGTACATCCACTCTTCTACCACCCTAGGTAGGAATCCACTGCAGGATGAGTTGATCAGGTATCCTGGGCACCAATGAGCTTTTGATAAGGTGCTCAAAAACCAAAACAGATTTTTTGATCAAGTGTCTTGCCACCAATGAGCTTTTGACACGGTGCTCAAAAACCAGATTCAAACTTTTGAAGGGAGTTTGAGAAACCCTTTACAGAGAGGGGATTGAGAGAGTTATGGCAGTCTTCTCTTTTCTCAATCAACTGAGAAGACTAAGTGGATTGATTTCAAAGCTCCCCCTGAGTCCTTGATCTTCAGGAAGATGAGCTTTTCTGAGGGTGATAGGCCTTCAAAGATGGATCTCCAGCAAAAGATGATTTCAGCAAGCTGAAATGTTGAGTGTCTGGAGTCTTGAAATGATGTTGGCCTTGAACACTTGAGAGCTGAAGAGATCTGAAGAATGTTTGAAAACTTGATCTCTTTTTGATGAGTGTTCTTCTGAATTCTTGTTGACAGAATATTTTTCAGAGTCTTGTATGTTGAGAGGTGTCCTTATTCTTGTCTATTCTATTCTCTTTTTGTTCTTATCTGTATTATATCTGATTCAAAAACATTCTCTCTTTTATTCTCTGAGTCTGAATAAGAAATTACTCTGTCAAAGATAGCCGTTGGTCTGAATTAATTACAGCCTTAATTGCATAATATGTTCTGAAGGAAAGTCCACTGAATTGTTCCTTGAAAAATCCCTTGAAACTTGCTCCAGAAGTAAACGAAAACGGCTGGCAGATCTTCTGAATTAAATGCAGAATAACTTCTATCTGATTTGAATTTGAATTCTGAAAGATAACTGAAATCGTCGAACTGAGCTCTGCTATTTGGAAAATGCAAGCAGCAAAGAAATCGTCGATCTGAGCTCAAAGATCGTCGAACTGAGCTCAGAGATAAGGATCCAGTGCAGAGTCAAAATCGTCGACCTGAGCTCAGCGATCGTCGAATGGAGTTCGACGATATTGAGACGTTGAGCTCAGCGATCGTCGACCAGAGCTCGACGATATTATGAGGCTTGAGCTCAGTGATCGTCGAATGGAGCTCGACGATCTGGCAAAGTTGCGCTAGACGATCGTCAACCGGAGTTCGACGAAACGTCGTGCTGAGCTCGACGATTTGGACTTGGTCTCCAGACAAACTTGGGTCTTCAGAGCAGCTTCCAATCCTAACCTTTTAACCCTTAGACTCAATTCTAATTGACCTATTAAGCTATACAGAAGGTCAAAACATAGATTCCTAGAGACATAGTGATCCTGACCCAAATTAGTAATAGGGTGTTCCAACAATCTCCCCCTATTTGGGTTAGGAAAACTATTTACAGACATATGAAAAACAACCAACATCATACAGTCAGAGAAACATAAAATCAACAATAGCAGGACACAGGCAGAACCATCACAGAGAGATATATATATGTGTTATCCAGATATCAGTTAGAAGAACCAAAAGTTGTCACCTTACAGAGTTACTCTTTTTCTTTGCCTTTTACCAACTTGATTTCTCTGTTAGGATTTAATGCTTCCTTGTTGGATCTTGTATCATCAGCTGCTCCCAGATATGTTTGCTTAGAAGTCCTTGGAACCACTGCAGCAGGATGCAACTCCATGTATCTGTCTGCATCAAAGAACTTACTGGAGGCATATCTTTCTAACTCTTTTTGCCTTTGCTCTGACATGGTAGAGATATTGGAAGTGTCTAGCCCTTGTTCTTTTGCTTTCTTTATCTGATCCAAAGTAGCCAGCTCTTTCATTCTTGCAGTCCAAGCCATAGGATTATTCTCAGGATCCTCAAATGGAACAGGTGGATCATACCTGTTGGAAGTAGTATCTTGAGGAGTCCTGGCAGTCACAGTATCTTTGAGCTTGTAGGGAAAAGGACCAGAAGATGTGTCAGATGGAACATGTCCTCCCCTAGAGTAAGGGTGCTGCCTGGAGTGTCCTTTAGAGTAAACCTGAGTTTCTCTTTGGTTTCCCTATATCCTCCCCTTTTGGAGTAAGAGCCCCTAGAATGGCTTTCCCTTTGATATGTTCTTGCATGAGGTTGGTAGGGAGCCTGGCTTCTAGCAGGGCCTGAACTTGCAGAGCTGCCACCTGCACCTGCATCAGGTGGAGGTGGTGGAGGAGGATAAGGGTGCTTTGAACTGAGAGGAACCTTTCTCATATTTCCTCTTCTTCTTCGTAGCCTTCAACTGGTTCTTAGAGAATTGCATCCAATGCTCAGTGATTGGGCAATTATGCAGAATATAGTATGGAACATCATTGTCATCTCTAACCTTGGCAGGAGGAACTCTTTTCAAAGCCTTGCTTCTTGCTTTCCTTTTCTTTGCAATTGTGGCAGATGAGTCATCAGAAGCAGTGTCATAATCCTCAGATTCAGAACTTTGTGCATCATACAAGGCATCAATCCTTTTCATCAAATCCTCTTTTAGTTTAACAGCAGCTGATGGGGCAGAAGATACAGAAGCAGGAGGAGCAACAGAAGTAGCAGAAGTAACAGCAGATACTGGAGTAGCAGTAGAAGCAACAGAGATGATTTCAGGAATTTTGGCAGCAGCAGGTTCAGAAACAATAACATCTACAGCAGGCTCAAAATCAACAGCCTCTGTCATCAAAAGATCCTGGGATGAGGGTATATCAGAAACACTCTCTTCAGCAACAGATATAACTCCAGAGGCAGATACAGCCTTGTCTTCAGCAGCAGCAGCAGCAACATCATCAGAAGCAGTAGTTACTGACAGAATAAAATCAGAAATGATTCTGGGTTCACAGCAAGAGAAGGGCACTAGAGCCTTGGACAAATCTTCAGAGGGCTGGACAGCATTGGGCTCTGGGAGGCAGCAGTAGTAAGCAGTATCAAAAGTAGATAGCAAAGACCTTAGGTCTGAAAGTACACCTAGTGTCAACTATGTGCACCTATGGGGGGGGGGGAATAGGTGACGTGTGGTTCTTCTGCGGAATTTACGGATGTACCTGCACAATCAAAACAAAAACCACAGCACACAGAATACACAGCAAATTTATAGTGGTTCCCCGACTTGGGTACATCCACTTTCCCCCTACGACCTATCTCCCCAACAAGGGACGACTCGGTCACTTCTCCAACGGGATTGAAATCCAATCCCTTCACTAACGGAAGGAGCCCTTCCACACGTGAGAGTCAACACTCCCACAAAACGGGTTGCACCCAACCCTTACAACACGGAACAAAAGTTCCTTTACAATAAAATAAATGTAGAATGTACACGTGATACAAACTTCTCTTGGAGACTACGGTGTTCCTCTTTGTTCGACGAAGTGTTCTTGAAGTCGAATGAAGAGTCTACGACCTTGGTCTCTCTTGGAGAGGATTTCCCCGGAACCGGCGGCGGCACACGAGCGGCGGCTAGCTTCGGGATCGGCGGCTACGATGAAGAGCAGCTGCTGAACTTGGAGATCCAAACTTCGTTGCGAAGCAAGCTCGGTCTTCCAACGGTCACACGAGGATCGGTCGTCTCGATCGATTCGGATGGGAAGTGTTTCCGATCAACAAATCGAGAGACAAAGGATCTCTGGATAGACGCGTGAGACTCAAGCCTTGCTAGGCTACTGTCGCCGGAGATCGGGAAGAAGATCGATCAGTGGCGGCGACGGACTTGCGCGAGCGGCGACGGAGGCGGCGGAAAGATTTCGCGATCTTAGGGTTTCCGTGAGCTCGGCGTATTTTTCTGTCTTCTCCGTAGATTTACTGTTCAAAATACCCATGTATTTATACCCTGAAGATACAGCAATTTTGACCGTTTGTGGGACCCACAAAAGGAATCCCCAAATTCCGGTTCAAACTAGTCCAGAAGCAGAATCCGGTCCAGCAGCATTCTGAGAAAACGCCAAGTAAAAATCGGCGAGAATCGCAGACGATTCTCGACGAATCGGCGAGAATCACCAAGTGATTCTCGACGATTCGTCGAGAATCGTTTGTGATTCTCGTCGAATCACTTGTCGATTCTCAACGAATTTTACTTTATACATGGGCTGCTTGACCACTGGTTCGGCGGGAATCACAAGTGATTCTCGCCGAATCTTACTTGGCACCATTTTGAGATGGCCAGAAGGAGTCGGGGAGAATCACTGATGATTCTCGTCGATTCGGCGAGAATCACTAGTGATTCTCGCCGATTCGGCGAGAATCACTTGGTGATTCTCGTCGAATTTGCCTTGGACGATTTTTCGTCTTCCACCTAGGAGCTGCTCCTTGATCCTCCATGCTCCTTGTCTTCTCTTGCATATGAACGGCCCTGTACTTGAAAGTAAGTGCACTCCAATAGAGAGAGTACACATAGGCCAACACACTGATCTACTCAACGAGGGATTACGTCGTGCAGACCGTGTATATTGACCTACTGCACCCTGACATTGGTGTGCACTTAGCGTGGAGAAACTGCAAGTACAACTTGAAAAAGTTTCATCAAATACATTGTGAATTCATCTTAGCTTGACAGGGGGCTTCCTCAAATCTAGGTAATCGTGGATACAATACCCAACAATCTCCCCCTATTTGACGAAGCCAAAACCCTACTAGCTAAGATGAATAACACCTATCAAATAATAATTATAGCATTTAAAAATTAAATATGCAACACAAGGGAATATATGCAATCAGAACAGGACTTGAGTCATTCACACATTCAAGAATATATATATATACCAAGAGAAATATATTCACATATAATTCAGAATTGTTCATATGACAGTAATAATCATTAAACGTTCTTAAGACACAGTGACCAGCTATAACATAATGACTATTTGTCCTTAGCTACGTCACCCTTCAGAGTTTGAGCCAAGTACTTTTTGCTTTGCCTTTCCATGTATTCCTTGGGCTTCGGGTAGTACCTAGGAGGAGCAACTTTGTCTGGATCCTTGTTGTTTCTGAAGAAAATGTTGCGTTTTGCTTCAAACGTCTTGTGCGTCTCCCACTCATATTGGCTATATACCTCGTTTCGATTGATCTCTCCTCTTTCTTGTAGCCAGAAGGTGTCTAAGATTATATTCCTTGAGACTGGACTCCACCTTTCATTTCGTACATCCTCCTCATTCATTCGAATTCTCTTTGCAGCCTGTGTCTCCTTGGATGTCCCTTCCTGAACTTTCCTCTTTTCCCTGGCTTTAGCTAAAGCCTCCTGGTCAAACATACTCCTCAGCTTAGATTTGGAGATGGCCCTAGCATCAGCTTTATCAGTGAAAATTTCTGCAGCACTTGTACTTACATCCTCAGCAATATTTACTTCCTCAGCAACCTTAGAAGTCTCAGGAACCTGAATACCGGCAGGTTGGTCAGGTAGGACGACGCCTAACGTGCCCAGTGCCTGTTGTAGCATCCACCAGCAACTCTCATAGATGTATTTGCTTGATTGTGCAAAGTTTGCATCCATGCTTTCTTGGAGCTCGGCCAACTTAGCGATATACTCCTTCTCCCCCTTTTTGGCTTCGTCAGCTATGCAATTGGCATATGAGTGTAGAGAGTCATCAATATGCTTAGTTGTCTTGCTGAATTCAGTGATTAGGGCCTGCTGATTTGCATTTAAGGTTACCATATTACCATCAAATTTCTGAATATTGTTGGCTACAACGTGTGCGTTCTGATTTACAACAGCCAAAGTATCAGTACTCTTTTTCAAACCGGCCATTAAGAGTGTGACAGCTTCGCCGGCCGCGGTATACTTTTCTTCGAATTTCTTCTCCATCACATCCAGTTTGTGGTTGATTTCCACCATATTCTGCAGCATGAGATCTTCAGAAGTCTTGATCTTTTTCAGCAGTGTTTTTTGAGCTGTATCAAAAGAATCTTTAAGATCGTTCACTATTCCTTGAATGACATTGATGGTGTGAGTGGCCAGCTCATCTCGCAACGGTATGGTCTGAGGTACTTCTTGCCCTTGCTCGTGCTCTGCAGCAGATGCATCGGTAGAGCTGGATACAATCACAGCCTCTATAGAAGGAATGTTGGCGGCCTCTTGAGGTTTATCAAACTCCCCCTCCACTGGTGCAGACTTATCAGATGGAGGTTCAACGGGATCCGGAGTCTCCAACACTTCATGGTCCTCATTCTCATCGTCCTCTCCGTCCTCATCCAAAAATTCATCCATATCAGCAGCTTCTTCCACTTCTTGATCAGCAGTGTCCAGTGCTTCAGCTTCAGTTCTTTGAGTGTTTCTGTTCAAGCCCTCCTCATCCTCCAACTCAGGTTCACTTACTTCATGAATTTCGGCCACCGCATCCTTGGCCACCTGGGCGATTTCAGATATTATATCCATATGAGTGGGTAGAGTCTCCCCCTCGATTCCTGCAGGCACAGTATCAGGAATTTCACTGGGGGAGGCTGCTGGAGATACTTCCTCTTGCTCTTCCACAGCAGGCTGCCCGATGCGTCGCTCCCATCGATCAAACACAGTAGCATCCATCTTTTTCAAGTAATGGAGAGGAACTCCTTTGCTCATGTCGAATATGTCTCCGTTGAGCTGGTTGAGATATAGACTAATGATGCGGCCGAAGCTTGGAGTGCCCAGAGTGTCCTTGATCTTTTGGAACAGCAACTCCCCCCAGTTGAACCTCTTTCGGCAGACCACAGCTATGAGAATTTTGAACATATCTCCGGAGATATGATCATGGGAGCCTGGCTTGCAGATGAGTACTTTTCCTATGACGTCAGATAGGAGCTTCCCTTCTTCATTCATCTCTTTTCTCTTTACTGATCGAGTGCCTCTTGGAAGACCGCAGAACAAGAGGGTTCTGGCTTTGTCCTCGTCCTCCAGATAATCTTCCTGCTCCGAACTTGAGAGCTGCAGGTAGCGAGTTAGCTTACTGGCAGACATCTTTACTTTTGTCCCAGCCACCTTGCTCTTGATGATGGAGTCTCTATCTCGGAGTCTTGCGGTAGAGAAGAACTCCAGCACCTCTTTATCCAGGACTTTGCAAGGGTGCTCCAATATGAAGGTTAGCCCGGCCTCTTCCAGCATGAGAATGATATTCCGGAACTCGTCCGAGGCATGAGAGAATCCAGTGCGAACCAGCTCGCAGCCAGAAATCAAGCCTGCAGTAGTCCTTGGAGCCATTGAAGATCTAGAGAGAAGCCCTACTCTAAGCATTAGTGAACATTCAAAAAGAAAGCATCACTAGTGAGCGCGACCAAGTGCGGTTGAGGAGAAGGTTACCTAAGGGCTTACACGGAAGAGAGTTGATGAGCTTCGGGAAGATCTTCGGTGGAAGGAAGAGTATCCTGTGGGAAACACAGCAGCGATTCGCTCACTTCGACGAGAGCGTCGGAAGGCTGCGGGTTTCGGCGAGAGTCGTCGGGATCCTTTCGAAGAGAACTTTGCGAGACCCTAGCGGGAGCTTAGGAGGAGACCTCACGAGCTGCTGCGAATTGGCAGAAGAACTCCTGCGGGTTGCGGAGAATCGGCGAAGCTCCTGCGGGTTGTCGGGAGAGTTCTTGCGGGAAGAATCGGCGAAGCTCCCACTGTGGTCACCAGGGTGTCGGGGAACTTGCTGCAGCGTGACGCGGGAGTTGTGAGGAAGGCGAAGGGTTTTACGGGATTTAAATGATTCGGCTTTGTCAAATTCGGCGGGATTCAGGAGATTTGGTTAATTCGGCTTCTGATACTATGTATCTTATTCGAAATTGAGGGGTCTCTTGACTAGGGATTTTCACATTTGAGAAGCTTGCAATATTTTAGAAATTTTCCGATGTCAAGTAAATAAAAAGAATGATAAATACAAGTATATTCTAAAGTCAATCTATTTGAATTTTACTGAGGTTTTTGCAAAGTCTTCTTAATGTCAATTGTATGTTGTCGAGATTTACAACGACATGTCTTCGTTAACCCTTTATTGAGGTGTAAAGGTTTGCATGCATCGAGTTAACCAATCCTTAGACGTGCATACATACACTAATATACAAAGAAGGATCTGTATATGATGATATATATAAGTATATATATTTTTTTGAATGAGGATCCATTATGACACAAGTCCTTGAACTGATCAAAATTACCTGGGATTTTGAGAGTCATCGTCTTAGTCCCACAGGTAGAACACATTAGTAGCTTAAAGTGAGTATGCTCAACAGGTAGCACATCTGTTATTGCAGACGCTTGTTCCAAGTTAGCCTTGAGCCACCTACTGTCCAGATCCCATCGTATTTACGGGGACCTAGACTACCCTGCAAAACAGAATTACTTCACCTTAGGAACCCAAATCATATTGGGTCCTAGGTTTCTATTAGCATAAGCACGCAACTGCCTTCCTTCAGAAAACCTGTCTGGAAGACTACCTCTATCCCTAGAATGTGGATAAGCCCTTGCTGTGGGCACAGAGGGGTTGTGCCAACAGTCAATGGCAAAGTGCCCCACTTTGCCGCAGCACCAACAAGGGTGAATGTTGTATCGCCTTTTTCGACCTGATCTAGTGACTGATGAAGTCACGGTCCTAGGTCTAAACGGGAAAGGGCATGTTCTTGTCACACAAATTCCTCTTCCATCGTGACACGAGGAAGGGTGGAACGAGTGCATGATGTGAGCGTTATGAGCCTGAGAAGGTGGTGCCATTCTTTCAGGCATCTCCCTTGCTGAGGCCCCATGAAGCCTGACATCATGACTTCTATCCTCCCTATCCTGTGTCCTCAAATGGTGAGAGGTCTCCTGTGAGCTGGGACATGCAGATCCACACTTTGTTGTGGCAGTGGCTGTGAATACAAAGGGCTCAGAATGAGCCTTAGGTATTCTCTCGTGGGTGGCCATGCCGGCCCTTGCACGCCGGGTGTCTCCACATGGGGACAGATCATCCTTGCAGTGACCACGACTATTCCTGTGGTCATACCTGAAGGCATGATGAGTTGCCTTCCTGCTTGGAGTGGGGGGTCGGAATACCGTTTCCCCATTTCTCCATCCCTGAATAATCCGGGAAATCCACCCGGTTTCTTGCTTTCTCTTTATAGCATCAACTTTGGAAAAGTTTGATACTATACGTTTCTCATTATCTAGACTATTCTCTAGAGCTGAGATCTTGGAGTCCTTGACCTTGTTGGACGCCAATTGGAGAACCAACAAGATCTTCAGTCGAGCAATCTCTCGAGCTTGTTCCTCAGCAAGTAGATTGCTTTCCTGAAGGGCTCTCTTCAGGGAATCAGTATTTTCTGGAGGAGAGCAGTTTCTGTCTTCAGAAAAGTCGAAAGATATGGGGCAGGATGAAGATGATACCTTCTCATCTGAGTTATTGTCATTAGAATCAGTGACCAATGTTTCGTCCTCGTCGGAGCTGCTTTCCTCACTATCTTCTTCAGTCTCTGACAAGGATACTGGAGCTCTGATGCAATCCGAAGGATCCTTGCATTCATCTTCAGAAGTGAGGACCCCCACATACGCCTCATCCTCTGATTGGCAGCATATTTCAGCTTTCTCTGACCCCCCCATCAGCTCTGAGATCATCATCCACAGAGATTTAGCCGTTGTACATTTTTCCAAACTAGAGCGAGAGGCTCCAGACCAGACATCCATGATAATTTGTCGAATCCTCTCGTCCAAGAGAAATAGAGATAGTTCCATCTCAGACATCTCAGCAATGCCCATGGGCACTTGGATCCCAGAGTCGGAGGTCTTCATGGGGATAAACGGACCCTCTTCCAGGATGAGGGATGCTCGTGGATCGATGGCATCCAGGTGAAATAACACTCTCATCCTCCAGATGGGATAATAATCCTTTGTGCATGCAGGGAGTTTGAGTGGCAATACGTCATAATCCAGATCCATGCTTCTGACACTGGTGGCAGGATTCTACTCAAGGTGTTAACCTTTTTAAAGAGTAACCTCGCTCTGATACCACTTGAAAGTACACCTAGTGTCAACTATGTGCACCTATGGGGGGGGGGAATAGGTGACGTGTGGTTCTTCTGCGGAATTTACGGATGTACCTGCACAATCAAAACAAAAACCACAGCACACAGAATACACAGCAAATTTATAGTGGTTCCCCGACTTGGGTACATCCACTTTCCCCCTACGACCTATCTCCCCAACAAGGGACGACTCGGTCACTTCTCCAACGGGATTGAAATCCAATCCCTTCACTAACGGAAGGAGCCCTTCCACACGTGAGAGTCAACACTCCCACAAAACGGGTTGCACCCAACCCTTACAACACGGAACAAAAGTTCCTTTACAATAAAATAAATGTAGAATGTACACGTGATACAAACTTCTCTTGGAGACTACGGTGTTCCTCTTTGTTCGACGACGTGTTCTTGAAGTCGATGAAGAGTCTACGACCTTGGTCTCTCTTGGAGAGGATTTCCCCGGAACCGGCGGCGGCACACGAGCGGCGGCTAGCTTCGGGATCGGCGGCTACGATGAAGAGCAGCTGCTGAACTTGGAGATCCAAACTTCGTTGCGAAGCAAGCTCGGTCTTCCAACGGTCACACGAGGATCGGTCGTCTCGATCGATTCGGATGGGAAGTGTTTCCGATCAACAAATCGAGAGACAAAGGATCTCTGGATAGACGCGTGAGACTCAAGCCTTGCTAGGCTACTGTCGCCGGAGATCGGGAAGAAGATCGATCAGTGGCGGCGACGGACTTGCGCGAGCGGCGACGGAGGCGGCGGAAAGATTTCGCGATCTTAGGGTTTCCGTGAGCTCGGCGTATTTTTCTGTCTTCTCCGTAGATTTACTGTTCAAAATACCCATGTATTTATACCCTGAAGATACAGCAATTTTGACCGTTTGTGGGACCCACAAAAGGAATCCCCAAATTCCGGTTCAAACTAGTCCAGAAGCAGAATCCGGTCCAGCAGCATTCTGAGAAAACGCCAAGTAAAAATCGGCGAGAATCGCAGACGATTCTCGACGAATCGGCGAGAATCACCATGTGATTCTCGACGATTCGTCGAGAATCGTTTGTGATTCTCGTCGAATCACTTGTCGATTCTCAACGAATTTTACTTTATACATGGGCTGCTTGACCACTGGTTCGGCGGGAATCACAAGTGATTCTCGCCGAATCTTACTTGGCACCATTTTGAGATGGCCAGAAGGAGTCGGGGAGAATCACTGATGATTCTCGTCGATTCGGCGAGAATCACTAGTGATTCTCGCCGATTCGGCGAGAATCACTTGGTGATTCTCGTCGAATTTGCCTTGGACGATTTTTCGTCTTCCACCTAGGAGCTGCTCCTTGATCCTCCATGCTCCTTGTCTTCTCTTGCATATGAACGGCCCTGTACTTGAAAGTAAGTGCACTCCAATAGAGAGAGTACACATAGGCCAACACACTGATCTGCTCAACGAGGGATTACGTCGTGCAGACCCGTATATATTGACCTACTGCACCCTGACATTGGTGTGCACTTAGCGTGGAGAAACTGCAAGTACAACTTGAAAAAGTTTCATCAAATACATTGTGAATTCATCTTAGCTTGACAGGGGGCTTCCTCAAATCTAGGTAATCGTGGATACAATACCCAACAAGGTCTATTGCTAGTACTAGAATAGCAGGAGCAGCTGGAGCATAGGAGGCAGCAGGCACAGGAGCATCAGCAGTCACAGGAGCAGCAGCAGTCACAAGAACAGCATCAGTAACAGCAGAAACAACAGCAGGGGCAGCAGCAGCAGCAGCAACAGCTTCATAGGGCATCTCCCCCTGCCTGGATACAGATGCCTGTGCATCAAGGCACACTGCTGGGGGTGCTGCTAGAGGAGGAAGGAAGGAGGAAAGCCTGGCAGAGAGAGCTGCCACTGACTGTTGTAGAGGAGCTAAAGAGGCCTCCATGAGAAGAGAGAGCCTGGGTGCAAGGAGCTCATACAACTGGTCAGCAAGGGCTGGGAGATCTACATGCTCAATGAGAGGAGCAGAGGTAGAGGGTACAGGGATGGCTGATGAAGCTGGAGGAGGTGGGCTGAAGGGTGGAATGAATGGTTCAGGAGAGGGGATGGTAGAGATGGAGGATAGAGGGATGGATATGGAGGGAGTGAAGGTGGGTTGATCAATTATGTGGTGGAGAAGGTCTTGGAAAGTTGTGGAGGAAGATGGCAATTCTGGAGGAGAGGAGGGGAATCATCCATGTAGGATTCATCCAGTAGTGTGAAGGATGGAAGGGATGGGGATGAGGTTACAGCTGGTGGGGGATATGAGAAAAGGGGGTGGAAGTGGTCTGCTGGTGGAGAAGAGATTGTTGCTGGAGATGGAATAGAAGTTGGAGAGGGGCTGGAGATGGTAATGGTGGAGGTTGCTGGAGTGGTGGATGGAATTGGTAGGGTTGGACTTGGAGGAGGAGAAGCAGCAGCACTAACAGCAGGCAGGTCCTCTGCAGGGGCAGAGGCCTGGGGTGGAGTGACTCTTAGAGTCCTGGTGCCTGAAGGGGCAGAAGAAGAGGGCCTGCTGGGCTTGGAGATTTGCCTGTCCCATTTCCCAAAAAGGGCACAGGTGAGTCTCTTGGAGGCATTAATGTGCACTCCAGAGGAGACTAGCAGAGAAGGGCACTTGGCCTGGAGGAAGACTCCCAGAATTCTTCCATAATTCACAAATGTTTTGTTTATCTTTTTCTTCAGCAGATCAAAAAAGATTTCTCCCCAGTTCAAGCTTTTTCTGTCCACCAGAGCTCCCATGAGGCAGAGCTGATATCTGGAGATGGTGTCATGAGCAGAATGCTTGGCCAAGAGAACCTTGCCTACTACATCAGCCAGAAACCTGTATTCCACTGACAGGTTCCTCTTAAACAACTTGCTAGGGTTTCCCTCAGGATGACCCATCCTGGCAAGTACATCTGAGAATTCATCTCCAGAGAGTTCAGCAGAATCTTCACCATTCCTTAAACCAAAAACCTCTGTCAATACTGTTGGGGTCAGAGGTACCTGGGTGCCACCAATAGAACCAACCATGGTATTGTTGTCAAGGTTGTGGGCAGTGTAAACCCATTCTTTAATTTCATCAGATGCAAGTTTGATTCTGGTTGTGATCAGGGCAGATAGTTGCTGATCTTTGAATAAATTGAGAATGTCCTGGAAGATTTGATCGGTTGTGTTGAAGGAGTCGAGATCGATGTCAAAGCCTGCATAAAATTTCATTGCAGCGAGCACAGCAACTGAAACGGCCATGGTACCTGCAAAAAATCAACAGACAAAACGACCAAGTGTAGAACTGCTTGGAGGGAAGAAAAGTTTGCAGAGAAATTGAAAGCGCAAGAGAGAACGACGACGAAAAAAGAGTTTTATATTAGGGTTCGACGCAGAAAAGGAAAGATCGTTGAACTCAGTTCGACGATCGAGGCTTCTAAAGGAATCTGAAGAGACTCCAAAATCGTCGATCTCCATTCGACGATCTGGAAAGGCGTCGAGCTCCGTTCGACGATCGTTCAGTGAACAAAATCGTCGAGCGCCGTTCGACGATCGCTGACCAGAGGAGATAGTCCATACTATCAAAGGAGCGCTGAACTCAGTTCGACGATTCAGAAAATCGTCGAACTCCGTTCGACGATCTTTGGGGAAATCGTCGAGCGCAGTTCAGAGATCAGAAAACTCTAGACACAAAAAAATCAGAAATTTTGCCTAGTCTTGGTCAATTTTTAGCTTTCAAAATCTTGAGTATTATTTAAGACTTCCTCCATCTAACATTCCTAACTGATTTAGGAAGAAAGTATGTTTCTTTTCATCCAAAGGCTTGGTGAAAATATCTCCCCTTTGTAAATCAGTTGGGATATATTGCAGTTCAATTTTATTCTTTTCAACATTATCCCTTAAGAAGTGATGCCTAATCTCTATGTGTTTTGTCCTACTATGGAGGACTGGATTTTGAGCTATGGAGATAGCACTTGTATTGTCACAAAAGATTTTTGACTTCTCTAAGGTGTAACCATAGTCTAGGAGTTGATTTTGAATCCACAGTATTTGTGAACAACAACTGCCTGCAGCCATATATTCAGCTTCAGCAGTTGAAGTTGACACAGATGTTTGTTTCTTGCAAAACCAAGAGACAAGTCTATCACCAAGGAACTGACAAGTTCCACTGGTGCTTTTCCTGTCAATTCTGCATCCAGCATAATCAGCATCAGAGAATCCAGTTAACTCAAATGCTGAATCTTTTGGATACCAGAGACCTAGATTTGGACAACTTTTAACATACCTAAGAATCCTCTTTACTAATGTGAGGTGTGACTCTCTAGGGCTAACTTGGAATCTAGCACATATACATGTAGCAAACATTATATCTGGTCTACTAGCTGTAAGGTACAGTAAAGAGCCAATCATTGCTCTATATGTTGTCTGATCAACAGGTTTCCCATGTTCATCAGCATCCAATACAGCATTGGTAGGCATGGGTGTTTTCATGCAAGATGCCTCAGACATGCCAAATTTCTTAACCAGCTCATTAGCATATTTGGTTTGAGAGATAAAGATGCCTTCAGCATGTTGTTTGACTTGCAATCCTAGGAAGAAGGATAGCTCACCCATGCTACTCATCTCAAATTTAGAATGCATTAGGTTAGAAAATCTTCTGCACAATTTTGAGTCAGTAGAACCAAAAATGATATCGTCTACATAAATTTGTACTAGTAGGGTATGGGACTTATGGGTTCTAATGAAAAGAGTTTGGTCTACTCTACCCCTTATAAAACCATTTTCCAAAAGAAAGCATGCTAGGGTCTCATACCATGCTCTAGGAGCTTGCTTGAGACCATATAATGCTTTATTTAATCTAAAAACAAAATCAGGATGAGTTGGAGAGATAAAACCTGGAGGTTGTCTGACATAGACTTCCTCTTTGATGTCTCCATTTAAAAAGGCACTCTTGACATCCATTTGATAAACCTTGAAGCCTTTGTGAGCTGCATAAGCTAAGAATATCCTGATGGCTTCTAATCTTGCAACAGGTGCAAAGGTCTGGTCGTAGTCAATTCCTTCTTCTTGAGAATATCCTTGGGCAACTAGCCTTGCCTTGTTCCTTATTATTACTCCTTGATCATCCAATTTGTTTCTGAATACCCATTTTGTTCCAACAATGGAATGATCCTTAGGCTTGGGCACTAGTTCCCATACTTTGTTCCTCTCAAATTGATGCAACTCCTCTTGCATGGCAATGATCCAGTGTGGATCTTGCTCTGCATCTTGAATGGACTGAGGTTCAATTTGAGAAAGGAAGCAGGTGTGCAACAGGTTTTGGTTGACCTGATTTCTGGTTTGCACACCAGCTGAGATTTCTCCAATTATCTGGGAAATTGGATGGTCTCTCGATGTTACTAAATCAACAGGGGGTGTTGATTGTTCACCAACCTGTGTTGTTGTTTCCTCTTGTGGTACAACAACTGGCTCTTCAGGTTGTGCTTCAATATGTTGAGCATTGCTTTCATCTTCACTGCTTTCATCCTCTTGAGCAACCTTGTAGCTTGTTCATATCTTCAACTAAAGAGTGTTCCTGCAAAGGTTCTATGGTAGAAGGGATCTTCTCCTTGAAAGACATGTTAGTTTCATCAAATGAAACATGAACAGATTCCTCAATTTTCAATGATGATTTATTGTAAACCCTATAGGCCTTGCTGATCATGGAGTATCCCAGAAACACTCCTTCATCAGCTTTGGCTTGAAATTTTGCTAGATGTTTCTTATCATTATTGTGAATATAACAAATGCAACCAAAAATTTTGAAATAGTCAACTTTAGGTTTCTTCCCTTTGAGTAATTCATAGGGAGTCTTTCCCTTCAGTTTATGTATCAGGCTTCTGTTCAGCACATAGTTGGAGGTGTTCACTGCCTCTGCCCAGAAGGATAGAGGTAGATGAGCATCTGACAACAATATAGTGGCAGATTCAATAAGGGTTCTATTTTTCCTTTCAGCTACCCCATTTTGTTGAGGAGTTCTAGGAGCTGAGAAAGTATGCCTGATCCCTTCACTCTGACAGAACTCTTGCATAAGAAGAGAATCAAACTCTGTCCCATGATCACTTCTGATCAGGGCAATGTGAGTATTGAACTCAATCTTTATACATTTGAGAAACTCTGTCAGACACTTAAAGTTATCAGACTTCTTCCTTAGAAAGAACACCCAAGTGAATCTAGAGAAGTCATCTACAATCACTAAAGTGTAGGATTTCCCTCCTAGGCTTTGTACTGTGATGGGTCCAAATAGATCCATGTGTAACAGATACAATATCCTAGGTGAATCACTCTTATTAAGTGACTTAAAACTGTTTTTAGTTTGCTTGCCTAATTGACAAGCCTTGCAGAGTCCTTCCTTCTTGTAGGGGCCAGAAGGTAGTCCTCTAACAAGATTGTCCTTGGAGAGCCTAGCAATGGTTCTAAGGTTTAGGTGTCCTAATCTCTTATGCCATAAAACATTTGGTCTACAAACTGAGTTGAATAAACAGATATCTATAGTAGTTGAAAGAAAGTCTACTAGGTAGATGTTACCTTTCCTTTTACCTGTCAACACAGTTGTGTTGTCCTCTGACTTTGATTTTGCATGAAGTTTTGCTAAAGGTCACTTGGTAGCCTTCATCACATAGCTGACTGATGCTGATTAGGTTGTGCTTCAGTCCTTCCACATATGCTACCTTCTTGAAGGTTACAGAGCCAATCTGGACTGCTCCATATCCTTTAGTTTGTCCAAAGTTGGAGTCACCAAAGATAACTTTGGGTCCAAGCTTGGCTCTAAAGGAATTTAGGTTGTCCTTGTTCCCTGTCATGTGCTTGGAGCACCCACTATCCAAATACCATTGCTGGTTAGATGTTGGATAGGTCTTCACCTGCACATAAAGCAATTTACTTGTTTTTGACCCAGTTTACCTTGGGCCTAGGGTGATAACCTTTAAATTCAGAAATGAAAGATATCCCTGGCTGACTCTTATATCCTTCAGGATGATATCTCCTTGGAGGTATAATCCATTCAGTATAAGGGTTAAAGGTTTGGGATGAAGAACCCTTAGGATTCAATTTTGACTTGCCTTTGAAAAAATTTCCAGAGCTCTGACCTCTGTTCGACGATCGTGGAGCTGCGTTCGACGATCGTGGGTCCGATCGTCGAGCTCCGTTCGACGGTCGACTATGGCTGAGGTCAGGTATATGGGATCGTCGAGCAGCGTTCGACGATCTTGGCTGAGATCGTCGATCTGCGTTCGACGATATTCCCTGAGATCGTCGAGCTGCGTTCGGCGATCGTCGATCTTCATTCGGCGATCGTCGATCTCCGTTCGACGATTTGTACTGGACTTTGGTTTTCTGAGGCAGATCAGAATTTTTCCTGGCAACCTCTACAACTCCCTTTCCCTTGTCAGAAATGAACTTGATAGGGGTTGTTAGAACAATAGGTTGGCTAGATGAGGCACCCAAGCCCAGTGTACTGTTGAATCTAGAGTTCACTGTGCTTGTGATGTCCATCAGCTTGATGCTTCTCCCATTGAGAGATTCTTCAAGCTTCTTGGCCTCAGAGAGCTCACTCTTCAGTGAGGCTATCTGTTCCCTATAGTTCTCCAACTCCTGAGAGAGTTTGAGGTTTTCTGTTTTTAAAGCATTTTGTTCAGATAATTGATTTCTGAGAGAGATGATCTCTTTCTCAGACTTTAGCAGGTCTAAACATAGTGCTTTAAATTCAACTTTGAAATCTTCTGAAGTGAAATCAAAAGAGCTGATTACCTGATCTTCCTCAGGCTGAGTCTCTGAGTCTGACTCTGACTCCTCTTCCTCTGAGTTGTGTTGTGAGGCATTGATTGCCATCATGCAGAATTCTTTTTCCTCTGCATCATCCTCATCATCACTTGAGCTGGAAGAGGCCTCTGACTCCTCTTCAGTCTCACTCCAGGATTCAGCAACAAAACCTTTCCTTGTGTGCTTATTTTTGCTGGTGGAAGGTTTGCTACTTCCATGCCTTTTGGAGTCCTTCTCCTTTCTTCTTTCTTTTCTGTCCCTTCTGTCCGTGTTCTTGTTTTCTGGACAGTCAGGAACCATATGCCCTGGTTTCCTGCAACCAAAGCAAATAATGTCTTTGCTATTGCCAATGGACTTGTCATACCTTGGCTTATCCTGCTCCTTGTATGATCTTCTTCTGAAGTCCTTTCTGGCCATCTTATAGAATCTTTTGGCCAACAAGCTGAGAAGTTCATCATTGGCTGTTCCTTTTTCTTCAGGCAGATCCTCAGTTGCCTTGAATGCTATAGTCTTCTCCTTTCTTGTGGCTGGTGAAGCAGCCTTCTGTTCTTCTTCTCTGTTCTTGATGAGTAGCTCATAAGATTTGAGCTTACCCAACAAGGCTTCAGTGGTGATCTCATTCAGGCTTCTGGCATCTTTAATTGGCCAGATTCTTGAATCCCAAGTGCTGGGGAAGCACATTAGGATCTTGTCATTAAGTTCTGTTAGTGAGATCTCTTTGTCTAATGTCCTCAGTTCACTGACAATTAGACTCAGTCTGTTGTACATGTCTCCCACTGACTCAGTTTCTCCCTTCTTGAAGTTCTCATATTGGGAGATGAGATGGGATCTTCTGTCCTTTCTCTCATCAGCTGATCCTGAAACTATTTCTGAGAGCTTGTCCCAGATCTCCTTGGCTGAATTACATTCAGCTACCTTCTGAAAAATGTCATCTGACATTGTCTGAGCTAGAATGTTCATTGCCTTGGCATCAGCCACTTTCCACTTTTTGATGTCAGCATCTGTTCCTGATGGAGGTGGAACAGCATTGGTGCTTGTGCTCTCTGGAGGTCTTGGACACACTGTTAAGACAGAATTAAAAATATCTTCGTCAATAGAATTCATGTAGAGTCTAATCCTTGCTTTCCAAAGTGCAAACTTTGATAGATTGCACACTGGAGGTCTGGTGCTAGCATAATCTTTGTTCTGGGCCATGATTTGTGCAAGCTAAATCTAATACTAGAATACAAAAGAAGGATCTAGTTTGGGATCTTGGGGTTCAGGTGTTAGCCTGTACAACCAAACAGATATGGTATGTTTAACCAACCTGGCTCTGATACCAATTGATAGGGGAAACTAGATCTGATATACTCTAGAGGGGGGTGAATAGAGTATATGGTCCTTTTTAAAACATAAGGAAAAACTTTTGCAAAGCTTTACAACAATTGTTGTAATGAGTGTAAGCAGGGAAGCAGAAATAAAATAAACCACAAAACTAAGCTATGCAGAAACTAAGCACAAGAAAATCTAGGCCAGAAACAAAAAGAAAACATGCAGAACCAGATGACACAAGGAAATATAGTGGTTCCCCAACTTGGGTACATCCACTCTTCTACCACCCTAGGTAGGAATCCACTGCAGGATGAGTTGATCAGGTGTCCTGGGCACCAATGAGCTTTTGATAAGGTGCTCAAAAACCAAAACAGATTTTTTGATCAGGTGTCTTGCCACCAATGAGCTTTTGATAAGGTGCTCAAAAACCAGATTCAAACTTTTGAAGGGAGTTTGAGAAATCCTTTACAGAGAGGGGATTGAGAGAGTTATGGCAGTCTTCTCTTTTCTTAATCAACTGAGAAGACTAAGTGGATTGATTTCAAAGCTCCCCCTGAGTCCTTGATCTTCAGGAAGATGAGCTTTTCTGAGGGTGATAGGCCTTCAAAGATGGATCTCCAGCAAAAGATGATTTCAGCAAGCTGAAATGTTGAGTGTCTGGAGTCTTGAAATGATGTTGGCCTTGAACACTTGAGAGCTGAAGAGATCTGAAGAATGTTTGAAAACTTGATCTCTTTTTGATGAGTGTTCTTCTGAATTCTTGTTGACAGAATATTTTTCAGAGTCTTGTATGTTGAGAGGTGTCCTTATTCTTGTCTATTCTATTCTCTTTTTGTTCTTGTCTGTATTATATCTGATTCAAAAACATTCTCTCTTTTATTCTCTGAGTCTGAATAAGAAATTGCTCTGTCAAAGATAGCCGTTGGTCTGAATTAATTACAGCCTTAATTGCATAATATGTTCTGAAGGAAAGTCCACTGAATTGTTCCTTGAAAAATCCCTTGAAACTTGCTCCAGAAGTAAACGAAAACGGCTGGCAGATCTTCTGAATTAAATGCAGAATAACTTCTATCTGATTTGAATTTGAATTCTGAAAGATAACTGAAATCGTCGAACTGAGCTCTGCTATCTGGAAAATGCAAGCAGCAAAGAAATCGTCGATCTGAGCTCAAAGATCGTCGAACTGAGCTCAGAGATAAGGATCCAGTGCAGAGTCAAAATCGTCGACCTGAGCTCAGCGATCGTCGAATGGAGTTCGACGATATTGAGACGTTGAGCTCAGCGATCGTCGACCAGAGCTCGACGATATTATGAGGCTTGAGCTCAGCGATCGTCGAATGGAGCTCGACGATCTGGCAAAGTTGAGCTAGACGATCGTCGACCGGAGTTCGACGAAACGTCGTGCTGAGCTCGACGATTTGGACTTGGTCTCCAAACAAACTTGGGTCTTCAGAGCAGCTTCCAATCCTAACCTTTTAACCCTTAGACTCAATTCTAATTGACCTATTAAGCTATACAGAAGGTCAAAACATAGATTCCTAGAGACATAGTGATCCTGACCCAAATTAGTAATAGGGTGTTCCAACAAAAACTATAATGAATGCTCATTGTGTTAGCATACTTATTCTGTGATGAAATATCTTTTATGTTTTGTTTTAAGTATTTACCCTGTCATATAATATTGTTATACATCAAAATGTGTATTTGTTATGAATGGTGTATATCATTGACTAAGGGTTATGACTTCTCCAAATAGAGGGAGATTGTTGGGTATATTAGAAAATGTGTACCAGATTTGAAGAAGCCTCACCCTACTCTATGATATGCATCAAGGTGTATTTGATGTGTTTTGAGTTTATATGTGCAGGTTAAGTAATTGCAGGAAATGCAGAAAAATTTCTAAGTCCATGTGTCGACACCTAGAGAAGCAGTGTCGACACTTATGAAGGTTTGTGTCGACACTGGAGAAAAGCTGTGTCGACACTTGGAGTTAATTGTGTCGATACTTGGAACGGCTGAGTCGACACCAGAATCAACTGTGTCGACACCAGAAGGAATGTGTCGACACATAGTGAAGCTCAGTCGACACACAGAGAAGCAAAGTTGAGATCAACTGTGTTGACACCAAAACGCAGTGTCTACACACAGGAATACTTAGTCGACATCAAATGTGTCGACACATAGAGGCAGTGTCGACATACAGAAGTATTTATCAACATCAACTGTGTCGACACACAGGACTTGTGTCGGCACACAACAAAGCTTAAACAAAGCTAAAGTAAAGAAGTACATGTGTCGACACAAAGGAGATGTGTCGACACACAGGAAGTTTCAACAAAGTTAAAGAAAAGAAGGCTTGTGTCGACACACAGAATTAGTGTCGACAAATTCTGAAGAAGCAGTGTCGAGGAGCTGTTACAAAAACAAAAGGAGTTGTGTCGACACCACCAAGGCTAGTGTCGACACTTAGTCCACTTGTGTCGACACTTAGTCTAATTGTATCGACACATAATGTAGTACAGTCTCGACACTTTCAGACAGAGACAGTGATTTCTAGAAGTGACTGGATGACTTGACAGCTGCCATTTCTAACCGGTCAACTACTACTGTCAGATCTGTCAGAAGGTTATTAGAAACCAGATCAGCCGGTTACCATGGAGGAAGACTATATAAAGTCTTTCTCCTTCAACAGAAAGTGATGATCAATCATTTAAAGAATACAGATTCTGAGCAATACATATAGAAGTAATTATACAGAAGATTTTCGACGGAAGTTCTAGAAGAAGTTGGAGAGAGAGAGAGCTCCATCTAAGAAGTGCAGTTGCTGAACTAGGCTGCTAAGAAAGATTCAGATTGAGATCTGAATCTCAAGTCAGAAGCTGATTGAAGATCATCTTCTCATGAGATTCAACCCTACTGAGTTCTGATTCAAGATGCTTTGAAGAAAGCTAAGAGAGGTTGATCTCTGCCATCAAGTTCTTCCAAGAACTCATCAAGAAGCCATCCATCCCTTCTCTCTTTATCAGGGTGGTGGTTATTTACTTTGTTTAATCAAATTTTTGTAGGATCTATATAGATCTGAGATTGTAAGTCTATTTTATAAAGGCTGAGTGTAGGAGAGTAAATTCTCTGAGTGGTAGGGCTGTGAGCCTGAGGTGTAAGAGATTGTGATCTCTGAGTGTAGGCCTTGTTGAAGGCTGAGGTAGGGCATTTGGCCTGAGTTGTAGGAGTGGGGACACTCTGAGTTGTAGGAACCTGGTTTGGGTTCTGAGCTACTGTAAGATCTGAGGATCTGAGAAGAAGTGCAGAAATTAGGCTGAATCTAGTACACTGCTAGATAGGCGAATGGGGAAAGTGGATGTACCCAGACCTTGGGGAACTACTATAAAAATCTGTGTACACTCTGTGTTGAATTATTTCTGTGATTGCTATCCTGTGTAGTAGTAGAATTTGCAAATTCCGGTTAATTAACTGAATAGTGTTTCTGCCTTAAACGCAAAAGAAAAAGTACACCTATTCACCCCCCCCCTCTAGGTGTTTAGGCACTAATTCTTTCAGGACCCTTGGTTAAGAAAAATAAAAATATAGAGTTTCCATCAAAAATATGGGAAGTATAATAATTTTAAAGTCTGGGGGTGCTTTTATAACGTTGATGTATGTTAAGGTATTTACAAAGCAAGAGGCTCAATCATTATCTAGGTGTGAAATGAACCATCAAATTTATCTTTGATTACCCCACCTATAATCTTCTATCCTAAGACAAAAGGTTACACCATAATACAAGTCCTAAGGATCTAACCTTACTAATTCTAACTAGTGTCGTGGAGAGGGTGTGACAAGGTAAACTCATGACTATCAATATTGGTACTTATAAGTTTTGAAATACTAATACATATCTTATTGAGATTGTTATTTTCTCCTCACAATTGTTATGGATGGCTATACTTATATTTCTAAGAAAGAGTGAAAAATAGTTAAAAGATATATCGAAAGAATTTTAAGATAAAGTTATATTGAAAAAAGTCTGTTATATTATTTCCTATACGATTATATCATCAAAGTTCTCTTTAAATTCATAGCAACCAGTGTGCGGAAGCAAAATTTTTTATTGGTAACGCAAATGTTCGAATTAGTTTGCTTAGAGACAAGCAAATATCTAAGTCTGTGGGTATTTGATGAGTATAATTATGATAGGCTTTTTACTATCATAATTGTAATCATGTCCACTATTTTCTACCTCCCTATGTAATAATTTCGCGAGAATAGTTAAGAATTTATTTTATCATGAATAGAACAGCACAGTTAGGAGTTTCTATTATTTCATGTATTAAGCTATTTATTTATTCTTTTATTTTCCTAATGCAGGTATTGCTAACCAGTGGAACTAAAAGTCTTGGAGAAAATAGAGGAGTTCACAGATTCAACGTGGCTAATAACAGGACAAGAATTGGGCGTACACGGGTAGGCACACGCCCGTGTCCCTACCCGTGTCCCTACCTGTGTCATTTTTGGGATAAATTCAACGTCTGCTGCCAACCAACCCGTGTGCGAAGAACATGATGAACAACACAGCCATGTCAGTACCTGTGTCAGATGACACGGCCCATGACCAGAACATGCCTATTCGTGTGGAACCGTCTTTGAACCGTCAACACGGCCTGTGACACGGCCGTGTTGGAACCCATGTCTCATCCTGTTTGCAAGGAGACTATAAAAACCTGTAGAAAAATTAGAATGGGGACTTTTGGATCATTTCATTTGGAGAACTTCTGGAGGACGAAAGTGGAGCGCCCAAGAGAAGGAGGAATTTAAGGAGATTTTTTTATGCTTTTAATCTTTCATGTATCTCTTTTAATCTTTCATTTCTCTTGGTGATCTAACTTTATTTATTTTTTATTTCACATGAAAATTTTTTTTGAACAATTTGGTAATCATGTATGTTATTATTTTCCTCAAATTTCTGGTATTTTATTCGTATGTAGACTTTCAAATAAAGAGATTTATCCTACTTGTGAATTTATTATTTGTTTTACATGAATTCCAACTTTTTAGATTGAGAAATTGAAAAGTTGTGATGATGTTTATATGTTCATATTTAGGTGTTATTTATCTTTGCATTTCAATTTGCATGATCAAGAGATATGTTGATTGGATAATTATAATACAGATAAATGGATTCATTGTATTTTAGAGATAGGATTTCATGAATTTATGTATTAGATAGGGTACTTTATTTTAATGCAAATTTGAGGGTTCTAAATTGTTCGAGAGAAAATTTACTCAACTTAGGTTTAGATTTTGAATTGCTCGAGAGAGAATTTGATAAATGTTTAACCCTTATAATACAATGAATTTGATAATCTTATTATTACCTGATTACATAGAATTGAGTTAATGAGCAGTTATTTTCATGTGAATGCTCTTAGACTTTTGGCATTTTATCATCTTTAATCCTCCAATGTTTCTTTATCCAAGTAGTCATAGTTAGGTTAATATAGGTTAAAAATCAATTTTAATTATAGGTATGATAATAGAGTGAGGGTGAGTATGAGTATTTGAAAAGACCCTGTGGAATACGGCACGAGATGTAGATATCTCCTATACTATGATTGATAGGTGCACTTGTCTGAAAGTTAAATCAATCTAGCTTATGCCCATCTACATAGTTTATACTAGAGTGTATAATGAATCCGCATCAAATTATTACTTGTTAAAAAAAGTAGCATCATTGGGTCATGATAAAACCTTAGGAAGCCCAAGAATACCAAGTGAACCTAACTAGGTCAAACTAGGCTCATACAAGGTCAACTGACCTCCCCTTGGCCAAAGGGACCCACCTAGACCTTCCCAAGCCCTAAGGAAATCCAATGGGTCACCAAGGACCCATTGGGGTCAACCAAAGAGGCTAAGTTGACCCAAGTCAACCATAGCCCCAAAAACGTCAAAGTGCCCTAACTAAGGGTCAAGTGACCCCCAAGATTCTCAACCAACCCTACCTAGGTCTTCCTAGACCTAAGGGGAAGTCAATGAGTCACCAAAGACCCCCTGTGGTCAACCCAAATGGTCATGTTGACCAAAGTCAATTCTAGCCCTGATTTGGTCAAAGTACCCTTCCTAAGGGTCAAGTGAGCCCCAAAGTGCCACGACAACCATACCCAGTCCAACCATACCCAGCCCAACTTAGACCCTAGGGGAGTCTAGTGGGTCACCAAGGACCCATTGGGGTCAACCCAAAAGTTCAAAATGAACAAGGTCAACCCTAGTCTAGTTTATGTCAATTTAGCCCAAATGGGCTAACCCAAGCTCAAGCCCTCTTTCATTTGGGCTAACCACCTCCTAATTATGGATGATATGATTTAATGGGCTGCAAATAGCTTAAAAGGATGACCAAGTCGGCCTTGGTGACTAGGAGAGAGAGAGAACTCCACCTCACCCTTAATGGAGGAAAGAGAAAGAGGGAGGAAGAAGCCATTCATGGCTTAGGGAGGCCAAAGTCCACCTTTGATAGCTGGATTCAACTCCTCTGGGGAAGAGGATGAGTTTACAGCCATTTTCTGGCCACTCCAAGCCAGGTTCACCCCCACCCCTTGGCTGAAAACTCCATTGAAGGCCATTAATGGCCACCGGTGGTTGGCCCGCCCTCTTCCCCCTTTGATGGTCTTAAAAGCATCACTGGACTCTGGGGAGTCATTTACACGCTTCACCTGAAGGAGACGAGCCAACCCACTGTGTTGTTGCAGAAACCTGATCGGCGGCACCACCACCATGGCAACCCGCCGATCGGCTCAACTCCAGACCACCACAAAGGTCCTCCCCTTCTCCACTCTCTGTGAGGAGATCTTAGGAGTCAATATGGACAAGAATCGGGCTCAATTGAGCCCGGTCGGGTGAAGAAAATTTCTGATTTTTGGGTGAATTTCAACCCATCTGGATCGCCGGAAATGGCCCCTCCGGCGGCTGTGCCGCCACCTGGCGATAGCCACCACCTCGACGGAGGTGGTGGTGGCGGTGGCCGGCCGGGGAAGTGGCTGGATGGTCGGCGGCAGTGTTTGGGAGCTGCTCTAGGAAGATACAATCGGGGCCGTCGGCTGGAGGTAGAAGATGACCCAGTGCCGTCCGATCTGTGCCAAGATTCGTGCCTGCTGATTTAGATCTTAGGAATTTAATTAATTTCATTTCATTGATTCTGTCACAGAAATTACTATCAATGTTTTTAATTATTAAAAATACCTAGAGACCTCTCTTGAGAAAATGGTAAACATCAAAGGCCCTAGGAGCGTACTTTAATTTAAAAGTTGTTCGAGCCATTTTGGATGTGTCGTTTGACCAGGGAACACATTTTGGTGGGGTCTATACCTAGGGTTAGGCAGAGACTAAAATGAGTGTCCCCACTTCATACCTTGTCCAAATGACCTGAAATTTAGACAGGGAGTCATTCTAACCTATACCTAGGTCTATCCAAAAATGGGAATTTTTGGAGATAAGTTTTCTATAGTTTTTGGAAAAATTTAATAAATCATGTACAAACTAATTAGGGGTCTTAAACACCTCAAAAACCCCCAATATTTTGGTGGGTGATCTTGGGGAATATTATAGGACTTTGGTAAAAAATTTCACCCCTTTAGGGTTTAATTTGATAGAGAAATAGTGTAGCCCAAGCTTGACCCTTTTAGGTCAAATTAGGACTAAGTGCCCTAAGTGCTCTTGAGTTGGCCAACCTCACCCAAAGGTGATGGATCTTGGCACTCAGCTATATTAGCACACAAAATACCCCCTCCAATGTTATTGGGTGGAAGTTGAAGGGTAGAGACCTAGGACACTAGGGTAGGTCCTCTGCGTGCAAACCTAGGGTTAGAAGGTCATGAGGTCAAGTGACCTTGAAATGACTTGAAACTTGGTGGAGAGGACTTTAGGGTTGTAAAGATCCTCTGGTAAAAATATCATAAGATTTAGAGGCTGTTAAGCTCCCCAAAACCCTAACCCTAGTTTAGGGCACAAACCTTATATATGTAAAATAGGCCATCAAGACTTTATGAAAAGTTGTGAAACTTGGGTAGTGTAGTCATAGGATAAATATGAGCCCCTGCTAATTTTATTGGAATTTTTGGAACAAAAATTTTAGTACCACCTTATAATACATGAATTTGCCCTTGATAGTCATTTATTTATTATAATCTCACTATTCATTGGAAAATCATGTAAATTGGGCAGAGGGTGTTTTGGGTCATTATACTCATACCTGAATTTTATTATAATTCTTAGAAGTATATTATCAGTACTTACTTCACAAGATTATAATAATGCAATTGTAAGACCCCCCCTCCCAGATCCCAAAACACGACACGAAGGGGGTCTTATGCCCAGAACAGCCGCCTTGCGGCAGCATTAGCACACAGGCTAACCTATACCACAAGACGCCTATTCTGCCGGCTATATCCAATATCAATTTATGTCAACCCAACCGAAACATAATATAGAAGTCAAATCTACACAAAGAATAATAGTCCAAAAGTACAACAAGGTAAGAAGCTAATAACAAACTTCCAAAGTATTAGAGTACAGCTAATATACGCCCAAAAGGGCTACATCAAAGTCGCTCAACACTCACATCGGTGACTGACGGTAGCGACGGTAACGTCCCTTCAGGCCTTGTCGTCCTGGCCTGGCTGTCCTGCTACATAATCTTTGGCTCCTCTACCTGCGGGGTGACCTCTTAAAAAGGAAGGCATAGCAACCGTTAGTCAAAAGACTTAGTGGTTTTCACATCTACTCCTCTGGCGACTCCTCGGCACCGGGCGGAGAAAGGAACAAAGGTACAATATATAATATGTCATGTAAGTAGGTACAAACAGGTGGAATAAGTACAATATAATTAACAACATTTTAATCTATCAAATCTACAAGAGCTATAATAATCCACCAAGTATAAGTATCTACAACTGGAAAGTAACTTAACTTATAAGGATACCCATACAAGCTTATAAGTTAAGGATTAGTTTGACATAAAGTAACTCATCGTATAAGGGTGCCCATACAAACTTATACGATGAGGATCTTGTTATGCAATGTGTTGTAATGATATATATGCAATGCAATGACTCACCCATGATCACACGCATGCAACCGCTATGTCGACACAGACTTGTAGTTCCCACTATTCGAGCAGGTAACTAACCTCTCAGGCATCAACCACCGTGGCCAGGCGGTGACAGTAGAGCGAATATCTCTACTACTAAGTCGGTATCCTCAATACTTCCCTTAGGCCTCTGTACGCCTCAACACTAAGAACACAACAACGGAGCCCATGCATACTACAGCCCAGCGGGAGTCTCAGGTAGATGTGCATCGAGAACCAAGCCCCGAACTGGCCTTGTGTGACCAAGAAGGAGCATCGAAAAAAGCACGAGTACCAAGCGAAACCATTCACTTGGCATAGAAGGAGCCCTGGGACATGAACACCGAGGACCAAGACCCAGCCGCCCAAGGTCTATCTGTCGACTCCCGTCGGTGCGACAAATGGCGAGCCCGTAGACCTGCCACACTATCCTTAACCCTGGATTACAAAACCATATGTCGACTCACACCGCATGAAATTCCACATCACCGTGGCATAAAAGAGGCCCGGAAGAAGCACGAGGACCAAGACCAACCGTCCATTTATGACTCTTCCCAACACTATCCAAACCAGTGCGGTCAAACACTCGCACCTACATCCTTTCACAATGCTACCCGTAGGGAGACACCACTCTAAGCATTGGACTACTAAATTCATTCCATTAAACAGTTATTCACATGGTCATATACTAGCGTCCTACATTTCAAATGATTTTGACACATTATTAACATGATGCGCATTTTTTAATGGTTCACCAATTTCTACCAAGTCGCTTCATTTAAGTATGCTTCATTTCACAAATCAATTACGTGGGATCCAATTATCAAACTTCATCATTCATAGAACTATGATGGTTAACATAAAAGAGTTCACCCAACCACAAAGTTAATTTGTTACGTTGTCTCTACCAAGTCCAAACCCGACTCTACACCAACCCAGAATTTTAAATACAGAACACATCTGGACAGCAAATTCGACCGGAGATTCCCGAAGCCATAGGAATACGGTGAAGGCGTGTAACACCTCGATGGAAATGTATTTCCATGGGTTACAACTTTCATATTTAGATCATAACCCAGATTCGACAGTAACACAATTGAAATCGGCTTCAAAGTTCGCTGCCTACAGAACACAATTTCCGCATGCTTGGTTTGTCGGCTGTCAATTTCGTTCAGACTTTCCTATGGCTACATACTTTGCCTGAAGTCGTGCAACCACTCGTTGGAAAGGTATTTTCAAGGACTTTAACTTTCATGTTTAGTCGAAAGCTTAGTTCTGAATATATCACACCTGAAAATGGCCAAGAAGATCATTATGTGCAAAACACAAATTATGCACGCATCTTAAGGCGGAATGAACGGCATCGGTTCATCTTCCTCCTCAAGCCGATCTTCTCCAAATCACATCAGAAATTCCTTCTCCCTTATTAACCCTCATAAGGCCATTTCTCTTCACGAAATCATCCCCCATCTTCACATAGAAGGATGGAGAGGTTAAAGACAGCACTATCCATGGAGCACAAGCCCTAGAACGACCTCTTCCTAAGGAAATCATCATCTCGCAAGTATAGACTCTTTTGAGTCGACATCTCACCTAGATATATCAACAGATCTAGCACCAAGGGAGAGCGGAGGAAGCTCACCTCATTTCTGGCGTTTCAAACATTTTCGGCCAAGGATCTTGTAACTCTTCTCGGCGGCATCTTCTTCTCCTCGGCGGCGATCGATCTTCACCTCTCGGACTTGCTCCAGCACCGTCTTCCTCCTCTCTAGCAGTTCTCCGAGGAAAAAGGGGTTGAAATGAGGATGAAAAACTATTGGAACCCTAGTTCTGATTTGGGTAAGGATCACTATTAGGTTTGCTTAGACTGGCTCAAAATGTATAGTGAGGGTCATAGGTTTATTTCTTTAGTCTAGGCCAAGAGTCAACATCACATGGATCAGCCTACAACAGCTTGTCAGAGATTCAAGAGGCTGTGTCGACACGTAGAAGAATTGTGTCGACACATAGAAAGGCTGCGTCGACACCCAGAAGAATTGTGTCGACACACAGAAAGGTTGTGTTGACACCCAGAAGTATTGTGTCGACACACAGAAAGGCTGTGTCGACACCCAGAAGATTTGGGTCGACACACAGACTATCAGTCAACACAGATAATATTAGTCGACACTAGCTCAGTCGACACGAGAAGGATTTGTGTTGACACAGTTCACAGATTATTAGTCGACAGTATCAGTCGACACCAGAAGGACTTATGTCGACACCCAGAACTATCTGTCGACACAGTTCACAGAAGCTGTTTCAGAAGGATAAGCCAAATTCTCAGGTCGACGAACCAAGTTCTCAGGTCGACGATTTCTGGCTTCTTCAGTATGACATTCCAGAAAATATTCTAAGTCCAGGAACAATTCTCAGCTCGACGATCGTCGATCTCCCATCGACGATCTCAGAGTCTTCTACTCTGAACTGAGCTCGACGATCTACGAGCTCAGGTCGACGATCTTGTGCTTCTCAGCAGTTATCTCAGATCTACGATAGTTGCTCATAGGTTGACGATCTCTCAACTCAGTTCAACGATCTTTGAGCCAAGCTCTATGATTTTTTTACTGCCTTTAGTTATCAGTTCTCTCAGTCAGGCAAATATATTCTGATAATTAATGCTGACATTCTCAAGGCTGATAGTCGTATCTCATGAAGCATTGATTATGGTTTTCACAGAATATTTTATCAAGACAGTTATGGAAGTGCATTTATGATTGCCAGCCATTCTACCTGTTTGGGCTCCTAAATTCTTGCAGAGAATTAAGTACTGTCTGGGAATTCAAATTCAGGCTGTTAGTCTTTCCAAAAATATACAGAGAACTTAAAAATACAGAGACAACAAGAATCACAGCAAGTCAGTCAGTCAAAAAAAATCTTTTTTGCTCTGAAGGCCTCCTATTTTTGCAAAAATACAAGGAAGAAGAAGAACTTGCTGAACACACAAATCTCTCTAGTCTTCTTCCTTCATCAGGCTTCAACAATCTATAGAGAGCTCGAATCAACATCAATCTGAAGACCTACACCCTGGACAAAGCTTCCTTCTTCCTGAAACTACTCAATCTCTCAGGGGGAGCTTTGGCATCATCAAATCCACATAGTCTTCTCATTGTGTTTGAGAAAGAGAAGACTGTCATCTATTTTTCTTTAACCTCTCGTGTACAGGGTTCTTACTCCTTTCAAAAGTAAACTCCTTGGTGATAGGGCACCTGATCAAAAACCTATTGGTTTTTAGGCACCTGATCAAAAGCCTGAAGGGTTTCTAGATCTACTTGAAGCAGATCTTATGGTGATAGGGCACCTGATCAAAAAACCTAAGTGGATTCCTACCAGGGTGGTAGAAGAGTGGTTGTACCCAGATTTGGGGAACCACTATAAAATTTCTTGTGTCGTCTGGATTGCCTTGTGTTTTCTTTGTGTATTGTGTTGTGATAGTTTCTTACTTTTACCTATTTCATAAAAGTATCAATATTTTAATTCCGCAATAAATCTAAATGTTTTTTATACTCTATTCACCCCCCCTAGAGTAAACTGTATCTATCCCTCACTTTCAAAAACGTCTAGGGTTTCACTTCCCCTTATATGTGAAAAATGACACGGGTAGGGACATGCCCGTGTCCTTACCCGTGTCCTGCTTGGGCAAAGCGTCATCAATGGTTCCAATGTCGGTTCAATACACAAACACGGGTAGGGACACGCCAGTGTCTCTACCCGAGTCCATATTACACGGTCGTGTTCTTTGGTCGTGTCCTGCTCGGGACACGATTCGTCGAGTTTCTCTTTATTTTGATTTCAACCTAAGCACTTGATTTGTTTCCTGACACCTCCTAAGAACTTTTTCTAAATTATTCAAACACAAATCAAACGAGTCACCAAAAAAAGAGAAATAATCCATAAACACTTTCATGATATCTTCAACATATTCATTAAAGATGGCTAAAATGCACCTTTGGAAAGTGGCGGGTGCATTACATAAACCGAATGGCATACGTCTATAGGTAAAGGTACCAAATGGGCAAGTGAATGTTGCTTTCTCCTGGTCTTCTGGTGTTATAGGAATTTGGAAATATCCAGAAAGTCCATCTAGAAAACAATAATAAGAATGTCCCGATAAACGTTCTAATATTTGGTCAATGAAAGGAAGAGGGAAATGGTCTTTCCTAGTGGCATCGTTTAACTTCCTATAGTCAATACAGACACGCCAACTTGTTACCGTTCGCGTTGGAATTAATTCATTCTTATCGTTTGCTACCACTGTTAGGCCACCCTTCTTAGGAACGACTTGTACAGGACTAACCCATGAACTATTCGAAATAGGGTATATCATACCAGCATCTAACAACTTAACAATCTCAGCCTTAACTACCTCTTTCATATTTGGGTTTAGCCTACGTTGCGGTTGAATAGAAGGTTTATAGTTTTCTTCCAAAAGGATCTTGTGAGTGCAAAAACTAGGATTAATACCTTTTATATCATATATTTGTCATGTTATTGCACCTTTACATTTCTTCAACACAGTTATTAATTTAGCCTTTTCAGTATTAGAAAGATTAGAGGAGAAAATAATTGGGTAAGAAGAATTAGTTCCTAAGAATGCAAACTCAAGATGTTTCGGTAATTTTTTTAGTTCTACTATCGGTGGATCCTTAGTATTATTCTTAAGACCCTCACGATCTCCTTGTGTAATCAAACTATACTCAGTCGTTCTATTCATCGAAACACAATTATTTAGAAAAATAAATGTTCAATAATGTCTTCATTTTTTTATCTTCTAGATAACAGTTAGTGATGCAAATTTCTAAAGGATCTCTATAATATAAATTAGAATTCATAGAAGTCATAAAATTTTCAACACCATGAGAAAAATAGCAATAATCGTCATTATCTAAGGATTATTTCATTGTATTGCCAATTTGAAAAATGACTTCATCTTCCCCTACTCACAAAACTAATTTACCATCAAAAACATCAATAAGAGCTCTAGATGTAGCTAAGAATGGATGACCTAGTGTGAGTGGCACTTCGATATTTTCGTAAATATCTAGAATAACAAAATCGGTAGGAAATATAAACTTATCTGCCTTAACCAATACATCCTCTACTATTCCTCTAGGGTACTTAATCAATCGATCTGCTAGTTGAAAACTCATTCTAACTGGGCTAAGTTCTCCTAGACCTAGTTTCAAATATAGTTTATAAGGCATTAAGTTTATACTAGCTCCTAAGTTCGCTAAAGCTTTATTTACTTGTAAATCACAGATTAAACATGGAATTGAAAATGAACCGGGATCCTTAAGTTTTTATGGTAATTTGTTTTGCAAAATAGAGGAACATTCTTCACTAAGTGTTACTAAAGATAATTCTTCTATTCTCTTTTTATTTGAGATTAAGTCCTTAAGAAATTTAGCATACTTAGGCATTTAAATGACTTCAGAAAAAGGTAAATTGACATGTAATTGTTTAAACATAGATAAGAATTTACCATATTGCGCATTCATGTGCTCCTTGTTAAGCTTTGCTGGATATGGTATTGTCGGTTGATACTCCATTGGTTTCACGTTCATCTCGTTCGGTCCTTCGCCGCTAAACTCCTCTTGGGCCCTTCCTTTGTAAGCCTTTGGTCTTGTAACTCCTTTCCACTCCTCAATTGGATGGCTTTTGCATGCTCCTTCGGGTTTGTCTCAGTATTACCTGGAAGTGTTCCTTGTTGCCTTTCAAATACCATCCTTACGAGCTGACCAATCTGGTTCTCCAAATTATGAATTGAGCCCTCTTGATTCCGGAAAGCTACATCAGTAGTTTGCATGAAATTGGTAAGTACATCTTCCAATGTTGGCTTCCTTGGTTCCGGTTGTTGTGGTTGTCCAAACACGGGTTGCTTGCCTTGATTTCCTTGTCCTCCCCAAGAGAAATTGGGGTGGTTCCTCCATCCAGGATTGTATGTAAAACTATATGGGTTGTTTGCTTGGTTGAAAGGAGGTCTGGTGTTATTGCCCATATAGTTAACATATTCTTGCACTTGAGATTCACAACCAGGCATTCCACTAAATGAAGGGTCCCATTGTTGAGGTAACATCGAGGGTGATGCTAAGGAAAGGTTATCCATCTTCTGGTAAAGCTTTTCCACTTGAATGGCTAAGGCAGTGACAGAATCCACTTCATTCATTCATGCAGGCTTATTAGGCTTTTGTCTCATGGTAGTCCATTGATAATTATTCATTGTCATGTCTTTTATCAACTGTTGAGCCGCTTTAGGTGTCTTATTGTTCAAGGTTCCTCCACTAGCCGCATCGATCATCTGTTTTGTGGCTGGATTGAGACCATTTTAAAAAAGTCTGAATCTGAAGCCAGAAAAGTAGTGCATGATGGGGACATCTCCTTAAAAGATCCTTGAATCGTTCCCATGTGTCGCACAATGATTCAGATTCCAATTGAACATACGTAGAGATGTCATTCCTTAGCTTTGCAGTCTTCGCCGGTGGAAAATACTTCATTAAAAACTTCTCAACCATCATATCCCATGTAGTAATCGACCCACTAGGTAATGAGTTGAGCCACTGCTTCGCCTTGTTCCTTAGTGAGAACGGAAACAACCTCAATCGAATGGCATCATTGGAAACTCCATTGATCTTGAATGTATCACATATCTCCAAGAATCTGGCTAAGTGTGTGTTAGGATCTTCATCTTGCAGGCCATTATATTGGACATACTGTTGAACCATCTGTATAACACTAGGCTTCAATTCAAAATTGTTGGTGACTATTGGTGGTCTAACGATGCTTGACCCAGTTCCCTGGAGATTAGGTCTAGCAAAGTCAGACATGGTTTGCTCGTTCTGGTTTGTCATGTTATCCAAATTTTTTGGATGATGCTCTCCTTGGTTTACTGTTTCCTCTTCTAAAAGTCCGTTTGAAATATCTGTGGTATTAGTTCCCGCGTCCCTTTGGTTAGTATTGTGAATAATTCATTTCGGGTCAGGATGAAATGGTGCTATCCCAGAATTTCTCCCCTGGTCATAGAATAATAGACTACAAAAAAGAGATTAAGCGATATAATTATACTATAAAGTAATTTATAATTATATGTTAATAAATAAAAATGGTAGATTAATAAAGTTTAAGCTTTCAAAATATTAAAAACGAGTCCCCGACAACGGTGTCAAAAACTTGATGCTGCTTTTTTTAACAAGTAATAACTTGATGCGGATTCATTCTACACTCTAGTATAAACTATATAGATGGTCATAAGCTAGATTGATTTAACTTTGAGGAAAGTGCACCTATCAATCATAGTATAGAAGAAATCTACATTTCGTGTCGTATTTCACAGGGTCTTTTCAAATACTCGTACTCACCCTCACTCTATTATCATGCCTATAATTAAAATTGATTTTTAACCTAGATTAACCTAACTATGAATACTTGGATAAAGAAACATTGGAGGATTAAAGATGATAAAAAGTCGAAAGTCTAAGAGCATTCACATGAAAATAACCGCTCATTAACTCAATTCTATGTAATCAGGTAATAATAAGATTATTAAATTTGTTGTATTGTAAGAGTTAAACATTTATCAAATTCTCTCTCGAGCAATTCAAAATCTAAACCTAAGTTGAGTAAATTTTCTCTCGAACAATTTACAACTCTCAAATTTGCATTAAAATAAAGTACCCTATCTAATACATAAATTCATGAAATCCTATCTCTAAAATACCATGAATCCATTTATCCAATCAACATATCTCTCGATCATGCAAATTGAAATGCAAAGAGAAATAACACCTAAATACGAACATATAAACAGCATCACAACATTCCAATTTCTCAATCTAAAAAGTTGGAATTCATGTAAAACAAATAATAAATTCACAACTAGGATAAATCTCTTTATTTGAAAGTCTACATACGAATAAAATACCACAAATTTGATGAAAATAATAACATACATGATTACCAAATTGTTCAAATAAAAGTTTCATGCGAAATAAAAAATAAATCAAGTTAGATCACCAAGAGAATGGAAAGATTAAAAGAGATACATGAAAGATTAAAAGCATACAAAAATCTCTTTCAATTTCTCCTTCTCTTGGGTGCTCCACTTTCGTCCTCTAGAAGTTCTCTAAATAAAATGATCCAAAAGTCCCCATTCTAATTTTTCTACAGGTTTTTATAGTCTCCTTACAAACAGGGTCGGACACGGGTTCCAACACGGCCATGTCACAGGCCGTGTTGACGGTTCAAAGGCGGTTCCACACGAATAGGCGTGTCTGGTCGTGGGTTGTATCATCTGACACGGGTACTGACACGGCTGTGTTGTTCATCATGTTCTTCGCACACGGGTTGGTTGGCAGTAGATGTTGAATTTATCCCAAAAAGGACACGGTTAGGGACACGGGCGTGTGCCTACTCGTGTGTGCCCAATTCTTGTCCTGTCATCAGCCATGTTGAATCCGTGAACTCCTCTGTTTGCTCCAAGACTTTTAGTTCCACTGGTTAGCAAAACCTGCATTAGGAAAATGAAGGAATAAATAAATAGCTTAATACATGAAATAATAAAAACGCCTAATTGTGCTCTTTTATCCATGATAAAGCAAATTCTTAACTATTCTCGCGAAATTATTAAATAGGGAGGTAGAAAATAGTGGACATGATTAAAATTATGATAGTAAAAAGCATATCATAATTGTACTCATCACCCAGACATGACAAAACTACTCCAAAGGGGTCTAGTTGTCTGAGGGATGTTACAAATCCCAATACTTAAACAAAAAATTTCGTCCTCAAAATTCGAGTTAGGCCTACAGGGTTTCGAGTATGAAAAATAAAATGTAACATCCCGAGAGGTTGTAAGGAATACCTAACTGAAGAGCTCAGGGTGTTTTTGTTGCATCAGATCCTGCGGCTCCAGCATGTATGCTAAGGGACCGATCCGCTCCAGGTGCATCGATCGATCAGAAGCTATATGCCCATCTGTAGTCGTGATTTGCTGCTCTGGCCATAGTAGAGCTCTCCTCAGCGAGGAGACGTGGAAAACGTCGTGCAGGCCCTCCAGTTCTGGTGGCAGCTCCAGCCTGTATGCTAAGGGACCGATCCGCTCCAGGATCCTGTAAGGCCCCATATATCTCAGGCTGAGCTTCTTCTTCCGACCTCGCACCCTTGAAACTCCATGCATCGGTCGGATCTTCAAGAATACCCAGTCTCGAACCTGAAACTCTACCTGACGGTGTCTCGTATCATAATACCTGGTATGCCTGCTCTATGCCTCCAGCATCCGATCCTGTATCAGCCTCACCTGAGCCTCGGTGTCCAAAACAAACTCCGGGCCTAGCACCTTTGGGTCCTAGTCCTGTACCCATGACAGCGGAGTCCTACACCTTCATCCATATAGAGCCTCATAAGGGGCCATCCCTATGCTGGACTGGTATCTGTGGTTATAAGAGAACTCGACCAATGGCAACAGCTTCTCCCAAGGCTCTCTGCAGTCCAGAATGCAAAGTTGCAGTAGATCTTCCAAAGTCTAATGGGTGTGTTCCATCTTCCCATCAGTCTGGGGATGATAGTTGTACTGAATGTCAGTAGAGTGCCCAAATAGGCCTGCACTGATCGCCACTCCCTGGACGTAAACTGTCCATCCCGATCCAATATGATCGTCCCGGGCACACTAGGATAACGGACGAACTGCTCTGCAAACTTCCGAACCAACACACCTACCGAGTCATCCTTCCTGATTGGGATAAATCTGGCTACCTTCATCAACCGGTCGACGATTGCCCAGATCGGATCATTCCCCGTCCGCGATCGGGGAAGCCCATGTATGAAGTCCATCGCGATATCATCGAACTTCCACTCCATCACCGGGAGTGGTTGCAACAATCCTACGGGGTTCCTGCACTCCGCCTTCACCAGTTGGCATGTCTCACAGTGGGTCATGAAGTAGGTGATATACTTCTTCATTCCTGGCCAGTACATGGCCTTCTTCAGATCTACAGTCATCTTCATAACTCCTGGGTTTACCGAATACCGGTTTTAGTTGGCTTCCGTCATGATATTCTCCCGGACGTGGCCTCCATCTGGTATATAAACCCGTCCTCTGAATCATACCAGGTCATCCCTCAGTGTGTAATCTTCAGTAGTGCATGCCTCCAAGTCCCGAAATATCGGCTCCAGCTTTGCGTCCTGCCTCTGCCCATCTCTGACTCGGTCTCAAATGTCATCTGTGGCGCTCATTGAGGCTAAATACTCCTCATAGAGATCGGGGTCATTAGGCGATACCAGTGTGATGTGCATATCTTCTAATTTTTGCACCAGCTCTATGGACATAATCTGGGGCACAGCTCCGGAGGTGGAGGCTCTCTGACTCAGCACATCGGCTACCACATTCGCCTTCCCTGGGTGGTTGTGCATCTCATACTAGTACTCTGCTAGAAACTCCACTCATCACCTTTGTCTGATATTCAACTCCTTCTATGTGTCCACGTACTTCAAATATTTGTGATCAGAGTATATGTCGCAGTGGACACCGTAGAGGTAGTGCCGCCAGACCTCTAGAGCAAACACGACCGCTCCCATCTCCAAGTCATGAACAGGGTAATTCTTCTCATGCTTCTTCAGATGGCAGGAAGCATAAGCAATCTGAAAGATAGGGTTAGATGTGATTTACTCTAAAGGGCGGGTGAATAGAGTAATTTGAAATCTTTTTGTTATTTATATTATAATACAAGAGTAATGAAATAATAGATACCAAGGTTACCAAAAAGCAATAGCAACCGAAGTTAATCTAATCTAATCACAGTACAGATAACCTAATGTATCACAGCCACGGCAAGAACAAAAAGAAAAGGGCAACCAGACAACACAAGAACTTTTATAGTGGTTCCTCAACCTGGGTACATCCACTATTCTACCACCCTAGTAGGAATCCACTAGCAGGTTTTGATCAGGTGACTGCCACCAATGAGCTTTTGATCAGATGCTCAAAAATCAAAATAAACTTTTGAATGGAGTTAATAAACCCTTTATACAGAGGGGGAGAGAGATTGATGGTAACTTCTCTTTCTCTTTTCAATAGAGAAGACAATTGGATTTGCTATTTTCAAGAACTCTTCTCAATAACACTTGGAGTCTTGCACAGAGTATAGGTCTTCAGTCTTCAACCTTGACTTGAAAATGAGATCCAGGAACTTCTGACTGATATGGATGTGTTATCCTTGAAAGCTCCTGGAATGAAGGTTGAAGAAGACTCTTGATTTTTGATGATTGTTCTTCTTCTTCTTCAACAATGTCAAGGAGAAAACAATTTGTTTTCTATACAAAGAAGGTTCAGAGTATTGTTGTTGTTGATCTCTTCTTTGTGTATCTGTCTTCCTATATTCTCAGTTCTCTGTATATTCTATGTCACCTCTTCTGGAAAAGAAAAACTCTTTTATATCTTCAGTCGAATTCTGCTTTTGAATTTTTGAATTCCATTCCATTAATTGCTGATGGCCCGGAGAAAGAAAATCGGCTGGAGAGAATATTGCATTAATGGATTTCCCCAACTGTCCCATTAAAAACAGGAAGTAATATTCCTGATGAAGACCGTAATCAATGCTGCCACTAACAGCTATAATCAGAGAATATAAGCATTGATTATTCAGGAATTACTGCAAGAGAATAAGGACAAAATGAGGGAAAATTCCAAGTCTGGAACTGCACAGGAATCGTCGATCAGAGAACAGATTTCGTCGACATAAGATCAAAGTTTGTCAACCAGAAAAATCATGTTCGTCGATCTGGGGATTCTTGTTCGTCGACCTGAGAACCAAGTTCGTCGACCTGAGATCAGCTAACTATTTTCTGAGAAGAACTTCCCGATTCTGTGCTCCAAGTTCGTCGAGCTGATAAAATAACTTCATCGACCTGAGTTCAGAGAAAGTATTCTGGACTAAATGAGTTGAAGTTGATCTTCCAAAATTCATCGACCTGAGCTCGAATATCATCGAGCTCAACTCAGATAATTGACACTGAGTTCATCGAGCTGAGCACGACTTTCGTCGAGCTGAGTTCGACGAACGTCAAACTCACTTTTCTGAACTTGATTTCCTTCTAAGCCTTTGAGTCTTCTGCAGTCTTCAGTTGGCTGGTCCATGTGTGGTTGATTCTAAGGACTTAGCCTAAACTGTAAGGCACAATGACATGACCCGGGCTATACATGGTGGGTCAATTATCCTAGTTAGTGATCCTAGCCCAAATCAACTAGGTATCCAACGATCTACCCCTATTTGGGTGAGGTCACTAATACAAATGAAATAAAAACAATCACAAAGCATAAAATATATCTGGCAGAAAAATTAGAACAGCAACAGATATTTACACAGAAGTTTTGTGACAGTACATACATAAAGAGTTCAGAAAGACAGAAACTTAGACAGAATATAAATCACTTCTTTTTCTTCATCTTCTCATTTTGCGTGTCTTCTTTTTCCTATTCAGCAGGCTATGTAAACTTGATCTCTCTATTAGGATTAGCTAATTGCTTCTTGGATATTGTCATATCAGCAGCTACAATAATATTGAGAGATGTACCTCTAGGCACAACAGCCTCTGGATGTAGATTCATATAGGCATCTACATTAAAGAATTTGTTAGCTTTCTTATACCTATGTAATTCTTCTTTTCTATATTTGGACATTGTAGAATATTATGATGGATCTTTTCCTTCAGCTTTAGCTTTGTTTATCAATGATAATCCAACCAGTTCCTGGAACCTGGCCATTCTAGCAGTTGTCTCTGTCTCTAGATCCACAAAGGGAATGGGAGGAGACTCTGGCTTCTTATGACTGTCAACTTTTACTGGTTCAGGAACTTGTTGTTGCTATTGCTGATAATGTTGTTGTTGTTGATGTTGATGTCTGCTTGAAGAATACCTCTGCTGGCTGCTTCCATGATGAGAAGAGGATCTACCTTGTTGTCTATGATATGTTTTAGTGTATGAGGTAGACCTCTGAGAGATGTTGCCTGAATCACCAGCAGCAGGTGGAGGAGGAGGAGGTCCTTTCCTGTGTCTCTAAGGAGGAGGAGAATATCTCCTGCTTTTCTTTCTTGCTTTCTACTCATTCTTAGACAGCCACATACAGGCTGGCATTCCAGGGTAAGGAGTAATGTTCTGCATAATATTATAAGGAGTGTCATGAGTTGGATTTGGCTTAGGAGCAGCAACTGGAGGAGCCTTTCTTTTCTTAGACACTTTCTTCTTGGCAGAAGGGATATCATTAGAATCATCAATATCATCATCATCTTTTTCAGAGGAAGATCCTTGATTATTATCATATAAATCATCCAGAGCTTTCAGAAGAGCTTTGTCAATTTGCTTGTCATCCCGAGGCTGTGCTTGAGGTACTGGAGCTGGAGCTGGAGTTAGGGCTGGAGCTGGAGCTGGAGGTTCTGGAATAACTGTGTCAGCAGTGCTTTCAATAACTATTTTATTTTCCACTTCAATATCTGCCATAATTATTTCATCTAGATCTGGTAGTGGGCTGTCATCCATTTTATAGGTGGGAGGTGAAATGGCTTTAGGAGAATCAATGTTCTTGGGAGCTGATACTATAAGAGGCTCTATAACTGCAAGACTAGCCTTAAGTTGCTTGGCAACTATGGGGCAGATTGGTGCAGTGTATGGTACAATGGCCAAAGAATGTTGATAAGAGGAGCTGTAAAGAACATCTCTGTGCACAAAATTGAATAACTCTAATAAAGAATTTAAATTAACTGTGGGATTTCGAATAAAATAACAAGCAGTATCAATTTCAGCCATAACTGACTCATCCATTTCTGTATCTGAATCAATTTAATCTATTATTTCAGTAGGAGTGGTTGTTTCCTCTGAAGAATCATCAGACATTATTTCATCTGTTGCTACTTTTACTGTTTCTGCTGTTGCTGTTGCTGCCACTGGAACTTCTCCATCATGGAGCATCTCCCCCTGACTGGCTGCATGGGGCCCTAGAGCTAGTCCCCTGGAAGAAGGGACAGGGGATAGAGCAGCAATTTTGGCAGAGAGAGTATGGATGGAGGCAGTGAGATGTGCTAGAGCATCAGCTAGAAGTTTATTAAGTGTGGGGGAGATGAATGCTAGCAAATCTTAAGCAATGTCAAAGAAGTTAAGATAGAGGGATTCTGGAGCAGTGGAGAAGTAGGGAGTGTGATGACCATAATTTGAACAGACAGAAAATGCACTAGACATATCTGTGTGTGTAGTCAGGTACAGTAGATGGAAGGTCAGTTTGGATGAGTAGAGGGAAGGGGACAGAGGGAGTTGCAGTTGTAGAAAGGGGAACTGTTATTGTGGGGGAGGAGATGGGTTCCTGATGTGTAGATGGTGGAGGAAACAATAGATTGAAAGTGTGGGAGGAGATAAATGTGCCAGGGTTTGTGACAGTTAAATGAGGTGGAAGTGGAGACTGATGTGGAGATTGTAAAGGAGATTGATGTGGGAATGGTTATGGTGATTTATGTGGTGAAGACAGGAGTTGGAATGTTGGTTCCTGAATGGGGGAGGATGGTATTTCAGAGATATTTACTTGGGGAGAAGGTGGAGGTGGAGATGGTGGTGGTGGAGAATGTTCAGGAGATGGAACTGGAGTTGGAATGTGAACTTGTTGTTGTGGTTGAGGTTGAGGTAGAGAATGAATGGTGGAGGTGGAAGGAACTTCTTCTGGGGGTGGAGGAGCGGCTATGATGGCCCTTGTGCTCTCAGAAGGCCTGGAGGAGGATGAAGCCTGGGATGGATTTGTAATTCTCCACTCCCATCTGCCAAACAAGGTAGAGGTTAGCCTTTTGGAGGCATTGATGAACACGGTCATGGAGACCAGATGTTCAGGTGCCTTGTCATGAAGAAAGATTCCCAGAATTCTTCCAAAGCAGATCTCTTTCTTATTGTTCTTCTTTTTGATTAACTCAAACAGCAGCTTGCCCTAATTTACTGCCTTCTTCTCGACCAGAGCATTCATCACCATGAACCGGTGCCTGGTTATGTAGTCGTGAGCGGTGTGTTTGCCCGGCAGCACTTTTCCGACAATGTATGCTAAGAACTTATATTCGGCAGATAAGTTTTTCTTCAGCAGCTTGTTAGGGTTGTCTCCAGAATGACTCATCTTGGTCAGCATATTTTCATATTCTTCAGTAACCATTTCGATTTCTTCTTCACCATTCAGTAAATCGAAAACTTCTGTTAGTATATTGGGGGAAAGTGAGACTGAGTTTCCAGAAATTGTGCCTGTCAGGGTATCTTCTGTTGTTATAGAGGTAAAGACCCATTCTTTGATCTCTGTCATGACAATCTTTATTATGCGGTTCATGAACCGTTTCAGATTTTGTTATTCAAATAGCTTCAGAATGTCTACGAAAAATGGATTAGAGTGCTGGAAAGAGTCAAGATCAATATCAAAACCCATATCAAACTTCATTGTGGAGAGGGCGTTTGCTGGAATTGCCATGAATGCACCTGCAAGAGAGAAACAAAGATCAAGTGCAAAGGAACTGAAAGCGCGGGACGAAGGTCGAAGAAAACCTAGACATAAGGTTTTCAGAATATGAACTGTCAGACTCCGTTCGACAAAAAATAGAAATTCTTCGATCTGAGGTCGACGAAATATTTTATAGTCAAAAGAATTCGTCGATCTCTGTCAGAAGATGTGAAAACATTTCATCGAGCTCCATTCGATGAAAGTTTTCTGAAGCAAATTCGTCGATCTCCGGTTGACGAAAATAACTTCACTCACAGAGAATTCGTCGATCTCTATTTGACGAATTTCTCTAAAACTTTTCTCTGTTCGTCGATCTCCGTTCGACGAACTTTGAAAAATTCATCAACCTTAGACAGAAATCAAATTAAGGCTTCTCCATTTATCATACCAAGCTGATTTATGAAGAACAAATGATTCCTCTCATCTAAAGGTTTGGTGAAGATATATGCCCTTTGTAAATCAGTGTATATATAGACAAAATTAATTTTATTTTTGTCTACACACTCTCTAATAAAATGGTGTCTAATATCTATATGCTTAGTTCTGCTGTGATGGAGTGGATTTTGTGCTATGGATATAGCACTTATGTTGTCACATAGTAGAGTTGAATTATTTAAGTTGAACCCATAGTCTAGTAGTTGGTTTTGAATTCACAGCATCTGGGAACAGCAACAGCCAGCTGCTATGTATTCTGCTTCAGCAGTTGATGTAGACACAGATGACTTCTTCTTACAAAACTAGGAGACTAATCTAGCACCAAGGAACTGGCATGTTCTAGAGGTACTTTTTTTGTTTACTCTACATCCAGCAAGGTCAGCATCTGAGTATCCAGTTAACTCAAACTCTGACTCAGTAGGATACCAAAGTCCTAGACTAGGATAACTCTTTATATATCTCAAAATTCTTTTTAAGAAAACTTGATGAGATTCTTTAGGGTTCACCTGCAACCTAGCACAAAGACATGTAGCAAATAGTATGTCAGGTCTGCTTGCTGTAAGGTATAGTAGAGATCCAATAATGCCCCTATATAATTTCTGATCAACAGGTTTCTCATGCTCATCAGAATCTATTACAGCATTTGTAGCCATGGGTTCCCAAACTTTTTGATAAGCTCTTTATCATACTTAGCCCGAGATATGAAGATGCCATCAGGTAGCTGATTCACTTGGAAACCAAGGAAGTAGGAGAGCTCACCCATGCTACTCATTTCAAACTTTTAATGCATGAGGTCAGAAAATCTCTTGCATAGTTTGGAATCAGTAGACCCAAATATAATTTCATCTACATAAATTTGTACTAATAATATTTGATCCTTATGGTGCCTAGTGAATAATATCCTATCTACTATGCCTCTAGAAAATTTATGCTATATCAAGAAGCTAGCTAAGGTCTCATACCAAGCTCTTTGACGATCGGGCTGTGGGTTCGACGATTGGGCTGTGGGTTCGACGATCGGGCCGTGTGTTCGATGATTGGGCCAGCAGTCTCCGTTCGACGATCGGGTCGTGGGTTCGACGATCGGGTCGTGGGTTCGACGATCGGGCCGTGCGTTCGACGATTTGGCCAGAGATTTTCGTTCGACGATCTGGCTGCGTTCGATGATTTGCCCAGAGATCTCCGTTCGACGATCTGGCAGCGGTCGACGATCTTGGTTCGACGATCGTCGAGCGCGTGGCGGATTGTGGTGTGTTTGACTCTATCGACGCGAAGTGTCGACACAGGGGTTTTGGCAGGAGTTGACTAATGATCCAACACTGTTTTGTCGCGGGCGTGTCCTACTCCTATTGGCGTAAAATGCGGTGTTTATGTAACGTCCCGAATCGCTCTAGGCCCCTAGTGTGTGAGTTTTTGAGTCAGGAGGGTTGACTCAAGTCCTGAGAAGTGCAGGGAATTGGGCTGCACTTGTGGAGAAGGGGAGAAATCAGTGCAGAGAGAAGTGACACGGGTAGCGACACGGGCGTGTCCCTACCCGTGTGCGTCGTGTTCCACTCGACAAGCCGTGTCGAGACTGACGAGTTGTGTCGACACAAAGTGACACGGGTAGTGACACGGCCGTGTCCCTACCCGTGTGCGTCGAGATGATCTCGACGAGGCGTGTCGAGATCGTCGAGAGTCGTCGAGATCGTCGAGCGGGGTCGACACTAAGTGACACGGGTAGTGACACGGGCGTGTCCCTACCCGTGTGCGTCGAGTTGAGCTCGACGAGAAGTGTCGAGATGCAACCCGAGAAGTACACGGCCAATGACACGGCCATGCACACGGCCGTGTCATGGGGACACGGGTCGGGACACGGGCGTGTCCCTACCCGTGTCAAACATTGAACCGACATGGAAACCGCCACGGCCGTTTCACGGAAGCAGGACACGGGTACGGACACGGCCGTGTCCCTACCCGTGTCATATTTTGTTTATAAGGGGCAGAGAAAACCCTAGCCATTTTTCATCCTCATTTCCTTCCCCTATTTCCTGTGAGAGCCCCTGGTGAGAGGAAAACTGCAGGAGCAAGTTCTACCGAAGGAGATCCGCCATCGCCGTGAAGAGAAGATGCCGCCAAGGAGAACTACGCGATCCATGGCCGGAAATGGTGGTACCACTGGAGCCAACGTGAGTTTCCTACCATCTCCCTTGGTGCTAGATCTTAGATATATAGGAGAGACATCGGCTCAAGAGAGCTTGATGGAGAGGAGAAGATTTCTAGGTTTGGCCATGCTAGGATTTGAATTGTAGAGTTTAGATCTCTTCAACCCTTCCCCTTTTCTTCAATACGACGATGGGTGAATGGTTTCGTGAGGAGTTTTGGCCCTTGAGGTTGACTAAGGGAGGAGGACATTTCTGGAAAATTTAGAAGGATCGCTTGAGGAGGAAGACGGACCGATGCCGTTCATTTTTCTTTAAGATGCGTGCAGAATCTGTATTCTGCGCGCAGCGATCTTGTAGGCCATTTTCGTGTAGGATATGGGCAGATCTGGGCTTTTGGTTAAACACGAAAGTTGTAGCCCTTGGAAATACCTTTCCAACGAGTGGTTGCTCGACTTCAGGTGATGTCTGTGGCCCCGGGAAAACCTAATCGAGTTTTCTGTCCGGCAATTCCTGTACACAAAAATCGTGTTCTATGCGCAGCGAACTTTGAAGCTGATTTCGAGTAAGTTATTGTCAGATCTGGGTTGTGACCTGAATATGAAAGTTGTAGATCATGAAAAGGTCTTTCCAACGAGGGATTACACGCCTCCACCGGATTCCTGTAACTTCAGGAAACTCCGGTCGAAGTTGCTGTCCAGTGCTAATCCTGCGCTGAAATTCTGGGTCTCTATATACATTGTGGATTTGAAATTGGTGGGTCCAATGTCGCAATTAATTCGAGATTTTGGTGAAATAATTTATGTTAACCACCAAAGTGTTATGGATGATAATATTTACTGTTTTAGAAATCAATTTATTATCGCAAGATAGCTTGAGGCCTGTTGATTTCCTTATGTTTAATTGGATTGATTTGATAATACTTCGGTAAGTTGTCGTAAGAGCAAATCTTATTTATATCATGTTGAAATCACTTGGGATGATATATAGATGGGTAACCCATGGCCATGCATATGTTATATATCGGATTGAATTTAGGAGTCCAACAATAGTGTTTCGTCTCCTATTGGCATGTTATAGTAAAGGTGCAAGTGCGGTGTTGACCGCCACTAAGTTTGGTCGTGTTGAGGTAAGGTGTGGATGGATGGTTGGGCTGTGTCCTCGTGCTCACTCCGAGGCCCCTTCCATGATATATTGATGTGGAATTTGCATGTGGTGTGAGTCGACACGCGGTGTCGCAATCCCGGGTTAAGGATAGTGTGGCAGGTCTACGGGCTCGCCATTCGTCACACCGACGGGAGTTGACAGTTAGACTTGGTCGGTTTGGGCTGTGTCCTCGGTGTTCACGTCCCGAGGCCCCTTCCGGCCATGTGAACGGTTGGGCAGTGTCCTCGTGCTTTCTTCCGAGGCCCCTTCTGGGTCACGCAAGGCCAGTTCGGGCTGTTTTCTTGGTGCACATCTACCCAAGACCCCGCTGGGCCATAGTACGCATGGGCTCCGCTGTTGTGTTCTTAGCGTTGAGGCGTACGGAGGCCTAGGTGAAGTAGTGTGATACCCGCCTAGTAGTAGAAGTGCCCGTTCTACTGTCACTGCCTGGCCACGGCGGCTGATGCATGAGAGGTTAGCTACCTGCTCGAAAAGTGGGAACTATAGTCTGTGTCGACATAGCAATTGCATGGGTGAGTCATTGCATAGCATTCATAGCATTTCATATCATTGCACCACAAGATCCTCATCGTATAAGTTTGTATGGGCACTCTTATACGATGAGTTACTTTTATGTAACCCGATCCTTAACTTATAAGTTTGTATGGGCATTCTTATAAGTTAAGTTACTTTCCTGCAGTTACTTATACTTGCTAGTTTAGTGTAGCTCTTAGATAAATGCTGATTATGATACTGTTACTCTTACACTACTTACACCTGCTTGTACTTCCTTTACTTGCATACTTGTTATATACTATACTCTTGTTCCTTTTCTCCGCCCGGTGCCGAGGAGTCGCCGGGGGAGCGGATGTGAAACCACTTAGTCGTTTCGACTAACGGTTGCTACGTATTCCTTTTTAGGAGGTCACGCTGTAGGTGGAGCAGCCGCAGACTACGCAGCAGGACAGCCAGGCCAGGATGACAGGGCCTGAGGTGACGGTACCGTCGATACCGTCAGTTACTGATGTTAGTATTTGATACTCTGATGTAGCCCGTTTGGGCAATGTTTAGCTGTACTCTGATATATTGTAGAAGCATGTTTTAGCTTCTCCTTATTGGTGTATTTGGACATTATAACTTAGTGTGGATTTGACTTCTGGTAGTTTATTTATTTGGTTGGGTTGGCATGTTATTGATATTGTTATAGCCGGCGGAATAGGCGTCTTGTGGTACAGGTTAGCCCGTGTGCTAATGCTACCGCAAGGCGGCTGTTCTGGGCATAAGACTCCCCCTTCGTGCCGTGTTTTGGGATCCGGGGAGGGGGAGTTTTACAAATGGTATCAGTTTGCCACGATCCTCAACTAAGGAAGTCATTCAACAATGGTGCCACCCCCGTTTGGTTAGTCGGTTTGTGGACAAACTGACTTAGCGGAAGCAGTGGTGTGCCCATATGTAATTCACATTAAGTTTGTCCAACTTTGACCTTGAGTTTAGCCAACCTGACCACAAATTTGTCATGTACGTGTAGGTTCCACTGCATGTTGAGCCGTTGGGGGGTACCCCTACCCCTCCCATACCCACTCAGTTCCAACAGTCTGAGTTGGGGCAAACACTCACCGCCATTCTTGATGCTTTTAAGGCACAGCAGGCTCCGGTGCAACAACAAGCCCCGAGCTCCAACTGGCTGAGCACCTTCCGGGCTCTCTCCCCTCCCGTCTACCTTGGGGCAGAGTCGGCTGTGCGCACAGAGGAATGGCTAGACATGATACAGGAGTTGTTGGCTGGTATCCGTTGCCCGGCCAACATGGCAGTGACATTGGCAGTGTCCGTCTTGGACTTCCATGTGAAGAGGTGGTGGAAGTCCCTCATGGGATCAACCTTCCAAGGCCGGATCTACACAGAGATAAGTTGGAGTGAATTCTCGGAGGTTTTCTTGGAGCACTTTATCCCTACGTCGGCCCGAGATGAGCTTGAGCAGAGGTTCCTTCTATTAAAACAGGGATCAAAGACGGTTACGGAATACCAGCGAGAATTCCAGCATCTCTCCAGGTTTGCGGATTCTTACGAGTTGGATGACAGAGGCTATGCCAAGCGCTTCTACAAGGGGCTGCGAGATCCCCTAAGGCAGTCCCTTTTGTTTATAGCGGATGGTAGCTTGACAGAGATCATTGATATGGCAAAAAGATTGGAAGCGGACCACATGGGATGTAGTAAGAGGCCTGCGGAGGACGTGATGGAAGCCGGCCCATGGAATAGAAGGAGGCGAGACTTCAGAGGAGGAAGGGGACACCAAAGAGGTGGAGGGCGTGTCCACCGAAACTATAGGGTGGAGCATCCAGTTCCGCAGCCGCCTGCGTTGCCTCCACCCCCACAGCCTCAGCAATTTCAACAACCTAAAGGGCGTCGTGGTCTGGTGTGCTTCGAATGCAACCAGCCGGGCCACATCCGACGTTTTTGCCTGCAGCTATATGGGAACGTCCCTCCTGCTCTCCCTCCTGCTCTCCCTCCACCAGCTCCACGAGGACGGGGATACATGCGTGGTCGAGGACGAGGACCGCCAAGAGGAAACCCCGGAACGGTCCGGGATCAGGTGTACGCGCTTGACATGGCACAGGAACGGAACCCCCAAGAGGTGATTGGAGGTATGATTTAACTAGTTTATATATTTGCATGGGTTAACACGAATTGATTAGAACTTATTAGACACTAGCAATAAGTTTTGGTTGTTGGCACTTAGGCACCGTGATTATTGGCGGGAAGACGGCCTATGCGCTATTCGATACCGGTGCCTCACACTCTTTTGTGTCCGAGGATTTCATAAAAGACGTGGGGGATGTTCAGTACTTCACGGGAATAGCCCGACGTGTACGCCTTCCGGATGGCTCGGAGATGATCGCAACCGCCAAGTGCGAGTTGGAGTTATTTATTGATGGGAAGGCCTTTGATACACCGGCCACGGTTTTGAGAATGTCGGAGTTCGACATCATTTTGGGCATGGCATGGCTGGATTGGCACTTCGCGAGGATCGACTGCGCGGAGAAGCGGATCTATTTGAGGCATGGAGACTCTGACGTCATCTTCCAAGATATTGGCTTCGCGCCCCGCATGATGTTATCTTCCGTCCAGGTTGTAAAAGCTCATATGAAGGGGGACGAGGTCTTCATGATCTGGTTCGAGTTGAAGGAGGAAGCGTTGGAATTAAAGGATGTACGGGTTGTGCGGGATTTTCCCGAGGTATTTCCTGAGAAGCTGCCAGGATTGCCCCCGCATAGAGAGGTTGATTTTCAGATTAATCTAGTACCAGGTGCCAAGCCTGTATCTAAGGCTCCGTACAGAATGGCCCCGAAAGAACTTGCAGAATTTAGAGTTCAACTACAGGAACTAGTGGATTCAGGGTTCGTTCGCCCCAGTTCATCACCATGGGGAGCCCCTGTGCTGTTCGTGAAGAAGAAGGATGGAACCCTGCGATTGTGCATAGATTATCGGGAACTCAATCGATTGACGGTGTGGAACACTTATCCGCTACCTCGGATCGACGAGTTGTTCGATCAATTAGTGGGTGCACATTGGTTCTCTAAACTAGACTTGGGCTCTGGATACTATCAGTTGAGGATACAAGAAGGGGATATTCAGAAAACAGCCTTCAGTTCGAGATATGGTTTGTATGAGTTCACGGTAATGCCGTTTGGGCTCACAAATGCACCTTCGGCCTTCATGAGCCTGATGAACAAGGTGTTTGAACCATACTTGGACATCTTTGTCATTGTTTTCATCGACGACATCTTGGTCTACTCAAAGACGGAGGAGGAGCATGTCGAGCACCTGACCTTGGTTTTGAAGAAATTGAAGGAGCACGCCTTGTATGCCAAGTTTAGCAAGTGTGAATTCTGGCTTAAGGAGGTTGCCTTCTTGGGGCATGTGATCAGTGGAGCAGGATTAGCGGTGGATCCAGCAAAGGTGCGAGCCGTGAAGGAGTGGTCGCCCTTGAAGTCGGCGGCCGATGTACGAAGCTTTCTTGGACTTGCCGGGTACTACCGCAAGTTCGTGAAAGGATTTTCCAAGATTGCCCTTCCTCTTACCTCCTTGACGAAGAAGGGTGTGTCATTTGAGTGGACACCTAAATGTGAAGCAGCATTTCAAGAGTTGAAGGATAGGCTTACCTCAGCCCCCATCCTTTTACTTCCGTCGGGGAAGGAAGGATTTCAGGTTTACACGGATGCATCATATCAAGGGATGGGTGCGGTGCTGATGCAGCACGGGCATGTAATCGCTTATGCTTCAAGGCAGTTAAAGAAACATGAAGTTAATTACCCGGTTGATGATTTGGAGCTGGGAGCAGTGGTGTTCGCTTTGAAGGTCTGGAGGCATTACCTATGTGGCGTACACTGCAAGATCTTTTCCGATCACAAGAACTTGAAGTATGTCCACACTCAAAAGGAGTTGAACATGAGACAACGACGGTGGTTGGAATTTCTATGCGACTATGAGTTCACCATGAACTACCACCCCGGGAAAGCGAACTCCGTAGCCGATGCCTTGAGTAGGAAAGCGCCAGGCTCTAGCCCAGAGTCTCGGTTGATGAGTATGGAGTTGTCACGGATGGTCGAAGAGATGGAAATTACTCTAGTATTCAAGGCTCCTTCGACAGAGTATGCGGAGTATTTGGCCAACATGAGCATAGTTTGTGATATCCAAGATCGGATTCGGGTGGAGCAAGGTATGGATGCGGCCTTAGCCCCGGCAATCAAGGCAATTGAAGATGGGACCACCGATGAGTACACACTCAAAGACGGTCTCATTTATCTTCGAGGCCGACTTTATATTTCCAAGGGCGGCAAAATTCGGGAGGATATATTGAGAGAGGCACATTACTCTCAATATTAAGTGCACCCGGGTATTGCTAAGATGTACGCCGGACTGCGGAAGACCATGTGTTGGCCGGGAATGAAGAAGGATGTTCGCTACTATGTTACACATTGCGAAGCTTGTCAAAGAGTGAAGGCTGAATGCAGGAGTCCCGGTGGTTTGTTGCAGTCATTGCCCATCCCCGAATGGAAGTTCGAGGACATCTCCATGGACTTTGTCCATGGGCTACCTCGCTCACGCTCCCGGAATGATTCGGTGTGGGTTATTGTGGATCGACTGACAAAGGTGGCCCGGTTCATTCCAATGAAGAAGGAAGCACACGTGGATGTTTTGGTACGCCTTTTTGTGGAGCAATTCGTACGGTATCATGGCGTGCCCAAGACAATTGTTTCAGATCGGGATGGTCGGTTTACATCCAATGAGTGGAAGGCGGTACAGGCGTATTTGGGCTCACGCCTAACCTTTAGTACCGCATTTCATCCATAGACTGACGGGCAGTCAGAGCGGACCATCAGAACGCTGGAGGATTTATTAAGGTTATGTGTGTTGGACAGAGGAGAGCCGTGGGAAAGACTCCTGCCCCTGGTGGAATTCTCCTACAATAATAGTCATCAAGCGAGCATCGGTATGGCGCCCCATGAAGCCCTTTACGGAAGAAGGTGTAGGACCCCCTTATCTTGGGTACAGGATGAAGATCCGAAGGCCTTGGGAAATGAATATATAGATGATACTGATGTGACGGTCAGATTGATACGGGACCGCATGTTGGAGGCTCAAAGTCGACAGGCAAAATATTACAATAAAAAGCACCGGATGGTGGAATTCCAAGTGGGCGAAAAAGTGTTCCTTAGGATTCGGCCGATGCATGGAGTGTCACGGGTGCGAGGAATGAAAAAGCTCAGCCCAAGGTATGTTGGGCCTTATACTATATTGGAAAGAATTGGCCCGTTGGCCTATCGGTTGGAGTTACCCCCGGAACTAAAAAATCTTCACGACGTGTTCCATGTATCGTCGCTTCGAAAAGCACTATTGCGGCCCGACCAATTTATTCCCACTATTGGTGGTGCAGTGGAGTCAGATAGGTCTGTGCGACTAGAGCCGGTGCGGATTGTTGACAGCGAGACAAGAACATTACGCCGCAAAAGTGTCCCCTTAGTGAAAGTGCTATGGTTGAATCATGGGAAGGAGGAGTACACCTGGGAGCCAATGGATTTGATGCAGCAACGCTACCCGGAGTTGTTTGCCCAAGGTAATCTTATTTAAAAACATATGATAAACGTCCTGTTAAGTTTTTCTCCACACAGCCTAAGCCTGATTTCGGGGACGAAATCTTTTATTTTGTTTATAGGATTTGTAACGTCCCGAATCGCTCTAGGCCCCTAGTGTGTGAGTTTTTGAGTCAGGAGGGTTGACTCGAGTCCTGAGAAGTGCAGGGAATTGGGCTTCACTTGTGGAGAAGGGGAGAAATCAGTGCAGAGAGAAGTGACACAGGTAGCGACACGGGCGTGTCCCTACCCGTGTGCGTCGTGTTCCACTCGACAAGCCGTGTCGAGACTGACGAGTTGTGTCGACACAAAGTGACACGGGTAGTGACACGGCCGTGTCCCTACCCGTGTGCGTCGAGATGATCTCGACGAGGCGTGTCGAGATCTTCGAGAGTCGTCGAGCGGGGTCGACACTAAGTGACACGGGTAGTGGCACGGGCGTGTCCCTACCCGTGTGCGTCGAGTTGAGCTCGACGAGAAGTGTCGAGATGCAACCCGAGAAGTACACGGCCAATGACACGGCCATGCACACGGCCGTGTCATGGGGACACGGGTCGGGACACGGGCGTGTCCCTACCCGTGTCAAACATTGAACCGACATGGAAACCGCCACGGCCGTTTCACGGAAGCAGGACACGGGTACGGACACGACCGTGTCCCTACCCGTGTCATATTTTGTTTATAAGGGGCAGAGAAAACCCTAGCCGTTTTTCATCCTCATTTCCTTCCCCTATTTCCTGTGAGAGCCCCTGGTGAGAGGAAAACTGCAGGAGCAAGTTCTACCGAAGGAGATCCGCCATCGCCGTGAAGAGAAGATGCCGCCAAGGAGAACTACGCGATCCATGGCCGGAAATGGTGGTACCGCTGGAGCCAACGTGAGTTTCCTACCCTCTCCCTTGGTGCTAGATCTTAGATATATAGGAGAGACATCGGCTCAAGAGAGCTTGATGGAGAGGAGAAGATTTCTAGGTTTGGCCATGCTAGGATTTGAATCCTAGAGTTTAGATCTCTTCAACCCTTCCCCTTTTCTTCAATACGACGATGGGTGAATGATTTCGTGAGGAGTTTTGTCCCTTGAGGTTGAATAAGGGAGGAGGAAATTTCTGGAAAATTTAGAAGGATCGCTTGAGGAGGAAGACGGACCGATGCCGTTCATTTTTCTTTAAGATGCGTGCAGAATCTGTATTCTGCGCGCAGCGATCTTCTAGGCCATTTTCGTGTAGGATATGGTAGATCTGGGCTTTTGGTTAAACACGAAAGTTGTAGCCCTTGGAAATACCTTTCCAACGAGTGGTTGCACGACTTCAGGTGATGTCTGTGGCCCCGGGAAAACCTAATCGAGTTTGCTGTCCGGCAATTCCTGTACACAGAAATCGTGTTCTGTGCGCAGCGAACTTTGAAGCCGATTTCGAGTAAGTTATTGTCAGATCTGGGTTGTGACCTGAATATGAAAGTTGTAGATCATGAAAAGGTCTTTCCAACGAGGGGTTACACGCCTCCACCGAATTCCTGTAACTTCAGGAAACTCCGGTCGAAGTTGCTGTCCAGTGTTAATCCTGCGCTGAAATTCTGGGTCTCTATATACATTGTGGATTTGAAATTGGTGGGTCCAATGTCGCAATTAATTCGAGATTTTGGTGAAATAATTTATGTTAACCACCAAAGTGTTATGGATGATAATATTTACTGTTTTAGAAATCAATTTATTATCGCAAGATAGCTTGAGGCCTGTTGATTTCCTTATGTTTAATTGGATTGATTTGATAATACTTCGGTAAGTTGTCGTAAGAGCAAATCTTATTTATATCATGTTGAAATCACTTGGGATGATATATAGATGGGTAACCCATGGCCATGCATATGTTATATATCGGATTGAATTTAGGAGTCCAACAATAGTGTGTCGTCTCCTATTGGCATGTTATAGTAAAGGTGCAAGTGCGGTGTTGACCGCCACTAAGTTTGGTCGTGTTGAGGTAAGGTGTGGATGGATGGTTGGGCTGTGTCCTCGTGCTCACTCCGAGGCCCCTTCCATGATATGTTGATGTGGAATTTGCATGTGGTGTGAGTCGACACGCGGTGTCGCAATCCCGGGTTAAGGATAGTGTGGCAGGTCTACGGACTCGCCAGTCGTCACACCGACGGGAGTTGACAGTTAGACTTGGTCGGTTTGGGCTGTGTCCTCGGTGTTCACGTCCTGAGGCCCCTCCGACCATGTGAACGGTTGGGCAGTGTCCTCGTGCTTTCTTCCGAGGCCCCTTCCGGGTCACGCAAGGCCAGTTCGGGCTGTGTTCTTGGTGCACATCTACCCAAGACCCCGCTGGGCCATAGTACGCATGCGCTCCGCTGTTGTGTTCTTAGCGTTGAGGCGTATGGAGGCCTAGGTGAAGTAGTGTGATACTCGCCTAGTAGTAGAAGTGCCCGTTCTACTGTCACCGCCTGTCCACGGCGGCTGATGCCTGAGAGGTTAGCTACCTGCTCGAAAAGTGGGAACTATAGTCTGTGTCGACATAGCAATTGCATGGGTGAGTCATTGCATAGCATTCATAGCATTTCATATCATTGCACCACAAGATCCTCATCGTATAAGTTTGTATGGGCACTCTTATACGATGAGTTACTTTTATGTAACCTGATCCTTAACTTATAAGTTTGTATGGGCATTCTTATAAGTTAAGTTACTTTCCTGCAGTTACTTATACTTGCTAGTTTAGTGTAGCTCTTACATAAATGCTGATTATGATACTGTTACTCTTACACTACTGACACCTGCTTGTACTTCCTTTACTTGCATACTTGTTATATACTATACTCTTGTTCCTTTTCTCAGCCCGGTGCCGAGGAGTCGCCGGGGGAGCGGATGTGAAACCACTTAGTCGTTTCGACTAACGGTTGCTACGTCTTCCTTTTTAGGAGGTCACGCCGCAGGTGGAGCAGCCGCAGACTACGCAGCAGGACAGCCAGGCCAGGATGACAGGGCCTTAGGTGACGGTGCCGTCGATACCGTCAGTTACTGATGTTAGTATTTGATACTCTGATGTAGCCCGTTTGGGCAATGTTTAGCTGTACTCTGATATATGGTAGAAGCATGTTTTAGCTTCTCCTTATTGATGTATTTGGACATTATAACTTAGTGTGGATTTGACTTCTGGTTGTTTATTTATTTGGTTGGGTTGGCATGTTATATTGATATTGTTGTAGCCGGCGGAATAGGCGTCTTGTGGTACAGGTTAGCCCGTGTGCTAATGCTACCGCAAGGCGGCTGTTCCGGGCATAAGACTCCCCCTTCGTGCCGTGTTTTGGGATCCGGGTAGGGGGAGTTTTACAGTTTAACCCCATTTGTCCAGGTCAGACCTAGATCATATCCGTACATCCCTTTTTGTGGGATCCGACGACTGTGGTTATTTCCCGATGGGGTTATACCCGAGTACAGGGTTTCAAAACCCTTACTCTTCTGTGTGGTTCTCTGTCTAAATCTTAGAGAGAGGGGAGATCAAAAGAGGAAGAAGGGGTCTAGATCCAGTCGTTGGAGGAGTTTCAGAGCTCCAAATCGTGAGCAGACTTCGGATCTACGAAGGCAAGGAGATTGCGGTGCTTTACATCCGCGTACATTTCCATGGCGCCAAGAAAAAATGCTAGGGTAACGATTCTCTACTTGAGCATGTGAAGCTCTCCTTCTTTTGCATAGGAAGCCGGCTCTCGCGAGTTTGCGGTGAGTTGGAGGCGTTCCTTCGGGTAGATATGTAAAGTCCCCGTTGTGTAGAGTCCGTAATCGAGAACGGCATAGGCATGTTGTGTGAAGCCTACCCGGACAAGTTGGTCTGGATCGGTGATGTTGCATTGAATAAATGGCCGGAGAAGACTCCGTGCAAATGTATGTTTTTCCGGTTTTCTACGTGGTAGATTGCAACAGGGAGCCTTGGGGATTAACCCCAAGGTGCACCCGGAAAACTGGGCAGATGCGTGGTTCTGCTAACTTGGTGGCCTGGGAGCCAACTTGAACATAACCGGGTTATGTGATTTTGTGTAATGGAAATGGGCCTCGGGAGAAGTTTGACCCGCGCATATGCCTTAAATTGTCGTTGCGATGTGAGCACGGGTTAGGCGGAACCGTACCCGTTCTATGTCATTTTGTTAGAGCCGTTGGCATAGATGAGGGTCTTCGGCGGTCTATGGCTTAAATTGACGTGACCCATGCCAAAAAGACAAAATGCTCATAGTGTGGCCGTCAAAGTGGCGGTGGTGAGACCAGGGTGTCTATGGCTTAAATTGACGTGACATTGACCAGTTCACCGAGAATGTGCCCTGAGTGCACGGGGTGTGTGGCCATGTGTGCCAATGCCTGTGATACAATGTATATATATATATACTGCTTGGTTATGCTAATAAGTGCAGGGAAGGAGCATCGCCGCCCCGAATTAGGGGCGGGATCGTTATAATTTGGTCAGCATTACTGACCGTTGCTTTTGTTTGCCAACGTACGTGGATTGTGCTTGTAGGTGCTGCTGGACCAAGCGGTCAATAGCGGTGTAATGCCCAAATTGCGAAGCCGGCCCTCGGAGGCCTAATTGGAGTGTTTTACTTGCTTTTGTTCATGTATGACCGGCCTGCGTGCCGTGGTATGGAAAACATTTAATATGAGTAAACCATTTGTAAGGCCTTAAGGCCAGTACTTGTGTATGTACTTCATTCCTTTTTGGCTTGTTAGTGGACATTCATGCTTGTTGCGGGGTTCTTTTAATTGCAACTATTTAAACTGCTTCCTCTAGAATGCTCTGTGTAGGACGTTGTGATCGGTTGGATGGTTTCCATTGAGTAACCACCCGGTCTGTCTGTGGTATATGGCGTCGGGCCCCGGCCGGACCTACTGCTATATGCTATGCGACGGATAGGGGGTGTTACAATTTGGTATCAGACTACTGGTTTTGGTCCGGCTTAAAATGAATTTGTGGATGAATTCTTTTTAAGGGGTGGTGAGCACATGTGTGTGCATCATCGTTATAACAACAAAAGAACCCATGAATGTCCACTTAGGAATGAAAATACACGTGTTTGGGGAACTTGCGTGTTCCAATAATTGTTGTTAAAAATTTTGTTTGGTCGCTTAACGGTGATTTGTACCACTATAGGTGACCAGAAGCGGTGCTGGGCCGTCTGAACGTCGACTTTCTGAGGCTAGCAGTGCACCAAATGATGCTCCTGCAACACCTCCATCGGCTGAGACCATATGATTGGTTACCGAAGCAGTGTTTGCCATGATCAATGCGCAGCCTGCAAGGCAAATGCAGCAGCCCGCTCCTGCGATGGAGCTGGTATCTCTTCCAGAGGTTGAGCCGAGAAGAGTGGAGCAGGTAGTAGTGGAGCCGTTGGTGCCGAGGAGGGCAACCGAGAGACAGCTCAAACATGTTATGAGCTTCAATCCTCCTGTATTCTCGGGGTCGGGAACCCCATCTCAAGCTGAAGACTGGCTCTCCCGTGTGAAGAGAGTCTTGACAGTGTTCCTTCTGGATGGTGAAGCGAGATTGTGGTGGGAAGGATTGGAGCTGCATCTATTGATAGGTAGGCAACTTACAGACGTCTCGATGGAGGAGTTCTCGAGACTGTTCTTGGCTAGTTACCTCCCTTCGACGCAGAGGATAGCTTTGGAGAATGAGTTCCTGAAGTTGGTTCAAGGAGAGAGTAGCGTGGATGAATATCTCCACGAGTTTACTCGATTGTGTCGGTATGCTAGCTCCACCATCGCGGATGAGGAGCGCAAGACGAATCGATTCGACGAAGGGTTGAGAGATGATTTGAGGCTACAACTCTCGGGGTCGATGATGCAGGGTTTCTTGACCTTGGTCAACACGGCCCGGTCCTTGGAGAGGGACATGAAGAATGTTCAGGCAAAGAAAAGTTTGGGAGACAAGAAGTTTAAATTCAAGGCGCGGACTACATCAAAGTCCGGCTATCGAAGGTTCTACAATAAGGCTAGGAATTCGGGTCCAGCCCCCTCTTCTAGTGCTTCTGGGGAGACTACGGGTCGACGCCCGGGTGCATGTTTTACTTGTGAGAAGCCGGGGCACTTTGCCCATGACTGCCGGAGCGGACGCCCCAAGTTCGAAAGGAAGACGGGAGCAACTTATGAAGAGAAGGGCAAGGCAGTGGAGTCAACTGTGTCCCATTATGCTCTGGCCCAACCGAGGGTTTATAATCTTGGCCAACAGGAGGCCATCAAACAGGCGGATATGGTGACAGGTAAAATTTAAATTTGTAGCAAGTTAAATTTCTTTAAATACTTGTTATGCAGATGTTACCTTACCACTGCTTGTTTACCATTTGTCTTGATTTGCGAAAATCCGGCAAAAGCACTCTTCGATACAGGAGCTTCACACTCCTTTTTGTCCGAAGAATTCATATCACGCATTGGAGTACCTTCTTTGATGGCGAAGGACAAGTTGGATGTGTTGTTGCCCAATGGATGTTCGATGCACGCGGATAGAATATGTGGCGTGAAGATTCGAATTGGGAGCCAGGAGTTCCACTTGCAAGCGTCGTTATTGCCGCTAGTGTAATTCGACGATATATTTGGCATGGACTGGCTCTCGGAGCAGCGAGCCTATATTGATTGCGGTAGCATGGAAGTCAAGCTGGGAGCAGGTCGTGAGATGACTTTCACGGGCTTGAAGGGGTCGAGCAAGACGTTGATGTCTGCTCTTCAGGTGGTGAAGGCGGTTCGTGCCGGTGCAGAACTGTTCTTTACACTAGTGGATGTTGCAAAGCCTAAGCCCGCGTTGGACAGTATTTCAGTGGTATCGGAGTACCCTGATGTGTTCCCTAGCGATCTTCCTAGAGCCCCGCTGCAGCGAGAGATAGATTTTAGGATAGAGCTCGTACCAGGTGCAAATCCTATGTCACGCTCTCCATATCGGCTATCACCCAAGGAAATGGCGGAGCTGAAGGTTCAACTGCAAGAGTTGTTGGAGCAAGGGTATGTGCGTCTAAGTTCTTTGCCTTGGAGTGCGTCGGTCCTCTTTGTTAAGAAGAAGGACGGAAGCTTGAGGCTATGTATTGATTATCGGGAGCTCAACAAGTTGATGGAAAAAAACAAGTACCTGATCCCCCTGATTGATGATCTATTCGATCAGTTAGTCGGGTCGACGGTGTACTCAAAGTTGGACCTCAAGTCCGGGTACTATCAGCTGCGAATAAGGGAGAGTGATATCCCAAAGACAGCGTTCAGTATGAGATACGGGCATTACGAGTTTACGGTCATGCCGTTTGGGCTGACTAACGCGCCGTCAGTGTTCATGGATTTGATGAACAGGACCTTCAGGGAGTACTTGGACCATTTTGTGATCATCTTCATCGGCGATATTTTGGTGTACTCGCAGAGTGAGGAAGATCACTTCAGGCATCTTCATTTGGTTTTGGAGATGCTAAGGAGGAATCAATTGTACGCCAAGTTCTCGAAGTGCGAGTTTTGGTTGTCCTCAGTGGCGTTCCTCGGCCATATAGTGAGTGGGGAAGGTATTGCAGTAGATCCGGCGAAGATTGTTGCGATACGGGAGTGGCCTGAGCTTTCTATGGTAGCGGAAGTCCGGAGCTTTCTGGGAATTGCCGGCTAGTATAGGCGCTTCATAGAGAACTTCTCGCGGATAGCGTTACCTCTCACTACTTTGATGAGGAAGGAGCAGAAGTTCATTTGGACGTCGGAGTGCGCGTGAGCTTTTGAGGAGTTGAAGTGTCGGTTGACCACGGCGCCTGTGCTGAGCTTGTCGAGTGGGACCGAAGGTTATGAGATTTATAGCGATGCTTCGGGCAGTGGTTTGGGTTGTGTGCTGTTACAGCATGGAAGCTTTATAGCATATGGCTCGAGACAGCTGAAGGTGCACGAGAGGAACTATCCGGTCCATGACTTGGAGTTAGCGGCCGTGATTTTTGCCTTGAAGCTGTGGAGACATTATTTGTATGGTGTGAAGATTGATATCTACACCAATCATAAGAGCATGAAGTATTTGATTGATCAGAAAGATCTGAATATGCGACAACGTAGATGTATGGAGTTCCTGGGGGACTATACATTAAAGATCCACTACGTGCCTGGTAAAGGTAATGCGGTTGCAGACGCGTTGATTCGCCGGGTCCCAGCTCAAGCCAATTGGCTGTCGATCAATGACGAGCGGTTGGTTCGGGAGTTGGAGGCGTTGGAGATTGTTTGTGTAGATAAACAATCAAGTGCTGAAGCACTCTTGAATTGGACTGAAGTTCAACATGACCTGGCTGATCGGATTCGGCAGGCTTTGGATTTGGATGGCCACATGAAGCAACTCATGATAGAGGCTCTGGATGGGTGAAATTCCCAATATGAAGTTGTGGATGGATTGCTTTGGAAAGACGGTCGTCTTTGTGTCCCAAGCGTGGGCAGTTTGCGGGTGGATTTGTTGTACGAGACGCACCATACCAAGTACTCGATTCACCCGGGGAGCACAAAGATGTACTGGGACGTTAAGAAACTATTTTGGTGGTCGGGTTTGAAGAAGGATGTGGCGCTCTACGTGGCGAAGTGCAAAACTTGCGCCTTGGTGAAGGCGGAGTGCCAAAAGCCGGGAGGATTTCTGAAGTCCTTGCCTATTCCGGAGTGGAAATTCGACGACTTCACTATGGACTTTGTGCACGGGTTGCCAAGGTCACAAAAGGGGAACGATGCAATCTGGGTGGTCGTAGATCGTCTAACGAAGGTGTCGCATTTCATTCCGCATAGGAAGGATGATCCGGTGGAGAAGTTGGCAAAGTTATATCTGGATAACATGGTGCGGCTCCATGGTGTGCCCCGCAGCATCGTGAGTGACCGAGATGGGCGGTTCACGTCCAATGATTGTAGGCTTATGCAGCAAATGTTGGGAACAAAGCTGAGTTTTAGCACAGCCTTCCATCCGCAGATGGATGGGCAGACCGAGAGGGTCAATAGAACTATGGAAGACATGCTCCGCATGTATGTCTTGGACTGTGCAAAGCAATGGGAAGACCATCTTTATTTGGTGGAATTTGCGTACAACAATAGCTACCAGCGAGTATTCAAATGGCGCCCTTCGAGGCCCTTTATGGTAAAATATGTCGCACGTCGTTGTCCTGGTTGGAAACAGGTGAGTCAAAGTTGTACAAACGTCAAGAGGTGGAAGATGCTACTTTGTTGGTGCGAACCATTTGGGAGAGATTGCTTATCGGTAAGGACTGGCAAGTGAAGTACTATAATGTCAAGCACAGGAACGTGGAGTTCGTTGTGGGCGACTGGGTGTACTTAAAGATCAAGTCGTTCAAGGGTGTCTCGGGGTGCAGCGCTTGAAAAAGCTAAGCCCGAGGTACCTTGGGCTATTTGAGGTTCTGGAGCGGATTGGCGAAGCGGCTTATCGGTTGAAGCTATCGGTGGAGCTTAGTGGTTTACATGATATATTCCACATATCGGTGCTACGGAAGGCGGTGCAAGAGCCTCTGCAAATGATCGTGGTTGATCAAGTGTCGGTGGATAGTGGGTTGACGATAAAGGTCAAGCCCATGCGGATTGAGGACTCGGAGGTCAAGCAGCTACGCAATAAAGAGATCGGGATGGTCAAGGTTCGTCGGGACAATTGCGGCCGAGAAGAGCTCTCTTGGGAACGAGAGCAGACCATGCTTGACGAGTATCCGGAGTTGTTCCGCTCAGGTACAATTTTAATTTTGTACTTATCTTTCCTTTATGTAATTTCGTGGACGAAATTCTTTTAAGAGGGGGAGAGCTGTAACGCCCTGAAACTCAAAAGAACGATGGGTGACGTTTCTGTACCAATTTTGGATTGTGGGAGGGGTACAAGGTCTGGTACACGGGCGTGTCCCAAGGCATGTCGGGGTCGTTCAAAGATCTAGCAACGATCAGGCAGTATCTGGGTTCGACGATCATCGAGCAGCGGTTGACGATTTGGTCGACATTCTGCGGTCGATGATTTGGTCGAAATTTCGCGGTCGACGATTTGGTCGATGTTCTGCGGTAGACGATCGGGCCGTGGGTTCGACGATCAGGCCATGGGTTCGACGATCGGGTCGTGGGTTCGACGATCGGGCCGTGTGTTCGACGATCGGCCCAGCGATCTCCGTTCAACGATCGTGCCGTGGGTTCGACGATCGGGTCGTGCGTTCGACGATTTGGCCAGAGATTTCCGTTCGACGATCTGGCTACGTTCGACAATTTGCCCAGAGATCTCCATTTGAAGATCTGGCAGCGGTCAACGATCTTGGCTCGACAATCATCGAGCGTGGGGCAGATTGTAGCATGTTTGACTCTGTCAACGCGAAGTGTCGACACAGGGGTTTTGGCGGGAGTTGACTAATGATCTGACACTATTTTGTCGCGGACGTGTCCTACTCCTGTTGGCGTACCATGTGGTGTTTAGCCCCATTTGTCCAGGTCAGACCTGGATCGTGTCCGTGCATCCCTTTTGTGGGATTCGACGGCTGTGGTTATTTCCCGATGGGGTTATACCCGAGTACAGGGTTTCAAAACCCTTATTATTCTGTGTGGTTATCGGTCTAAATCTTAGAGAGAGAGGAGAGTAAAAGAGGAAGGAGTCTAGATCCAGTCATTGGAGGAGTTTCAGAGCTCCAAATCGTGAGCCGACTTCGGATCTACGAAGGTGAGGAGATTGCGATGCTTTACATCCGCGTACATTTCCATGGCGCCAAGAAAGAATGCTAGGGTAACGATTCTCTACTTGAGCATGTGAATCTCTCCTTCTTTTGCATAGGAAGCCCGCTCTCGCGAGTTTGCGGTGAGTTGGAGGCATTCCTTCGGGTAGATATGTAAAGTCCCCGTTGTGTAGAGTCTGTAATCGAGAACGGACATATGCATGTTGTGTGAAGCCTACCCGGACAAGTTGGTCTTGATCGGTGATGTTGCATTGCATAAATGGCCGGAGAATACTCCATGCAAATGTATGTTTTTCCGATTTTCTACGTGGTAGATTGCAACAGGGAGCCTTGGGGATTAACCCCAAGGTGCACCCGGAAAACTGGGCAGATGCGTGGTTCTGCCAACTTGGTGGCCTGGGAGCCAACTTGAACATAACCGGGTGATGTGATTTTGTGTAATGGAAACGGGCCTCGGGAGAAGTTTGACCCGCGTATATGGCTTAAATTGTCATTGCGATGTGAGCACGGGTTAGGCGGAACCGTACCCATTCTATGTCATTCGGTTAGAGCCGTTGGCATAGATGAGGGTCTTCGGCGGTCTATGGCTTAAATTGACGTGACCCATGCCAAGAAGACAAAATGCTCATAGTGTGGCCGTCAAAGTGGCGGTGGTGAGACTGGGGTGTCTATGGCTTAAATTGACGTGACATTGACCGGTTCACCGAGAATGTGCCCTGAGTGCACGGGGTGTGTGGCCGTGTGTGTCAACGCCTGTGATGCAATGTATATATATATACTGCTTGGTTATGCTAATAAGTGCAGGGAAGGAGCATCGCTGCCCCGAATTTGGGGCGGGATCGTTATAATTTGGTCAGCATTGATGACCGTTGCTTTTGTTTGCCATAGTGCGGTGGATTGTGCTTGCAGGTGCTGCTAGACCATACGGTCAATAGTGGGTTAAAGCCCAAATTGCAAAGCCGGCCCTCGAAGGCCTAATTGGAGTGTTTTACTTGTTTTTGTTCATGTTTGACTGGCCTGCGTGCCATGGTATGGAAAACATGTAATATGAGTAAACCATTTGTAAGGCCTTAAGGCCAGTACTTGTGTATGTACTTCATTCCTTTTTGGCTTGTTAGTGGACATTCATGCTTGTTGCGGGGTTCTTTTAATTGCAACTATTTAAACTGCTTCCGCTAGAATGCTGTATGTAGGACGTTGTGATCGGTTGGATGGTTTCCATTGAGTAACCACCCGGTCTGTCTGTGGTATATGGCGTCGGGCCCCGGCCGGACCTACTGCTATATGCTATGCAACGGATAGGGGGTGTTACACAGGTGCTTAAAAATCAAAATAAACTTTTGAAGGGAGTTAATAAACCCTTTATACAGAGGGGGAGAGAGATTGATGGTGTCTTCTTTTTCTCTTTTCAACAGAGAAGACAAGTGGATTTGTTGTTGTCAAGAACTCCTCTCAATAACACTTGGAGTCTTACATAAGGTGTAGGTCTTCAGTCTTCAACATTTACTTGAAGATGAGATCCAGGAACTTCTGACTGATATGGATGTGTTGTCCTTGAAAGCTCCTGGAATGAAGGTTGAAGAAGACTCTTGATTTTTGATGATTGTTCTTCTTCTTATTCAGCAATGTCATGGAGAAAACAATTTGTTTTCTGTACAGAGAAGGTTCAGAGTATTATTGTTGTTGATCAGGTACTCGAACAACCCATATCTGCTACTGAAGGCAGTCTTCGGAATGTCCTCCTCCTGAATTCGTAGCTGATAGTAGCCCGACCTCAAATCCAGTTTGAAAAGAAATTTGCCCCCTCCAGCTGGTCAAACAGCTCATCTATCCTCCGCAGTGGATAGGTATTCCAGACTGTCAGTCTGTTCAGAGCTCGGTAGTCGATGCATAATCTTAGTGTCCTGTCCTTCTTCTTGACGAATAGCACCGGGGCTCCCCACGGTGAAGAGCTCGGCCGGACAAATCCGGCTTCCACTAGTTCTTGCAGCTGGCTTCGAAACTCCGCCAAATCCTTCGGGGCCATCCGGTAAGGAGCTCTAGATGCCGGCTTAGCCCCCGGCACGAGCTGTATCTGGAAGTCCTTCTCCCGGTGCGGGGGTTTCCCTGACAGCTTCTCTGGGAACACGTCAGTAAAATCCCGCACCATCGGGATACTAGAGATGGAACCCTTGGCCTTGTCCATCTCAAACAGCACTTCATAGACCTCTTCTCCCTGCAGGTGGGCCTTGACGGCCTGCATAGATGATAACAAGAGAGGGATGGTAGGTTTAATACCTTTGATGATGACATAGGAATCCCCATGCCTCAAGGTGATCCTATTTGACATGCAGTCGATCTGGGCATGGTTCCAATGTAACCATGTCATGCCTAGGATTAGATCATAGGCTGGCATCCTTAAGATCGTCACTGGTGCTTCGAATGCCATTTTGTCGATCATCGCCTCCATATTGCAGTGGGCGGAGGTGAATAGCTCTGATCTATTGGGTAGTCGCACCCTCATCATCAAGCTTGTGTATCGCTCCACATCTTCTAGTCCTTCCACGAAGGCTTCCGATACGAATGATTGTGAAGAGCCCGTATCGAATAGCGTATAAGCAGGCTTGTCGTTGATAAAGACTATGCCTGAGGTGGTTAGATATTTTAGAAATCCAGTTATAGTTTTCCTTCCTAATTCTAACATTTATATATCCCTGAGTACCTTGTTTAGGAAAGAAAAGAACTTATAATTACTGGCATACATGTTATTACTTGCTCCGGGTTCCGAGGTTGAGCCAGATCCAGGGCATACATGTTGAAATTCAACAACCTGGCTTTGATACCATGTTGAATTTTCTCTAGGTGGTCAACAAGATAGCCTGACACCAAATTAATATTCCCAGCACTATCAAGATCAAACCTTGATCGCGCAGAAATTTCCCTGGACCTTGGAGTGAGCAGGGGTTATCTCAACTAAAGCAAGCCAACCAGAAAACACATGCAACACAAGAGTATTTATTGATTCACAGCAATCTTCTTTACACAGTGAGACATACATGGCGAGACATGCTTCACCAAAACCAACACAGGGAAAGCAGAGTCAATTACAAAGACAAGACAAACAAGCTGCACAGACTCAAACATCAAGCCGTTGGTCTATTGCTGTGGAGTCCGCTCAATCCGCCAGGTCGCCAGACCGCAACCAAAGCCGCGCGGACTACCCCTTATTCCAATGCTAGCTCTATCCGTCGATCTGCAAGCCGCTTAACCGCAAGGTCGCCTAGCCGCCAGACCGTACAAACTGCGATACTGAATAGAACAGTCCGCCTGAAGCAGGCGACTTATTGAATCCCGAATCAAGTTGCCAAAGAGAAGACCGTCTGGTCGCAGTCTGCGACCGGCTGTTTACCGCATATTGCTTAACTGCAGAGTCCACACTGTGCCTGCCTGCAATCATAGCCAACTCCTGGCTTTCCAGGGCTATCCGCACAACCTGCACAACACAAATCGGTCAACTCTATCAAACCTCGAGGACACCAAAAGGCAGTCCTCAACAACTGTTGCGAGCTCACTTACTGTTCACTCGGTTTCTCGGGTTCCTATTCCTGGTGTGACATGGGTCCTATTTATAAGCACGATGATGAGTGTGGTCACCGCCCTAACCGATAGGATTACCACCACATCCTGCAGCAAGACATCTCCGCAGTCCGCGGATACATTCTAGTCCGCCGCCACTGTGCAGGATAGCGTCCAACATAACTTCTCCAAAGCCGGACACAATCACTAGTCCGCCTTGTCGCCAAGGCCCAAGCCAAGACCACCACAGCCGGACTCCGCAGTAACATTATCCTCCAATCTGAGGACACAGGTCCACCCGCTTATCCCGAGCCAATAGCCTCGCCATCAAGGCACCTGCTGGACTCAGTGGACACGAAGCTTCAGTCCGCACATCCTGAACCCACGGCTTTCCACCAAGACAACTGCCGGACTCAGCGGACACACATTCCAGTCCGCTCATACTACGGACAGCTCTATTCTGTAGATCCCTGCAGACAACTTCAGCCCGCATACCCCAAGTCCATAACCATGCCAGAAAGGCAGCTATCGGACTCAGCAGACTCCAGCTCCAGTCCGCCCATAGTTGCGGACACGATCTCCAGTCTGCTTATCCCCAAACTCGCAACCAAGGCAAATGCACTTCTACCGAGCTTGGCGGACTAAGAAGCCGTCCGCGCTCCACTGTGCGATCTCCCCGGACTGAGCCAAACATGGACCTGGTAAGTCCACACCACTGGCCACAAGGGCCAGTCTACACTTACTAGCGGACACTGGATCCAGTCTGCCAAACCCGACGACCTCCAGCACCTGTCCGCACTGACTGGCGATCTCCGCGGCTTCCACTTGCCGCTTCACTAGTGCAAGACCAAGGCTTCTGCCAAGCCGGTCTGCCGAGCTCCAGTTCTTCAGTCTGCTTCTTGTCGGACTCCACGGATAGAGTTTCTATCTGCCCAGTTACCTTCTGGGATCCAGCTGCTTGCAGAGCATAAGCCAGCCTGTCTAACCGCCACTACTGTCCACGTAGTCCGCGCGAACAGACCGCCCAGGCCGCTACGGAGCAAACCATCTACAACATTCCTGCCGACCTAGCTGTCCGCCAATCCTGTCCGCGTAGTCCGCGCGGATAGGCCCAAGTGCTCCATTCACCCACTTTCACTTCACAAATTTCAACACTCCCCCTTGAAATGAGAAGTGGTGAATAACTACAGCAGCTCCCGTAACCTTGCATCTAGTCCCTCTGATATCATCTACGAAGAAATGTCCAAGACATAGTCCTCGCCCCGCATATCATGGACCGTGAGGGAGCCCTCCAGCATCTCCCAAAAGGAGTCATGTTTCCCTCTGCCTTCTTATTCAGCTTAAACCTCCACTCATGCATCACAGGAGTATCACCAACTACCTTGGGCACAAAAGCCCAAGCCTTGTCACCTTTGAGAGTAGTCACCTCCTCAGCCTTAGTGTCAATCACCTCCTAGATTCTAGTTGGGTCATCACAGCTAGAAGATACTAGCTCGACCTGAGGGCTAGCAAGGAAACATAGGACAAAGCCCGTCGTGTTCCCTTTGCTATATCGAGTTGGTGGCTTACTGATCCTCTTTGATCTCTGAAGAACCTGATCATGGCTAACCACCTCCGCTGCTCCTGAACCAGCTTCGTTCCCGGGAAAACCCGAAACAATGCTCCTCTTGCTTCCTGAACAAGACGTATCCGCACTGGAACCAGGAGAATCTGGAGCAACTCTCCCCCTGCTACCTGAACCAGAATGATGGAATTGAAAGTGCAACTAGATCTGATATACTCTAGAGGGGGGTGAATAGAGTATATGGTGCTTTGAAACTTTTTACAACAATTGTTGTAATATGTGTGAGCAGGTAAGCAATAATAAATTTAATCACAGCACTAAGTTAAGCAAAAACTAAGCACAGAAAAATCAAGGCCAGAAACAAAAATGAAAGCAAGCAAAACCAGAAGACACAAGGAAATATAGTGGTTCCCCTAAACTTGGGTACATCCACTCTTCTACCACCCTAGTTAGGAATCCACAGCAGGATGAGTTGATCAGGTGTCCTGGGCACCAATGAGCTTTTGATAAGGTGCTCAAAAACCAAAGCAGATTTTTTGATCAGGTGTCTTGCCACCAATGAGCTTTTGACAAGGTGCTCAAAAACCAAGTTCAAACTTTTGAAGGGAGTTTGAGAAACCTTTTACAGAGTGAGGGTGAGAGAGTGATGGAAGTCTTCTCTTTCTCAAACAACTGAGAAGACTATGTGGATTATTGATGTCAAAGCTCCCCCTGAATCCTTGAGATCTTCAGGAAGATAAGCTTTTCTGAGGGTGATAGGCCTTCAAAGATTGAACTCCAGCAATAGATGATTTCAGCAATAGCTGAAATGTTGAATGTCTGGAGTCTGGAAATATGTTGGCCTTGAACACTTTGAAAACTACAGAGATCTGAGGATTTGAGAAAGCTTGATCTCCTTGGATGAGTGTTCTTGAGAATTCTTTGTGACAGAAGATTTTTGAATGTATCTTTATAATCTGTATTGTCTCTCTGTATATTGTGTGTTCTTGAGAAATTCAAAAATTCTGTCTTTTTATTCTCTGGTACAGAATAGAATAACATTATCTGTCAAGTATAGTCGTTGGCCTGCATTAATTGCATCCTTAATTGCATAATCACTTCTGGAGGAAAGTCCACAGAAACATTCCTTGAAAAATCCCTTGAAACTTGGTCCAGAAATGAATGAGAACGGCTAGGAAATCTCTAAATTAATTGCAGAATAACTCATAACTGATTTGAATTTGAATTAAGAAATATCCTGGAAGTTATCTGAAATCGTCGAACTGAGCTCTGCTATCGTCGAGCTGAGCTCAGCGATCTGGAAATATACAGCAGCAAAATATCGTCGATCTGAGCTCAAAGATCGTCGAACTGAGCTCAGAGATAAAGATCCAAAGTAGAGTCAAAATCGTCGACCTGAGCTCACCGATCGTCGAATGGAGTTCGACGATATAATGAAGTTGAGCTCAGCGATCGTCGAATGGAGTTCGACGATCTGTCGAAGTTGAGCTAGACGATCGTCGACCGGAGTTCGACGAATCGTCGTGCTGAGCTCGACGATATGACTTAGTCTCCAAATACAAAATCTTGGTCTTCAGGGCAGCTTCCAAACCTAGACTTCTAACCCTTAGACTCAATTCTAATTGACCTATTAAGCTATACAGGAGGTCAAGCAAATATTCCTAGAGACATAGTGATCCTGACCCAAATTAGTAATAGGGTGTTCCAACAATCTCCCCCTATTTGGGTTAGGATTACTATTTACAGCTTTGGAAAAGTTTAAATAACAACATACAATCAGCAAAACAGAAAAACAACAGCTAGACAAGCAGAATCACTGAGATATATATATCATCCAGATAGCAATCAGAAATCACAGAAACTGTCACCTTACAATATCATTTCTTCTCTTTGCCTTTAACAAGTTTAATTTCTCTGTTAGGATTGAGGGCTTCCTTGTTGGACCTGGTGTCATCTGCTGCACCCAAATAAGTTTGCTTTTTAGGCCTGGGAACCACAGCTTCAGGGTGTAATTCCATGTATCTGTCAGCATCAAAGAATTTACTTGAAGCATATCTCTCTAATTCTTTTTGTCTCTGTTCAGACATAGTAGAAATGTTGGAAGAGTCTAATCCTTGTTCTCTGGCCTTTTTAATTTTGTCCAGTGCAGCTAATTCCTTTAACCTTGCAGTCCAAGCAGCTGGATTATTTTCAGGGTCCTCAAAAGGTACAGGTGGCTCATACCTGTTGCAGGGATTGTCTTGAGGAGGCCTGGCAGTCACAGTCTCTTTTAGCTTGTAGGGAAAGGACCAGAAGTTGTATCAGAAGAACTATGTCCTCCCCTAGAATATGGGTGCTGCCTGGAGTACCCTTTAGGAATATACTTGAATATCTCTTTGAGTTCCTCTATATCCTCCTCTCCTAGAATGTGAACCCCTGGATTGGCTTTCCCTGTGGTAAGATCTGGCATGAGGTTGATAGGGAGCCTGACTTCTGGCTGGGGGTTGACTTGCAGAGCTTCCACCTGCACCTGCATCAGGAGGAGGTGGTGGAGGAGGATGAGAGTGCTGGAATTGGGATGAACCCTTCTCATATTTTCTCTTTTTCTTCATTGCTTTCAGCTGATTTTTAGAGTATTGCATCCAGTGTTCAGTGATTGGGCAGTTATGCAGAATGTAATATGGGATATCATTGTTATCTTTAACTTTAGCAGGAGGTACCCTTTTCATTTCTTTGCTCCTTGCCTTCCTTTTCCTGGCAGTGGTAGCAGATGAGTCATCAGAGTCTGTTTTAAATTCATCAGATTCAGAACTCTGGTCATCATAGAGAGCATCTATTTTCTTCATCAAGTCCTTTTTAAGCTGAACAGAAGCAGATGAGGCAGAAGTTGAGACAGCAGCAGCAGCAGGTGTTGAGATGGTAACAGCAGGGACAGCAGCAGATGGAGAAGGTGAAGCAAAAACAACAACAGCAGCAGCAGTAGGCTCTGGACAGGTGACAACAGCAGTAACTTCACTAACAGCAGTAGAAACAGCAGATTCACTATCAGCAACAGGCTCTGGAGAGGTGATAGCAGCAACAACTTCACTGATAACAGCAGAAATAGCAGGAACATCATCAAAGACTGCAGAAGTCTCAAAATCAGTGGCCTCTATCATAAGAATGTCCTTGGAGATTGGTTCATCAGAAGTGGCAGAAACTTCAGCAGCAGTATCAATATTCTCAGAAGCAACATCAAGCCTTTCTTCAAAAGAAGCAGCAGTAGCAGCAATGACTGAATTTACAAAGGAGATGATCATGCTAGGGTCACAGCAAGAAAAAGGCACAAGTGCCTTGGATAAGTCTTCTGGAGGCTGGACAGCATGGACCTCTGGCAGACAGCTAAAGTAAGCAGAATCAAAAGCTGATAGCAAAGACCTGAGGTCTATTGCAAGAACTGCAGTTGAAATCTGACTTTCTGGAGGCACAGCAACAACAACAGGAGGAGCAGCAGAAGAAGCAGAACTAACAACAGCAGCAGACAGAGAGCTTGCAGAAACAGCAGCAGCAGCAGCATGAAGATTCTCTTCATATGGCATCTCCCCCTGCCTAGATGCAGATATGTCTGGATCAAGGCACACTACTGTAGGTGCTGCCTGAGGGAAGAGGGAAGAGAGCCTGGCAGAAAGGGCTGCCACTGACAGGTGGAGTGGAGCCAAAGAGGTCTCCAACAGCAGAGTTAGCCTGGGGGCAAGTAACTCATACAGCCTGTCAGCTAGGGCTGAGAGGTCTACTTGCTCAAGAGCTGGAGCAGAGGTAGAAGGTATGGAAGCAGCTGAGGGTTCTGGAAGTGGAGAGCTGGAGAATGGTGGAAGGGATGGCTCAGGTGTTACGAGGGTGGATATGGAGGATAGAGGAATGGATATGGATGGGGTGAATGTTGGTTGGTCTATGATATGGTGTAGGAGGTCTTGGAATGAAGTGGAGGAGGAAGGTAACTCGGGAGGAGATGATGGGGAATCATCCATAAAGGACTCATCAAGTAGGGTGAAGGATGGAATGGAGGGTGATGAGGTGATATCTGGTGGAGGATAGGAGAATAGTGGGTGGAATTGGTCTGCTGGTGGAGGTAGAATGGGTTCTGGAGAAGGTGTTGATGTTGGAGATGGGCTGGAGATGATGATGGTGGATGGAGCTGGAATGGTGGCTGGTATGGGAAGGGATGGAATTGGAGGAGGAGGAGGAGAGGCAACAGCAGCAGCCAGGTCATCTGCAGGGGCAGAGACCTATGGAGGAGTGACTCTTTGAGTCCTTGTGCCTGAAGGAGCACTGGAGGAGGGCCTGCTAGGCTTGCTTATTTGTTTGTCCCACTTTCCAAAGAGGGCACAAGACAATCTCTTGGAGGCATTGATATGAACTCCAGAGGAGACCAGCAAGGCAGGGCACCTGTGCTGCAGAAACACTCCAATAATTCTCCCAAAATTAACAAAACTTTTGTTTATTTTCTTTTTGATGAGGTCAAAGAAAACCTCTCCCCAATTCAGATTCTTCTTGTCCACAAGTGCTCCCATGAGGCAGAGCTGATATCTTGATATAGTATCATGGGCAGAGTGCTTTGCCAGTAGTACTTTCCCAACCACATCTGTCAGGAACCTATATTCTACAGACAGATTCCTCTTGAAGAGCTTGCTAGGGTTTCCCTCTGGATGACCCATTCTGGCAAGCAGTTCAGAAAACTCATCTCCAGATAATTCAGCAGAATCTTCTCCATTTCTCAATCCAAAAACTTCTGTTAAAATTGTTGGAGTCAAGGGTACCTGAGTTCCAGCTATAGACCCAACAATAGTGTTGTTATCTTCATTATGGGCAGTATAAACCCACTCCTTGATCTCATCAGAAGCCAGCTTGATCCTGGTGGTCATTATTGCTGTCAGATTCTGGTCCTTGAACAAACCCAGTATATCTTGAAAAATCTGGTCAGTCGTGATGAAGGATTCTATATCAATATCAAACCCAGCATCAAACTTCATTGCAGCAAGAACAGCAACTGACACAGCCATTGGTACCTGCAAAAACTCAACAAACAAAACGACCAAGTGTAGAACTGTTTGGAGGGAAAGAAAATTCTTGCAGAGAAATCGAAAGCGCAAATGAGAACGACGGCGAAAAAAGAGTTTTATATTAGGGTTTGACGCAGAATTGGAAAGATCGTTGAACTCAGTTCGACGATCGAGGCTTCTAAAGGAATCTGAAGAGTCTTCAATATCGTCGATCTCCGTTCGACGATATTGGAGTGCGTCGAGCTCCGTTCGACGATCGTTCAGAGAACATAATCGTCGAGCGTCGTTCGACGATCGTTGACCGGAAGAGATAGTTCATACTATCTGAGAGACGCTGAACTCAGTTCGACGATTTTTGGAAATCGTCGATCTCCGTTCGACGATCTTGGGGAAAATTGTCGAGCGCAGTTCAGAGATCAGAAAAATTCTAGACACTAAGAAAAAGAACAGAATGTTTGCCTAGTCTTGGTCAATTTTTAAGCTTTCAAAATCTTGGATATTATTTAAGACTTCCTCCATCTAACATTCCTAACTGATTTAGGAAGAAGGTGTGTTTCTTTTCATCCAATAGCTTGGTGAAAATATCTCCCCTTTGTAAATCAGTTGGGATATATTGTAATTCAATTTTATTCTTTTCAACATTATCCCTTAAGAAATGATGTCTGATCTCTATGTGTTTTGTCCTACTATGGAGGACTGGATTTTGAGCTATGGAAATAGCACTTGTATTGTCACAAAAGATTTTAGACTTCTCTAAGTTGTAGCCATAGTCTAGGAGTTGGTTTTGAATCCACAAGATTTGTGAACAACAACTGCCTGCAGCCATATATTCAGCTTCAGCAGTTGAAGTTGACACAGATGTTTGTTTCTTACAAAACCAAGAGACAAGTCTGTCACCAAGGAACTGACAAGTTCCACTGGTGCTTTTCCTGTCAATTCTGCATCCAGCATAATCAGCATCAGAGAATCCAGTTAACTCAAATGCTGAATCTTTTGGATACCAGAGACCTAGATTTGGACAACTTTTAACATACCTGAGAATCCTCTTTACTAGAGTTAGGTGTGACTCTCTAGGGCTTACTTGGAACCTAGCACATATACATGTAGCAAACATTATATCTGGTCTACTAGCTGTAAGATACAGTAAAGAGCCAATCATTGCTCTATATGTTGTCTGATCAACAGGTTTCCCATGTTCATCAGCATCCAATATAGCATTGGTAGGCATGGGTGTTTTCATACAAGATGCCTCAGACATACCAAATTTCTTAACCAATTCATTTGCATATTTGGTTTGAGAAATAAAGATGCCTTCAGCATGTTGCTTGACTTGCAATCCTAGGAAGAAGGATAGCTCACCCATGCTACTCATCTCAAATTTAGAATGCATCAGGTTAGAAAACCTTCTGCACAATTTGGAGTCAGTAGAACCAAAAATGATATCGTCTACATAAATTTGTACTAGTAGGGTATGGGACTTATGGGTTCTAATGAAAAGAGTTTGGTCTACTCTACCCCTTATAAAACCATTTTCCAAGAGAAAGCATGCTAGGGTCTCATACCATGCTCTAGGAGCTTGCTTGAGACCATATAATGCTTTGTTCAGTTTAAAAACATAATCAGGATAAGTTGGAGAGATAAAACCTGGAGGTTGTCTGACATAAACTTCCTCTTTGATGTCTCCATTTAAGAAAGCACTTTTGACATCCATCTGATATACTTTGAAGCCTTTGTGAGCTGCATAGGCTAGAAATATTCTGATGGCTTCTAATCTTGCAACTGGTGCAAAGGTCTGGTCGTAGTCTATTCCTTCTTCTTGAGAGTATCCCTGAGCAACTAGTCTTGCCTTGTTCCTTATAATTACTCATTGATCATCCAATTTGTTTCTAAATACCCATTTTGTTCCAACAATGGAGTGATCCTTGGGCTTTGGCACTAGTTCTCATACTTTGTTCCTCTCAAATTGATGCAACTCCTCTTGCATTGCAATGATCCAGTGTGGATCTTGCTCTGCATCTTGAATGGTCTGAGGTTCAATTTGAGATAGGAAGCAGGTGTGCAATAGGTTTTGGTTGACCTGATTTCTGGTTTGCATACCAGCTGAGATTTCTCCAATTATTTGGGAAATTGGATGGTCTCTTGATGTTACTAAATCAATAGGGGTTGTTGATTGTTCACCAACCTGTGTTGTTGTTTCCTCTTGTGGTACAACAACTGGCTCTTCAAGTTGTGCTTCAATATGTTGAGCATTCCCTTCATCTTCACTGCTTTCATCCTCTTGAGTAACCTGTAACTTGTTCAATTCTTCAACTAGAGAATGTTCCTGCAAAGGTTCTATGGTAGAAGAATTCTTCTCCTTGAAGGACATGTTAGTTTCATCAAAAGAAATGTGAACAGATTCCTCAATTTTCAAAGATGATTTATTATAGACCCTATAGGCCTTGCTGATCATGGAGTATCCCAGAAACACTCCTTCATCAGCTTTGGCTTGAAATTTTGCTAAATATTTCTTGTCATTATTGTGAATGTAGCAAATACAACCAAAGACTCTGAAATAGTCAACTTTAGGTTTCTTCCCTTTGAGTAATTCATAGGGACTCTTTCCCTTTAGTTTATGTATCAGACTTCTGTTCAGCACATAGTTGGAGGTGTTCACTGCCTCTGCCCAAAAGGATAGAGGTAGATGAGCATCTGACAACAATGTAGTGGCAGATTCAATAAGAGTTCTATTTTTCCTTTCAGCTACCCCATTTTGTTGAGGAGTTCTAGGAGCTGAGAAAGTATGCCTGATCCCTTCACTCTGACAGAACTCTTGCATAAGAAGAGAATCAAACTCTGTCCCATGATCACTTCTGATCAGGGCAATGTGAGTATTGAACTCAATCTGTATACATTTGAGAAACTCTGTCAGACACTTAAAGTTATCAGACTTCTTTCTTAGAAAGAACACCCAAGTGAATCTAGAGAAGTCATCTACAACTACTAAAGTGTAGGATTTCCCTCCTAGGCTTTGTACTGTGATGGGTCCAAAAAGATCCATGTGTAACAGATATAATATCCTAGGTGAATCACTCTTATTAAGTGACTTAAAGCTGTTTTTAGTTTGCTTGCCTAATTGACAAGCCCTGCAGAGTCCTTCCTTCTTGTAGGGGCCAGAAGGTAGTCCTCTAACAAGGTTGTCCTTGGATAGCCTAGCAATAGTTCTAAGGTTTAGGTGTCCTAATCTCTTATGCCATAAAATATTTGGTCTACAGACAGAGTTAAACAAGCAGATATCTACATCAGTTGAAAGAAAATCTACTAGATAGATGTTACCTTTCCTTTTACCTGTCAACACAGTTGTGTTGTTCTCTGACTTGATTTTGCATAAGGCTTTGCTGAAGGTCACCTGGTAGCCTTCATCGCACAGCTGACTGATGCTAATTAGGTTGTGCTTCAGTCCTTTCACATAAGCTACCTTCTTGAAAGTTACTGAACCAATCTGGACTGCACCATATCCTTTAGTCTATCCAAAGTTTGAATCACCAAAGATAACTTTGGGTCCAAGCTTGGCTCTGAAGGATGTGAGGTTGTCCTTTTTCCCCGTCATGTGCTTAGAGCACCCACTATCCAAATACTATTGCTGGTTAGATGTTGGATAGGTCTTCACCTGCACATAAGACAATTCATTTGTTTTTGACCCAGTTTACCTTGGGCCTAGGTTGATAACCTTTAAATTCTGAAATGAAAGACATCCCTGGTTGACTCTTATATCCTTCAGGATGATATCTCCTTGGAGGTAAAATCCATTCAGTATAAGGGTTAAAGATTTGGGATGAAGGAGCCTTAGGATTCAATTTTGATTTGCCTTTGAAAAATTTTCCAGAGCTCTGACCTCTGTTCGACGATCTTGGAGCTGCGTTCGACGATCTTGGGTCAGATCGTCGAGCTCCGTTCGACGGTCGACTGTGGCTGAGGTCAGTTATTTGAGATCGTCGACCTGCGTTCGACGACTTTGGCTGAGATCGTCGATCTGCGTTCAACGATTTTGCCTGAGATCGTCGAGCTGCGTTCGGCGATCGTCGATCTTCATTCGGTGATCGTCGATCTCCGTTCGACGATTTCTGCTGGGACTTAGTTTTCTGAGGCAGATCAGAATTTTTCCTAGCAACCTCTACAACTCCCTTTCCTTTGTCAGAAATGAATTTGATGGGAGTTGTTAGGACTATAGGTTGGCTGGATGAAGCACCCAAGCCCAGTGTACTGTTAAATCTAGAGTTCACTGTGCTTGTGATGTCCATCAGCTTGATGCTTCTCCCATTAAGGGATTCTTCAATCTTCTTGGCCTCAGAGAGCTCACTTTTCAGTGAGGCTATCTGTTCCCTACAGCACTCCAACTCCTGAGAGAGTTTGAGATTTTCTGACTTTAAAGTATTGTGTTCAGATAATTGATTTCTGAGAGAGATAATTTCTTTCTCAGACTTTAGCAGGTCTAAACACAGTGCTTTAAATTCAGATTTAAAATCTTCTGAACTAAAATCAAAAGAGCTAATTACCTGATCTTCTTCAGGTTGGGTCTCTGAGTCTGACTCTGACTCCTCTTCTTCTGAATTGTGCTGTGAGGCATTGATTGCCATCATGCAGAACTCCTTTTCTTCTGCAACATCCTCATCATCACTGGAACTGGATGAGGCTTCTGACTCCTCTTCAGTCTCACTCCAGGATTCAGCAACAAACCCTTTTGTTGAATGCTTATTTTTGCTTCAAGAAGGTTTGTCATTGCCATTCCTTTTGGAGTCTTTCTCCTTTCTTCTTTCTTTACTGTCCCTTCTGTCCTTGTTCTTGTTCTCTGGACAGTCAGGAACTATGTGCCCTAGTTTCCTGCAACCAAAGCAAATAATGTCTTTATTATTACCAATGGACTTGTCATACCTTGGCTTATCCTGCTCCTTGTATGATCTTCTTCTGAAGTCCTGTAAGATATGGTACCTAAACACCTAGAGGGGGGGGGGGTGAATAGGTGACCTAATCCTTTTTAACTTTGTTGGCAGCAATCAGTTATATCACAGATTTCTAACTAGCTTTTACACAGCAATACAACACATACACAACAAATCCACAACCACAGCACAACAGACACAATGATTTATAGTGGTTCCCCAATCTTTGGGTACATCCACTTTCCCCCTTCGCCTATCTAGCAGTGAACTAGACTCGGCCAAACTTCTCCACTGTCTTAGAACCCAAATTGGTTCTTACCTCAGGCCCAAAGCCTTACACTCAGCTTTATCCCAAAGCCTACACCCAGCCAATCTAGGCCTACACTCAGCCAACCAAGGCCTACACTCAGAGATCTATATCTCCTACACTCAGGCTAACAAGCCCTACCCTCGGCCTTTATAAATATAGGCTTACAATCACTCAGATCCAATGGATCCTACAAGTTAAAATAGTATTACAACAAATAACTCAACAACTCAGAAAATAAGAGAGGAGTTGAGAGTTTCTTGTTGAGTTCTTGGAAGAACTCAGATAGATCCAAACTGACTTAGCTTCCTTCAAAGCTTCTTGAGTAGAACTGAATAAGTCTGAATCCTCTGCAGTTGTTCCTTGACCTCTGCTTCTTAAGATCCAGATGCTTCTGAATTCTTTTTCTCAGCCTAGTTCCAAAGACTGAATTCTTGATTGGAGCTCTCTCTCTCCAACTTCTTAGATATGCCGTTGGACAGCAAGATCTTCTTGATTTGTATCACTTGGATAACTTGATCAGCAACCACTTGAACAAATCTCTTAGATTAATCTGAACTCAATCAGAACTTAAACTTCTTCTGTTAACTCTTAACAATATTAACAACCTTGGTTTCTGTAAACAGTCTGTGCCTATTTATAGGCCTTCTTCATGGTAACCGGCTGGTCCGGTTCATAACTGACTTCTGACATCTCTGACAAGTGCTGTAGACCGGCTGAAACGGCAGCTGTCACGTCATCCAGTCAATTCTTGAAAATCTCTAACTGTCAGATAGTGTCGAGACTTTCTGTTCTTAAGTGTCGACACTTATAGTCCAAGTGTCGACACATGTTGTGTAAGTGTCGACACAAGTCTACAAGATGTCGACACATTTCCTTGTATGTCTCGACACAGATTCTTCTGCATTTGTCGACACTGAAATTGAGTGTCGACACAAGTACTTGATCTTCTATCTTCAACTGTATTCTTCTAAGTGTCGACACATCTCCTTTGTGTCGACACAACTTCTTGTGTTGAATCTGTCAAGTGTCGACACTGCATCTAGGTGTCGACACATAGTCTTTTATGTTGATTCTTGCTGAGTGTCGACACAGCTCCTTGTGTCGACACATCTTCTTCTTGTTGAGACTTCAGCTGAGTGTCGACACATTCCCTTAGTGTCGACACTTGTACTTAGAATAATTTGCTGTTCTTTCTGTTCTTGGCTAAGTGTCGACACAGCTCCTTGTGTCGACACTTTCTTCAAGTGTTGAGTCTTTAGCTGTGTGTCGACACATTGTTCTGAGTGTCGACACATACTTCATATGTTGACTCTTCTGTTGAGTGTCGACACATTGTGCCGAGTGTCGACACTTACATCAAATGCTGACTCTTCTGCATAGTGTCGACACATTGTGTTGAGTGTCGACACTTGTACTTAGACTCTGCAGACTTTTGCTGAGTGTCGACACAGCTCCAAGTGTCGACACTTTCTGGTGTAGACACTGCTCCTCTAGGTGTCGACACTTCTGCTAAGTGTCGACACTGCTTCTCTGCATTCTTTTTCACTGAGTGTCGACACAGCTCCTTGTGTCGACACTTTATGTCCGGTGTCGACTCTGCATCCCAGGTGTCGACACAATGACTCCAAGTGTCGACACTGCTTGTCTGGGTGTCGACACAAGCTTTCTCAAGTGTCGACACTTTCCCTCTGGGTGTCGACACATGGACTTAGAAAGTTTTAGCTTCAGTCCAGTGAATACCTAACCTGCAGAAGTAACTCAAACATACATTAAATACATTATGATGTATATTATTGAGTTGGGTGAGGCTTCTTCAAATCAGGTACATTTGACCAATGTACCCAATAATCTCCCCCTATTTGGAGAAGTCATAACCCTTAGTCAATGATATACACCACTCATAATTAAAAAATTATAAAATGATGTAAAGCAGGATTATGTCAACAGGGTAAACTTAAACATATAATAATGCACACATGTATACACATTCATCATTGCAGAACAAATAAGAAATAGACACATTCTTCTGAACAATCATGAAATATATTTATCATATATTGTTCTAACATTTTTCTAATACATCTTTAATGATTTACAAAAATGTTTATATGTAAAAGTTTTCAACATTCTTCAAGTCTATTCTTAGTTTAGTTCTGGTCAGGTTCTTTAATAACAATTCCTTTGCCAGGTTGGACTTGAGCTTTGACAGCAGCAGCAGCAGGCTCAGTATCAGCAGGCTTCTTGCCTTTGAGATCTTTCTTCTTGAGTTCGTCAGCCTTGATTTTCTGCTTCTCAAAATAATGATAGGGCTTAGGAAAGTACTTGCTAGGCTCCACTGCAGTAGGAGGTAGCTTTCCTAACTTAGCCTTTCTTCTGTACTTGACAATGGCTTCCTGCCTGATCTCATGCTTCCTCCATTCTGCTTCTGAGAACCACTTGTTCCTGTCATTCATGTTGTCTTTGGCAGCTTTCCAGGCAGTTAGAATTATATTCCTAGAGGTAGGGCTCCTGTTCAAAATCTGGCTTTTGTTCTGCTAGTTCCCTAAACCTCTTCTTTGACAGCATTGTCTCTTCTTCTTTTTCTAATGCCTCTTGCATAGCTGCAGTAATAGGTTGAACAACCTTTTCCAGAACAACATTTGACTTTCCTGCAGTTGGGCTATACATTGTGCTGACATCTGCATGAATTATTTCAAAATCTGGAGGTGGATAAATCACTTGAGCTACCTCTGGTTGCTCACCTCCAAGATATGCACTTTGAATCCCTAATTCAGCAACATTATCATCATCACAGAGTGGAGGATAGCCTAGAGTAGCTCTGACGGAGTTAGAGATCCATTTGGCATGGTCAGAGCTAGCCTTGACTAAAACTCTCTCCCCCTTTATGACTTCTTGGGCCACATGGTCTCTTACATCATCCTTTTGAAATCTAATCTGACTATCCAAATACCTGATTCCATCTTTAAAGTAAGGTTTAAGCTTTGTAAGCTACTCTGAGATGGCTTTCTGGGAATCCTGTATTGCAGTCTTTACAGCTTGGATTTCTTCTTGGAAAACTTTGTCAAAGCCAGCCTTAACATCAGCAGATGTAGAAGATTCAGCTGTCTTATTCTTCAATTCAGTGACTATAGTATTGTGGGAGGCAGTCAAATTATCATTCATTCTTAACTGATTCTCCAGCACATATCCTTGTTTTAATGCTATATCATCTACCTGAGTCTTGATCTTCTCCTGGTGAGTAGCCAAATATACTACTGCATTCCTACCCTTGTGGAAGCAGTCAGTCATTTCTTTCTTGTTGAGATTCATCTCAAACCTTATAGATTTTATATCTTGAGCAAGATCAAACTGTAATGATCTGTGCCCTGCATCAACATAAGCCTCTATGGCTTTCCTTTGTTCATCCATTTTGATCTGTAGTGCAATCAGTAAAGCACTATAGTCAGCATTTGGAGCTTGCTGAACTATAGGCTGTGGGGCAATGGATTGTAGGGCTTTCTTGTAGCTCTGACTTCTTCTCTTGAATACAAAGAGTTTCTTCTTTTTAGCCCTAGCACTCTCCTCATCTTCAGAGGCAGAGGTGCTTGCAATATCAACTCTATTCTTAGGGATCTCTGGTTTTTCAGCTTGCACATCAAGTGCTTTCTCAGTTTCTGGCCTTTCAGATTCTTCCAGAATTGTCATGTGCTCCCCCTCAGCAGCAGCACTCTTATCTTCAGCAGTAGCATCCTTGTCCATATCAAAATCATCTTGGTCTAGATTCAGAAACAAATCTTCCGTTGTATATTCAGGTGGAGACTGTGCAGGAGAAGTTCTTGGTTCTTCAATAACTTGATCAGGAACTACTTCCAGTATAGCAGATGTGTCTTGGATAACAACATCTGGTTCTTGACTGTTTTGCTGAGTTCGCTGATATACATCAGACAAATCAGAATCTACTATAGAAAATTCAATGTATTTAGATCAATGAGTACCTCTTAGATGATGGTAGTGGCTTGCTCACTGTCCAGAGTAGATGGTTCTTCTACTACTGGAAGCTCCCCCTGGCTGTGATCCCTATGGATGGGGCTAGCATGAGGCAGCTCCCCCTGGATCTCAGCAGTCTCTTGAGGAGCAGGAGACTTGACTACTGTCTCTTCCTCCTGATCATCAGGTGTGAACACCACCTGTTCTTCACTCTCAGAACTGCTTGAGGACTCTTGTGCCACTTGCACAGTCTTTCTCTTCTTCTTAGGAGGAATTTCTTTTGCAGATACTGGCTTTTCTGGGGTTGCCACTTCCTTGGACAACACTCTTTCCCACCTTGAAATGATCCTCATATCCATCTTTCTCATGTGGTTGATTTTGCTACCTGCAGCAGTGCTCATTACCTCTGGTATTGTACCAGCCAGGTAGAGACTAAGTATTCTGCCCAGATTGGGCTTCTTCAGACTTTCCTTTATCTTCTCATAGATAACCATTGACCAATCTGTTTTTAGGTTGAAGATAATTCTGGTCATGACATTGAACATGGAGGCTGACACCCTGTCATGCCCTCCAGTCTTACTGAGAATGACCTTGCCCACTATCTCTGACAGAAATTTTCCTTGACTGTTCATGCCTTTTCTGTTAAAGACAGAACCTATCTTCATCTTAGAATCAAGACAACACCAGACCAAAGCTTCCCTGGTCTTGGATGTAGAAACTTCTTCTTCTTCTTGAGTCTTAGGTAGCTGAAGTACCTTTCTAAGACTTTTGGGTGATACCTTAACCTTGGATCCATGCACTCTGGATTTGATTCTATATCCAGAGTCATCAACTGTAGCTCCAGTAAGGAATTCAAGAACTTCCTTCTTCCAGATCTTGGTTGGTTCTGAAACCAAATATTCTAGTCCAGAATCGCTGACTAGGGTTACCACCGATTGAATGTCTTGATCTCCATCTTCGAACGCGCCGCGCACAAGTTCATAGCCTTCATTAACGTTCTCCTCGAGCTTGGGAGCCATTAGGGTTTGGAGAATTAGGCTTGAGAAAAGAGAAATGTCGACACAAGAGTTTTGGTCTCGAAACTTTGAAAGCGTGTCGACAATCAAAGACAGAACCCTATTTATACCTGTCTAATTTTGAAGATGAACAGGCGGGACATCTAGCTAAACATGTGTCGACACTGGCACTAAGTGTCGACACTGACTTATAATGTCTCGACACATATGTGTCGACAAAAGTGTTAGTCAACAGATAATATGTGTCGACACATGTTTATGTGTCGACACCACTCTACTCGACTAATCGTCGAGACTTTACTTTAGAAAATTCTGAGTAAAACTTAAGTGTCGACACCACATTGGATGTGTCGACACCTACTCGACATGTGTCGACACTAACATTCTAAAGTGTCGACACCAATCATCCTAGATGTGTCGACACCTTTTTCCTGAAGTGTCGACACTTTTATTCTGTTGTCGACATAGACTTGTCTATGTGTCGACACCTTTTGACTTAGCCAATTTTCTATTCTGTAAACTTAGTCTAAGTTTATCATTACTAGTTCAATTTTGAATCTATTGAACTTAGCTTCTTCTAGGGGCTTAGTGAACATGTCAGCTATCTGATTATCAGTTTTAACATATTCAAGTGCAATATCATTTCTTTCTACATGTTCTCTAAGAAAGTGATACTTAATCTCAATATGTTTTGTTCTACTATGAGATACAGGGTTGTTAGCTATTGAAATAACACTTGTAGAATAATAGAAGAGTGGAGTTCTACTTACCTGAAATCCATAGTCCACTAGCTGATGTTGAATCCATAGAAGTTGAGCACAGCAACTTCCTGCAGCTACATATTCTGACTCAGCTGTGGAGATAGCCACACTAGTCTGCTTTTTGCTGCTCCATGAAATTATTCTTCCACCTAGGAATTGATAGGTTCCAGTTGTGCTCTTTCTATCCTCTTTGCATCCTGCAAAGTCTGCATCTGTATAACCTGTTAGATCAAAATCTCCATTCCTAGGGTACCAGAGGCCTAGATAGGGAGTGCCCTTTAGATATCTCAATATTCTTTTGACTGCAGTCAAGTGAGACTCTTTAGGGCAGGCTTGATACCTTGCACAAACACATGTAGCATACATGATGTCTGGTCTACTAGCAGTCAAGTATAGTAGGGAGCCAACTATCCCTCTATAAAAGGTTTCATCTACAGGTTTCCCTGCATCATCCTTGCTAAGAGACAATACTTGACCCCATAGGAGTCTTCATGGTGCTGGATGAATCCATACCATATTTCCTTATGAGTTCTAGGGTGAACTTGTACTGACATATGGACAAGCCACTTTCAGTCTGTTTAACTTGGAGACCCAAGAAAAACTTTAGCTCTCCCATACTACTCATCTCAAATTGATTTTGCATAAGCTTTGCAAACTTTTTGCAAAGGCTACTTTCAGTAGACCCAAATATAATGTCATCTACATATATTTGGACAAGTATGACTTTGCCTCTAGATTCCCTAAGGAATAGAGTTTTATCTATTTTCCCCCTTGTGAACTTGTTCTCAATGAGGAAACTAGATAGGGTTTCATACCAAGCTCTACTAGATGATCTCTAAGATGCCTGTGGGCTGGAGGCATCCTAGCTTCAGGTTGAACCTCTTCAGCATCTGCATCATGCTGTATACCTTGGATTTCTTCAGCTATTGGCACATGTAGTTCTTCCCCTGGACAACAGCTACTCTCCTCAACTTGCTGTCTTGCAGCTGGTACTTCTTCTATAGTAAGCTTGTCCAATTTCTTTGTCAAACCTGTGGGGCTGCATACATTGCTAAACAACTCATTGTTAATTAGTTTTGTCTCATCAAAAACTACATGCACTGATTCCTCAACAACTTGTGTAGTCAAGTTGTATACTCTATAAGCCTTACTATTATTGCTGTACCCAACAAAAATTCCCTCTTGGGACTTGGCAGCAAACTTAGTTATGTAAGACTTTCCATTGTTAAGTATGAAGCATTTACAACCAAAGATCCTAAAATAGGATAGGTTTGGTTTCCTGCCTTTCACTAATTCATAGGGGGTCTTGTTTAGTCTTTTAGTGATGGTAGCCCTATTTATCACATGGCATGCAGTGTTAACTGCTTCAGCCCAGAAATACTCAGGCAGTGATGTATCACTAAGTAGGGTTCTACCAGCCTCTATCAAGGTTCTATTCTTCCTCTCAGCAATGCCATTTTGCTGAGGTGTTCTAGGTGAAGAGAATTCTTGAAATATCCCAAAGTCTTCACATAGTTTTGTCATGCTTTCAGATTGAAACTCAGTACCATGGTCACTTCTAATTTTGACCACAGTACTATTTAGTTCATTCTGAATTTGCTTGACAAAGCTGTAGAAGACACTAGGTGTTTCAGATTTCTGCCTTAAGAAGAACACCCAGGAAAACCTTGAGTAGTCATCAACAACTACAAAGGTATAGACCTTCCTACCTAAGCTGTGAACTGGCATTGGACCAAAGAGATCCATATGCAAGAGGTATAAACATCTCACAGCATCTTTGTTATCTATGCTTCTAAAGGTGGATTTAGTCTGCTTGCCCTTTTGACAAGCTGAGCAAATGTCATCTTTAACACACTTAACTTGAGGACCATTCCTCACTAACTCTTTGCTAAAGAGTTTGCTAATAGTCTTGTAGTTAAGATGAGCTAGCCTCTTGTGCCACTTGACACAATGAGAGACTGTCTCATCAGCTACAAGACAAACAGGAGAACCATTGTTCTCAATCATAATGTCTAGACAGTAGACATTCCTCTTTCTATATCCTGTCAAAATGATCTCTTGATCACTTGACCTCTTGATATGACAACCATTTTTAACAAATGAGATGTCATACCCTACATCACTTAACTGACTTATACTTATAAGGTTGTGTTTCAACCCTTTAACATAAGCCACTTGAGTAATGGTAACAAGGTTTGAAGAAACGTTACCAAACCCTTTGATGATTCCTTTTTCAGAACCACCAAAGGTCACTTTAGAGCCATTTTTGATTGGAATATAGTCCTTCAGTAGTCCCCTTGTTCCAGTCATATGTCTGGAACATCCACTATCCAAGTACCATGTTGGGGTATGGCCACTTTGATTCACCTGCAAAACAAATTAATGAACCTTAGAACCCAAAGTAAACTTGGGTCCTTGGTGATTGTTAGTTTGCAACATGACACAGCTACCTACTGGCTTTCCACAAGGTAACTTGCTACTCAACTTGGCACTGGCATTGTGCCAACAATCCATTGTAAAATGGCCAATCTTGCCACAGCACCAGCATTCAAACTTGTTGTACCTTTGCTTAGGTACAACCTTTGCAGTCTTGACTACAACAGGCTTGTTGAATGTTGGGGCTTTGCCCTTGGACTTAAACTTTGACTGCTCAGTCCCTGCAGGTCTAACAAAACCCAGTCCAGCCTTGCCTTTTTGATGAACAAATTCATCAATCAAAGATAGCACTGATTTAGGTTTTGAAAACCTAGCAACTAGCTCTCTCTCTTTCTGAAGATTGATCTCCAGTTTCTTAATTTGATCATTCTTATACGTGATAGTACCCATCTGAATCACTGTAATGTGTTTCAGCCTGGCTACCTCATTCAGTTTTTGATCAATTTGCTTCTCAAAATCTGTTGCAACAACCTTAAGATCAGCAATCTCCTTTGCCTGATTTTTGGCTAGGGTCTTGCTTTTCTTGTAGGCTTGCAACAGCACCTTATATTCATCTATAAGCTGATGAATATCTTCCTCAGACTCAGATATATTCTAATCACTTGATGAAGAAGAATCTGAATCTGAACTAGAACAAGAAACTGAACCTGAACTTGAACCTTGTACCTGACTGGGTCCTGGCTGCTCCAGGATCTTGGCACTCTCTGTCAAAGCCATTAGTCCTTGGCAATGACTGTCTTCTTGTTCATAAATTGACTCCAAGATCTGTATGAAGTCTTCCTCTTCTTCTTCTGCAAATAGTCCTATGTAGGCTTCAGCCTCAGACTCAGTTTCTGAAGAAGAGATGTCTGATAAAGTCTTCTCCTTCTTAGCCACAAAAGACTTTTCTTTCTTCCCTTTGAAGTGAGTCTTTTTCTTTTCACCTGATTCCTTTCTCTTCTCAGGACAATCTGCAATAACATGTCCCTGTCTATTGCAGCAATAGCAAACAATCTTTGAACTAGTTGCCCTGCTTGATTTTGTCCTTTTCTTGTCATACTTTGAAGACCTCTTTTTCTGATAAGAGTATTCCTTTCCTTAAGATGTAGAAGGCCTTGACCTCCACTGTTTCTTTTTCAAAAACTTCTGAAAGTGCCTGGTGAAAGCAGCAAAGTCTTCATCACTTTCACTGCTCTTAGACTTTGTGCTTATAGACTCATCAGACTCTGATTCAACTACTTCTGGAGGTGGAGTTGAAGACTTATTCCTGCTCTTTCTGGGAACTTCTGTCTTGAAAGCAACAGTCCTTTCTTTGTGCTCAGTCCTTGTTGACTTCTCCTCCTCTTTTCTTACTGTTAACTGCATTTCATAAGATAATAGCTTTCCAAACAGTGTGGGAGGAGGAATTTCCCCCAACTTGGCCATTTCTCTTATGGCACAGATCTTGGTGTCCCAATCTTTGGTTAGGGACCTTAAGAACTTGTCATTTAGTTCATAGTTAGTGAACTCTCTTCCATAAGACATCAGTTCATTAACTATTCTGTAAAATTTCTTATAGCACTCAGTGATGCTATCACCCTTTCCTTGCCTAAAGCTTTCATACTCCTGATTAAGCAAGGACTTCCTATCTTGCCTAACTTCTTCAGAACCTTCCATATAGACAATGAGAGTATCCCACATCTCTTTTGCTGTTTTACAGTGAATTAAGTTCTGAAAGGTGGCATCATCAATGGCACTAACTATTATGTTCTGTGCCCTCTTGTCCATGGTTGCTAGGACAATCTCATCCTTGGTCATCTCAGAGAAATCCTTTGGAGTCCTCTGATTTGCATCCAATACTGAAATCTTCATTGGCACATAAGGCCCTTCCTTAACTGTAATGTAGATTCTAGGGTCAGAGGCTTCCAAACATAGCCTTACCCTCTCTTTCCAGATCCCAAAGATCTCCTTCCTACATATGGGTAATTTCATGGAACCCAACTCCTTGTGATTCTCATAAGAACCCATATTTCTTGATGTTCTTGAAGTTCTTGAATCTGTGAATTGCCTAACACTGAATCTGCCAGACAGGATCTCCTCAGACTGTTAGTCCTTATTTTGAGGAACCTGGCTCTGATACCACTTGTAAGATATGGTACCTAAACACCTAGAGGGGGGGTGAATAGGTGACCTAATCCTTTTTAACTTTGTTGGCAGCAATCAGTTATATCACAGATTTCTAACTAGCTTTTACACAGCAATACAACACATACACAACAAATCCACAACTACAGCACAGCAGACACAATGATTTATAGTGGTTCCCCAATCTTTGGGTACATCCACTTTCCCCCTTCGCCTATCTAGCAGTGAACTAGACTCGGCCAAACTTCTCCACTGTCTCAGAACCCAAATTGGTTCTTACCTCAGGCCCAAAGCCTTACACTCAGCTTTATCCCAAATCCTACACTCAGCCAATCAAGCCCTACACTCAGCCAACCAAGGCCTACACTCAGAGATCTATATCTCCTACACTCAGGCTAACAAGCCCTACCCTCAGCCTTTATAAATATAGGCTTACAATCACTCAGATCCAATGGATCCTACAAGTTAAAATAGTATTACAACAAATAACTCAACAACTCAGAAAATAAGAGAGGAGTTGAGAGTTTCTTGCTGAGTTCTTGGAAGAACTCAGATAGATCCAAACTGACTTAGCTTCCTTCAAAGCTTCTTGAGTAGAACTGAGTAAGTCTGAATCCTCTGCAGTTGTTCCTTGACCTCTGCTTCTTAAGATCCAGATGCTTCTGAATTCTTCTTCTCAGCCTAGTTCCAAAGACTGAATTCTTGTTTGGAGGTCTCTCTCTCCAACTTCTTAGATCTGCCGTTGGACAGCAAGATCTTCTTGATTTGTATCACTTGGATAACTTGATCAGCAACCACTTGAACAAATCTCTTAGATTAATCTGAACTCAATCAGAACTTAATCTTCTTCTGTTAACTCTTAACAATATTAACAACCTTGGTTTCTGTAAACAGTCTGTGCCTATTTATAGGCCTTCTTCATGGTAAACGACTGGTCCGATTCATAACTGACTTCTGACATCTCTGACAAGTGCTGTAGACCGTCTGAAACGGCAGCTGTCATGTCATCCAGTCAATTCTTGAAATTCTCTAACTGTCAGATAGTGTCGAGACTTTCTGTTCTTAAGTGTCGACACTTATAGTCCAAGTGTCGACACATGTTGTGTAAGTGTCGACACAAGTCTACAAGATGTCGACACATTTCCTTGTATGTCTCGACACAGATTCTTCTGCATGTGTCGACACTGAAATTGAGTGTCGACACAAGTACTTGATCTTCTATCTTCAACTGTATTCTTCTAAGTGTCGACACATCTCCTTTGTGTCGACACAACTTCTTGTGTTGAATCTGTCAAGTGTCGACACTGCATCTAGGTGTCGACACATAGTCTTTTATGTTGATTCTTGCTGAGTGTCGACACAGCTCCTTGTGTCGACACATCTTCTTCTTGTTGAGACTTCAGCTGAGTGTCGACACATTCCCTTAGTGTCGACACTTGTACTTAGAATAATTTGCTGTTCTTTCTGTTCTTGGCTAAGTGTCGACACAGCTCCTTGTGTCGACACTTTCTTCAAGTGTTGAGTCTTTAGCTGTGTGTCGACACATTGTTCTGAGTGTCGACACATACTTCATATGTTGACTCTACTGTTGAGTGTCGACACATTGTGCCGAGTGTCGACACTTACATCAAATGCTGACTCTTCTGCATAGTGTCGACACATTGTGTTGAGTGTCGACACTTGTACTTAGACTCTGCAGACTTTTGCTGAGTGTCGACACAGCTCCAAGTGTCGACACTTTCTGGTGTAGACACTGCTCCTCTAGGTGTCGACACTTCTGCTAAGTGTCGACACTGCTTCTCTGCATTCTTCTTCACTGAGTGTCGACACAGCTCCTTGTGTCGACACTTTATGTCTGGTGTCGACTCTGCATCCCAGGTGTCGACACAATGACTCCAAGTGTCGACACTGCTTGTCTGGGTGTCGACACAAGCTTTCTCAAGTGTCGACACTTTCCCTCTGGGTGTCGACACATGGACTTAGAAAGTTTTAGCTTCAGTCCAGTGAATACCTAACCTGCACAAGTAACTCAAACATACATCAAATACATTATGATGTATATTATTGAGTTGGGTGAGGCTTCTTCAAATCAGGTACATTTGACCAATGTACCCAACAAGTCCTTTCTAGCCATCTTGTAGAATCTTTTGGCCAGCAGACTGAGTAGTTCATCATTGCCTGTGGCATTATCTTCAGGCAGATCCTCAGTTGTCTTGAATGCTATGGTCTTCTCTTTTCTTGTGGCTGGTGAGGCAGCCTTCTGTTCTTCCTCTCTATTTTTGATGAGTAGCTTATAAGATTTGAGCTTACCCAATAGAGCTTCAGTAGTGATCTCATTCAGACTTCTGGCATCCTTAATTGGCCAGATTCTTGAATCCCAAGTGCTGGGGAAGCACATTAGGATCTTGTCATTAAGTTCTGTTAGAGAGATCTCTTTGTCCAATGTCCTGAGTTCACTGACAATTAAACTTAGCCTGTTGTACATGTCTCCCACTGACTCAGTCTCTCCCTTCTTGAAATTCTCATATTGAGAGATGAGGTCTGATCTTCTATCCTTTCTCTCATCAGCTGAGCCTGAGACTATTTCTGAGAGCTTGTCCCAAATTTCCTTGGTTGAATTACATTCAGCTACCTTTTGAAATTTGTCATCAGATATTGTCTGAGCTAGGATGTTCATAGCCTTGGCATCAGCTACCTTCCATTTCTTGATGTCAGCATCTGTTCCTGATGGAGGTGGCACAGCATTTGTGCTTGTGTTCTCTGGGGGTCTTGGACACACTGTCAAAACAGAATTAAAGATATCTTCGTCAATAGAATTCATGTAAAGTCTGATCCTTGCTTTCCAGAGTGTAAACTTTGACAGATTGCACACTGGAGGTCTGGTGCTAGCATAATCTTTGTTTTGGGCCATGATTTGTGAAAACAAAATCTAATAATAAAATACAAACGAAAGCAGATCTAACTTGGGATCTTTGGGTTTAGGTGTTAGCCTGTACAACCAATCAGGTATGATATGTTTAACCAACCTGGCTCTGATACCAATTGAAAGTGCAACTAGATCTGATATACTCTAGAGGGGGTGAATAGAGTATATGGTGCTTTGAAACTTTTTATAACAATTGTTGTAATATGTGTAAGCAGGGAAGCAATAATAAATTTAATCACAGCACTAAGTTAAGCAAAAACTAAGCACAGAAAAATCAAGGCCAGAAACAAAAATGAAAGCAAGCAAAACCAGAAGACACAAGGAAATATAGTGGTTCCCCTAAACTTGGGTACATCCACTCTTCTACCACCCTAGGTAGGAATCCACTGCAGGATGAGTTGATCAGGTGTCCTGGGCACCAATGAGCTTTTGATAAGGTGCTCAAAAACCAAAGCAGATTTTTTGATCATGTGTCTTGCCACCAATGAGCTTTTGACAAGATGCTCAAAAACCAAGTTCAAACTTTTGAAGGGAGTTTGAGAAACCCTTTACAGAGTGGGGGTGAGAGAGTGATGGAAGTCTTCTCTTTCTCAAACAACTGAGAAGACTATGTGGATTGTTGATGTCAAAGCTCCCCCTGAATCCTTGAGATCTTCAGGAAGATAAGCTTTGCTGAGGGTGATAGGCCTTCAAAGATTGAACTCCAGCAATAGATGATTTCAGCAATAGCTGAAATGTTGAATGTCTGGAGTCTGGAAATATGTTGGCCTTGAACACTTTGAAAACTACAGAGATCTGAGGATTTGAGAAAGCTTGATCTCCTTGGATGAGTGTTCTTGAGAATTCTTTGTGATAGAAGATTTTTGAATGTATCTCTGTAATCTGTATTCTCTCTCTGTATATTGTGTGTTCTTGAGAAATTCAAAAATTCTGTCTTTTTATTCTCTGGTACAGAATAGAATAACATTCTCTGTCAAGTATAGTCGTTGGCCTGCATTAATTGCATAATCTCTTCTGGAGGAAAGTCCACAGAAACATTCCTTGAAAAATCCCTTGAAACTTGGTCCAGAAATGAATGAGAACGGCTAGGAAATCTCTGAATTAATTGCAGAATAACTCCTAACTGATTTGAATTTGAATTAAGAAATATCCAGGAAGTTATCTGAAATCGTCGAACTGAGCTCTGCTATCATCGAGCTGAGCTCAGCGATCTGGAAATATACAACAGCAAAATATCGTCGATCTGAGCTCAAAGATCGTCGAACTGAGCGCAGAGATAAAGATCCAAAGCAGAGTCAAAATCGTCGACCTGAGCTCACCGATCGTCGAATGGAGTTCGACGATATAATGAAGTTGAGTCAGCGATCGTCGAATGGAGTTCGACGATCTGTCGAAGTTGAGCTAGACGATCATCGACCGGAGTTCGACGAATCGTCGTGCTGAGCTCGACGATATGACTTAGTCTCCAAATACAGAATCTTGGTCTTCAGGGTAGCTTCCAAACCTAGATTTCTAACCCTTAGACTCAATTCTAATTGACCTATTAAGCTATACAGGAGGTCAAGCAAATATTCCTAGAGACATAGTGATCCTGACCCAAATTAGTAATAGGGTGTTCCAACACAGAAGTCTCCGCTCTCGAACAAGAACTACCTGGAACATCGCTCCCCCTACTTCCTGAACCGGAAGCCTCCGCCTTCAAGACAGAAGTACTTGGAGCATTGCTCCCCCTGCTTCCTGACCCTGACGCCTTTGCCACGGAGCTAGAACAATCTGGAGCTCCAGGTGACTCAGGTAGCTCCACCTAAACCTTAGCAGTAACCTCCTTCAGCCCACCATCTGACCTGCTCATCTCTAACTCCACATAAGAGCTATCCCAATACGACGTCAACTCATCGAAGACAACGTATCTCGACACGATGAGCCTCTTCGTCGCAGGATCCATACACCTCCATATTCTCCTCTGCTCATCATACCTAATAAAGACTAGCTTCGTCTTGGAAGCATTCAGAGTATGTACGTAGCAGGTAGATCCAAACACCCATAGGTGCTTTACACTGGGCTTCACCCCGAACATCATCTCATAAGGAGTCTTCACATAGATCATACTAACAGGCATCTGATTGGTTACATGAGCAGCACAGGTCATTCCTTCTGCCCAAAGGGCCTTAGGAATGCCTTTACTCTGAAGCCAACACTTGTAGGTCTCCGTCAACCAACGGATCATCCGAGCTGCAATATCGCCTTGCTATGAAGTATGTCCACAAGAAAGCTCCTTCCGGATCCCATGCTTTCTGCAAAGGTTTGAGAACTCGATTGAGCCAAACTCACCACCGATGTTTGTCCTCAACTTCTTGATCCGCAGGCCAAGCTGGCCTTCCATAAGCTTCTTGAACTCCACAAACAAGCGCATCATGTTCAACTTCGCCTTCATGAAGTATACCCAAGTATACCTTGAATAGTCATCAACCAATATCAGCATGTACCTGCTGCCTCCAAGACTGGTGGTGACGGTCTGTCCAACCAGAGCATAATGGACAACCTCCAAAGGTTCTTTACATCTGGATTGTTCCTTATCAACCATAAAGCGATAAGCTTCACTATACTGACATCTCGCACACCCCTGACCATCGCCATAGGATGACAATCTCGGTGATCCTCTTATGAGTCTTCTTACTGCCATTGCTTTCAGCTTGTCCATCCCTACATCCCCCAGTCTTTCATGCCAGATAGCTACACTATCACTGGCCTTCATCCGATTAGCACCTGAACTTGTTGAAGTCCCAACTAAGTTCTTCTCCTTACTTCCAACATGAGCTATGTTTGCCGAGAGTAAGACAACCTTCCACTCTCTCCTGAGATGACCATGCTGCTTGCATTTATAGCACCTTGGTCCTTCCTTCCTCTTCCCATCACGCCTAGGAGAAACACTCCTCTCTTGATGATATGAAGTAGAAGGACCATCCTCTGCAGCAACCTTCACCTCCTTCCTGAACAACCCATCAAGGGGAAGTCCAAACCTCTGCAGCTGACCGACATCCACTGATGTGGTCCAAGAGCTCCGATGAGATCACCTGCTTGAGAATAGACTCCGCTTTCGCATTTGTCTCCTTCCAAGTTCTCATCTCTTCAGCATTTCCAGCAGTAGCCTCTTGTCTTTCTGCTCCGCATACTACCTCCCAAAAGTCCTCGCCAAGAAGAAAGCTCTACATACAAGACTTCCACCTATCAAAGTTCGTCTCTGTAAGGAGATCAATTCCAAGACAACTTGCATCTTCCACTGCCATGGTTCAACAACTGGTTCCCTCTTCACAAGAGCAACAAACACTTCAGTTGATCACTGCTTATCCACTCCAATCCAGCTCTGATACCGTGTTGAAATTCAATAACCTGGCTTTGATACCATGTTGAATTTTCTCCAGGTGGTCAACAAGATAGGCTGTCGTCAAATTAATGTTCTCAGCACTATCAAGATCACACCTTGATCACGCGAAAATTTCTCTGGACCTTGGAGTGAGCAGGGGTTATCTCAACTAAAGCCAGTCAACGAGAAAACAGCACAAGAGTCTTTATTGATACACAACAATCTTCTTTACATAGCGAGACATACATGGCGAGACATGCTTCGCCAAAACCAACACAGGGAAAGCAGAGTCAATTACAAAGACAAGACAAACAAGTCGCGCGGACTCAAACATCAAGCCACTGGTCTACTACTGTGGAGTCTGCTCAGTCCTCCAGGTCGCCAGACCGCAACCCAAGCCGTGCGGACTACCCCTTATTCCAATGCTAGCTCTAGCCTCCGATCTGCAAGATGCCTAACTGCAAGGTCGCCTAGCCGCCAGACAGCACAAGCTGCGATGCCGAATAGAATAATTTGCCTGAAGTAGGCGACTTATTGAACCCCGAACCAAGTTGCCAAGGAGAAAACCGTCTGGTCGTAGTCCGCGACATGCTATTTACCGTCTGTTGCTTAACCGCAGAGTCCGCACTGTCCTGGACCGCAATCAGAGCCAAGTCCTGGCTTTCCAGCACTATCCGCACAACCTGTACAGCACAAACCGGTCAACTCTATCAAACCTCACGGACACCAAAAGGCGGTCCGCAGCAACTGTTGCGAGCTCACTTACTATTCACTCAGTTTCTCAGGTTCCTATTCCTGATGTGACATGGGTCCTATTTATAGGCATGATGATGAGTGTGGCCACTTCCCTAGCCGATAGGATTACCGCCACATCCCGTAGCAAGACATCTCCACAGTCCGCAGATACATTCCAGTCTGCAGCCACTGTGCAGGATAGCGTCCACCATAGCTTCTCCAAGGCCGGACACAATCGCCAGTCCTCCTTATCGCCAAGGGTCAAGCCAAGACCACCACAGCCGGACTCCGCAGCAACATTGTCCGCCAATCTGCGGACACAGCTCCATCCCGCTTATCCCGAGCCAACAGCCTCGCCATCAAGGCACTTGCCGGACTCAGCGGACATAAAGCTTCAATCTGCATATCCTGAGCCCACAGCTTTCAACCAAGGCAACTGCCAGACTCAGCGGACACACATTCCAGTCCGCTCATACTGCAGACAGCTCTAGTTTGCAGGGACTCCAGCTCCAGCCCACACACAGTTGTGGACACAATCTCCAGTATGCTTATCCCCAAACTCACAACCAAGGCAAATGCACTTCTGCCGAGCTTGGCAGACTAAGAAGTCGTCCGCGCTCCACTGTGTGATCTCCCCGGACTGAGCCAAACATGGACCTGGTTCAGAACTAACCAATTCTACACCACTAGGCATAAGGGCCAGTCCACACTTACTGGCGGACGCTGGATCAAGTCTGCCAGACCCAGCGACCTCCAGCACCTATCCGCACTGACTGGCGATCTCCGCAGCTTCCACTTGCCGCTTCACTAGAGCAAGACCAAGGCTTCTGCCAAGCCGGTCTGCTGAGCTCCAATTCTTCAGTCTGCTTCTTGTCGGACTCTGCGGATAGAGTTTCTATCCACCCGGTTACCTTCTGGAATCCAGCTGCTTGCAAAACATAAGCCGATCTGGCTAACCGCCACTGATGTCTGCGTAGTCCGCGCGAACAGACCGCTCAAGCCGCTACAGAGCAAACCGTTTGCAACATCCCTGCCGACCTAGCTATCCGCCAACCCTGTCCGCATAGTCCGCGTGGATAGGTCCAAGTGCTTCATTCACCCACTTTCACTTCACAAATTTCAACAATACACTTTCTCCCTATCCTGCCTGCGGTCTCCGCCCTGGTATCTGCGTCCTCGGCCACGTCCTCGTCCTCCAAACTACTGTGCATGCGGGGCAGCCGGTGGTGCTGGTAGTGGTGCCCCCTCATGGGTCAATATCTTCGGATATGCCCCACCTGATGACAGTAGTAGCACTCGGGCGGGGGATATGCCATACCCTCGGGTCTCTACATCTCCCGCATCTAGAGAGGTTAAGGAGCCATTATTGTAACGCCCCCGAATTTTTTCGGCAATTATTTAAATCCTCGTTTGGCGTTACGTTGGCGCATTTTCCAGCTCGTGCCATTATTAGAGTACCTCGTTAGGTGTTCTTAGAGGTTATAGCCTGTTGTAGGGTTCCCCAGCTAGCCGGAGTCTATTTTGGAGACTCGGCTGAACCTCTCAGGGAATGCTTGTGCTTTGGTTCGGGTGAGGTTAGCCCGAGTGTGTGGTCGTCGGAGGCTGTGTCCGACTTCGCCGATGTTTTCGTAGCCCGAGTATTTAGCTACGGTGCGGATTTGTTCGTGTTAAATTTTCTCAACGTGGTCAGCAAGATAGCCCAAACACCAAATTAATATCTTCGGAACTACCCAGTTCGCACGCTGAACCTGCGGAAAACCCAAGGACTAGAGGTTGCACCCAACAAAACAATGGAAGCACAAGAAGGTCTTATTATGCATTCACTTCTTTACAATCCGAGGCATACATAGCGAGACATGATTTCGCTAGTATTACAGCTGTAAACAGAAGAAACCAAAAAACAAGCCGGGCGGACAGCACTCCAGTCCGCCGAGACCGCGAGGTCGCCGAGACCGCCGAGACCGCTGAGCTCGCCCAAGCTATGCTGCAATCCGCCGAATACCACGGAGTCCGCCGAGACCGCGAGGCCGCGCGGACAGACCGTTATTCGCCTCCTGCTGAACCCGAACTGAGGAACTCCCCTATCCGCCTGAAACCGGCGGACAGGTTATTGAAGCTGGCAAAGATGAAACAGAACTAACAAGCCGCAGAGCGACCTCCTGCTGAGTCCGCAGAGACCGCACACTTCCAAGCACTGACCGAAGTCACAGCCAACCTCCTGGCTCCTCGAAGTTATTCGCGCGACCTGCACACAGCAAACCGTCAGCCTGAAACAATCCGCGCGGACTGACAAACACAGACCGCAGCACTTCGCACACCCCAACTTACTATTCACTCAAGTTACCTAGGTTACTGTAGATGTGCCAGGGGGTCCTATTTATAGGCAAAGGTGAGGAGTGTGGTCACCGCCCAAGAGATAGCGACACCACCCTCAGTCCGCGCGAATACAACCATCGTCCGCTGAGTCCGCATGGACTTAGCCGGATACCAAGGAAACCGCCAGGAGCTAGGCAACCAATGACGAACCCTCTCCAGTCCGCCTAAGCTAAGCGGACAAGGCACCAGCCCGCAAAGCTCCAACTGCTTCAGGATAGCAAACCCTCTTCAATGGCTGTCCGCACCAACCCGAGGCAGTCCGCAAGACCCACACCTCAATCCGCCACAAGTCCACGACCAAAGGCAAACAGCAACAGTCCGCCCGGTCACAGCGGACTTGGCGGATACGGCGGACACCATGAACTTGGCACAATGTGTGACCAAGTCCAAAACCATCAAGGGCCAGTGCGAGCATGGCGGACACAAAGTCCCGTCCGCCAAACACCCTAGCACAGACCGCAACCAGTCCGCGAGCTCCTCGCACTTGTCCAATGCAGCAGCTTCCTGCCGGACTCCAAGCATCAGTCCGCCAACCGGTCTCCACAGCAAGACCTGCTGTAACACCAGAACTTGACAAGGCCTCAGCCAAGCTCTAAACCCAGTCCGCAACAGCCCATACCGCGGACACATCAGTCCGCAAGGCTTCCCGCGAACTCGAGCCAACCCGCCTACAGCACAAGCTTGCACCCGCGACCACTGAGCAAAGCACCAGTCCGCAAGCCTTTCTATCCGCAGATACCAGGCCGCACCAAACCGCGGACTCCATGCAACAACCCGCTCAGAACACAGCCGGCTTCCACCAGACTTCTCACCAGGCCGCCAACCTCAGTCCGCCCAGTCCGCCCAGTCCGCCAAGGCTGTCCGCCACAGGCCGCGCGGCCTGTCCCGTCACCCACTTTCACTTCACAAATTTCAACACTCCCCCTTGAAGTGAGAAGTGGTGACCAAGCCCAGCAAGCTGCGCAAGCGTTCAAAGGGACCCTTCGACAGCGGCTTCGTGAAGATGTCAGCAAGATTATCTTCACTCCGAACATGCCCGACCAGCAGAGACCCCTCCAACACCTTCTCCCTGATGAAGTGGTGATCAATCTCTATATGCTTGGTCCTGGCGTGACACACTGGATTGTTTACCAGTTTGAGAGCACTCTCATTGTCACCCCGGAGTAAAGTAGGCCCTTGCACTTCTTCATGGACATCCTCTATAAGCCTCCTCAACCAAACGGCTTCCCGAGCAGCCAAGGCCGAAGCCTTATACTCCGCCTCCGTGGTTGAAACCGACACCGAGTCCTGCTTCTTGCTACACCACGAGATGCTAGCTGAACCGCAAGTGAACACATAACCTGAAGTAGACCTTAGATCATCCGAATCACCGCCATAGTCAGCATCCGTGTACCCGAGCAACGCAAACTCCGCATCCCTTCCATAGAGGAGTCCCATCTCAGAAGTCACCTTGACATACTTCAGAATTCCCTTCGCCGCCACTAGATGAGATTGCCTTGGTTCAGCCATATACCGACTTACTCGGCCAACAGCATAAGCGATATCCGGCCTTGTAATCGTCAAGTAAATCAAGCTCCCAACAAGAGCCCTGAACACCAAGGGATCATGAAGAACCCTTCCCTCATCCCGTCGAAGCTTCAGCCCAGATTCCAGTGGAGTAGAGTACTTCTTCCCTTCGCCTATGCCAAACCGCTTCACAATGCGATCAGCATACCCTTTCTGGCTAATGAGAACCCCGCACTCCTTCCTCTCCACTTCCAGACCAAGAAAGTGATGCAACTCTCCCAAGTCTTTCATCTCGAAGCGTATAGCAAGCTCTCCCCTGAGCCTTGCTACTTCCTCCTCCGAGTTCCCTGTGATGATCATATCATCCACATACAGCAGGACCAAGACTCTTAGCTCTCCCTTCTTCTTGACGAACAAGCTTGAGTCCGAGTTAGAAGCCAGGTATCCACAGAATTGCAAGTACTCTGCAATCTTCCCATACCACGCTCGAGGAGCTTGCTTCAACCCATAGAGAGCCTTCCTGAGTTTGCAGACATAGTCCGGATGCTTTTCAGAGACAAAACCAAGCGGCTGATCCATGAAGATGTCCTTGTCAATCTCTCCGTAAAGAAAAGCATTCTTCACATCAAGTTGCCAAAACCTCCATCCCTTGCTAGCAGCCAAGGCGATCACCACTCTTACAGATGTCATCTTCGCAACTGGACTGAATGTCTCCTCATAGTCTTCTCCATACTGTTGTGAGAATCCTCTTGCGACCAGGCGAGCCTTGAACCGATCAATGCTCCCATCAGCCTTCTTCTTCAACTTATACACCCACTTGCAAGTAACCGGAGTAACGCCATCAACCTTGGGCACAAGGTCCCAGGTTTCATTCTTCTTCAGAGCATCAATCTCTTCCTTCATGGCATCATCCCACTCCTTCACTCCAGTGGCCTCGTTGAAGTTTGCAGGCTCTCGCTCATCCAGAGGACCTGCAAAGAAGCAGGAGACAAAGCTCACTGCATTCCCATCACAGTACCGAGCCGGTGGCTTAACCACCCTCTTCGATCTCCGAAGACACGGCTCCTTGCTCACGGCTTCCGTTGCTTCTTCAGGCTCCACTCCTACCTGGGGCAAGCATTGAGCAGTGCTCCCCCTGCTTCCTGAGCCAGAAGGCTCAGCCTCGGAGTTCGAAGCAACAGGAGCTGCTGGTGAAACAGCAAGCTCCTCTTCCAAGCCTTCAGCAGCCTCCACCGGTGCTTCCTCAACCTTGCTACTTCTGGTAAGCTCCACCGAGCCACCTCCATATGACGTTAGCTCGTCAAAGACAACGTCTCTTGACACCACGAACTTCTTCGTCACAGGGTCCATGCATTTCCATCCCTTCTTCCGCTCATCATAGCCAACAAAGACAAGTTTCCTTGCCTTCGCATCCAGCTTTGTCCGTGAAGCATCCGGGACATGCACGTAGCAAGTTGAACCGAACACCCTAAGGTTTCCAACACTCGGCTTCTCCTTCAGCAACAGCTCAATAGGAGTCTTCATGTTGATAGGGCTGAGTGGCATCCGGTTGATAACATAAGCAGCACAAGACATTCCCTCCGCCCAAAAGGACCTCGGGATATCTATCGCATGCAGCCAGCATTTGCAGGTTTCCGTCAAATGACGGATCTTCCGCTCCGCTACCCCATTTTGTTGTGGAGTGTGAGTACAAGTAAGCTCTCGTTGGATCCCGTGCTTCCTGCAGAAGTTAGAAAACTCGGAAGAGACAAACTCCCCCCTGTTATCAGTTCTAAACTTCTTAATCCGCAAGCCAAGCCGGCCTTCTACCAACTCCTTGAACTCCACGAACAAACGGAAGGCTTCCGACTTCTCCTTAAGAAGTACACCCAAGTATACCTTGAGTAGTCATCAACCAAGACAAGCATGAATTTGCTTCCACCAAGGCTGGCAGTAACAGTCGGTCCCATCAGGTCGCCATGAATACACTCCAATGGTTTCTTGCTCCTTGTTTGAGATTTATCAAACGGAAGGCGATGTGCCTTACCGTATTGACAGCCCACACAAACATGCCCATCACCAAAGGAGGACAACATCGACAACCCCTTCACCAGACTTCTACTAGCCATTGCCTTCAGCTTGTCCATGCCAACATGCCCCAGCCTCTCATACCAGAGAGCCGCACTATCATTGGCTCTCATCCTATCAACATAGGCACTGGTGGAAAGAACAAACAAGTTCTTCACCCTCCTCCCAACATGAGCAACATCAGCCTTCACCGCTGATACGTTGCGAAGGAACCTCACGTCTGTTGGCCCAAACAGAACGTGATACCCAGCGTCCATCGCGTTGGTCACCGAGAAGAGGTTCTTCTTCATGCCCGGCACGTGATACACACTCCTTAACGTGAGTGGCCCCTGATCACTACCCACAGACACGACCCCCTCCTTCTCTACTGCATAAACAGTATTATCAGCAGTGATAATAGCTTCATTACCTGAGTAAGCCTGCATGGAGGTGAACTTCGACTTGTCTCCGGTGAGGTGATGACCATACCCGGAGTCGATGATCCACTCGCTGTTGAAGTCTTCAGCAGATAAGGCCCGGACACAAGTGCCCGTCATGAAAGCTCCTCCCCATTCTGCTTCTTCACTTCCCGAGCAAGCTTCCTCCTTTCCCGCAGCATGCCCAGGCTGCAGTTTGACCTTGCAGTCCCGCTTGAAGTGCCCTCGCTGATGACACCGGTAGCACTTCAGATTCTTCTTCCAGTCCTTAGGAGCATTGCTCCTCTCCGGCGGATATGAAGATGAAGTCTCCTTCTCAACAGCGGCCTGCACCTTCTTCTTCTTCTTCCCTTCCCATTCCTTCTTCTTGCCTGAGAAGAGAGCCTCGCTGCCTTCCTGATTCAGATTCACTCCAGCCATCTGCCTTGCTAAGCTCTCCTGCGAGGCAAGCAGATTCTCCAGCTCCACCAGAGATGGCTGAGTAGCCCACCCTTGAACAGATGTAACAAATGCCACATACTCCTTCCGCAAGCCGCGGATAATGTGCCTTTTCATCTTTGCCTCAGAGATAGGCTCATCAGGATCCAGTGCCGACAGCTCAGTACACAAGCTCTTGATCTTTAAGAAGTACTTGGAGATGGAAAGGTCTCCCTGAGTTGCCCTGGCCAACTCATTCTCCAGGAACTGCAGCCGCGCCACATTCTTCCTATTGAACAACTCATCAATGGTTGTCCAAATATCAGCAGCCGACTCACATCCAATGATGTGATCAAACAGTTCCGGAGAGACAGCTCTCTTCATAACGAACTCTGCCTTAGCATTAGTTCTTCTCCAGAGCCTCACCTGCTCAGCAGTACCGAAAGCAGCAGTAACTTCCTGTCTGTCGTCTCCACCGACGACTTCCCACAGCTCCTCTCCTAGAAGATAACTCTTCATGCACGACTTCCACTTTTTATAGTTAGTCGGCATTAAGAGTTCAATGTCAAGACCTCTTGCTAAGCTTCCTTCCATTGCAACCACCTGTTGGTACCCTTCAGCAGCTCCGAGCAACAACACAGGTTGATCACCACTCAATCACTGAGTAACAACACTGGCTGACTTCCGCTCACGCAACTGAACCAACAACCTCAGAAACCTCGCTCTGATACCATGTTAAATTTTCTCAATGTGGTCAGCAAGATAGCCCAAACACCAAATTAATATCTTCGGAACTACCCAGTTCGCACGCTGAACCTGCGGAAAACCCAAGGACTAGAGGTTGCACCCAATAAAACAATGGAAGCACAAGAAGGTCTTATTATGCATTCACTTCTTTACAATCCGAGGCATACATAGCGAGACATGATTTCGCTAGTATTACAGGTGTAAACAGAAGAAACCAAAAAACAAGCCGGGCGGACAGCACTCCAGTCCGCCGAGACCGCAAGGTCGCCGAGACCGCCGAGACCGCTGAGCTCGCCCAAGCTATGCTGCAATCCGCCGAATACCACCGAGTCCGCCGAGACCGCGAGGCCGCGCGGACAGACCGTTATTCGCCTCCTGCTGAACCCGAACTAAGGAACTCCCCTACCCGCCTGAAACCGGCGGACAGGTTATTGAAGCTGGCAAAGATGAAACAGAACTGACAAGCAGCAGAGCGACCTCCTGCTGAGTCCGCAGAGACCGCACACTTCCAAGCACTGACCGAAGTCATAGCCAACCTCCTGGCTCCTTGAAGTTATCCGCGCGACATGCACACAGCAAACCGTTAGCCTGAAACAATCCGCGCGGACTGACAAACACAGACCGCAGCACTTCGCACACCCCAACTTACTGTTCACTCAAGTTACCTAGGTTACTGTAGATGTGCCAGGGGGGTCCTATTTATAGGCAAAGGTGAGGAGTGTGGTCACCGCCCAAGAGATAGCGACACCACCCTCAGTCCGCGCAAATACAACCACCATCCGCTGAGTCCGCATGGACTTAGCCGGATACCAAGGAAACCGCCAGGAGCTAGGCAACCAATGACGAACCCTCTCCAGTCCGCCTAAGCTAAGCGGACAAGGCACCAGCCCGCAAAGCTCCAACTGCTTCAGGACAGCAAACCCTCTTCAATGGCTGTCCGCACCAACCCGAGGCAGTCCGCAAGACCCACACCTCAATCCGCCACAAGTCCACGACCAAAGGCAAACAACAACAGTCCGCCCGGTCACAGCAGACTTGGCGGATACGGCGGACACCATGAACTTGGCACAATGTGTGACCAAGTCCAAAACCATCAAGGGCCAGTGCGAGCATGGCGGACACAAAGTCCCGTCCGCCAAACACCCTAGCACAGACCGCAACCAGTCCGCGAGCTCCTCGCACTTGTCCAATGCAGCAGCTTCCTGCCGGACTCCAAGCATCAGTCCGCCAACCGGTCTCCACAGCAAGACCTGCTGTAACACCAGAACTTGACAAGGCCTCAGCCAAGCTCTAAACCCAGTCCGCAACAGCCCATACCGCGGACACATCAGTCCGCAAGGCTTCCCGCGAACTCGAGCCAACCCGCCTACAGCGCAAGCTTGCACCCGCGACCACTGAGCAAAGCACCAGTCCGCAAGCCTTTCTATCCGCAGATACCAGGCCGCACCAAACCGCGGACTCCATGCAACAACCCGCTCAGAACACAGCCGGCTTCCACCAGACTTCTCACCAGGCCGCCAACCTCAGTCCGCCCAGTCCGCCAAGGCTGTCCGCCACAGGCCGCGCGGCCTGTCCCGTCACCCACTTTCACTTCACAAATTTCAACAGTTCGGACTCCGAGAGCATTAATTTTCTTGTCATTTCGACGGTGGCTTGTTAGCGGGTAGTCATTTTATTTTTAGCATATACATATAATTACGCATTTTTGCATGCGAGTGATTTAGGCATGCCGGTGAATTAATGCATGCGTGCACGTAAGTGAGAGGCTTTATAAATGCATGTGTGCGGGTATGTGCAGGTAGGTGCAGTTTATATATATATTTATAAGTGTAAAAAAAAATTTATGTGTATAGGTATATGAATAAGTAAATGGTTGTGTGTTGGTGTACATGTATGTGTATAGTAGAGGCATACGTATAGGTTAGTATAAGTATGTATAGGTATATGAGTGTATATGATTAATTGCTTAACACAAAAAAAAAATTTATTTAGGTAAATGATTCATTTATATAGAATTTAGTATTAGGGTATGAATATATATATATATATATATATATATATATATATATATATATATATATATATATATATATATATATACATTAGGTTATCTCCGCCCCCCAAACCCGACGCAGGCAGACCCGAGCGGAAGAAGGAATCAGGCGAAAGCCCCCGCAGCGCTCCGACCGCCCGTTCGCCGGCCTTTTCAGCCCGGATCTCCAGTTCGAGGCCGGATTCGGACTCCTCTAGGCTAGATCTGCGTTCCGAGGTAACTAATTTGGGATTTCACCATCCTTTGTTTTCTGATCGGTGTTGGAGTTCTCATTTTTTCCATGCTTGGCCGCCCAGTTTTCTTTGTCCAGTGTTTTCATAGGATTTTTGGCTGTGATCTTGTCCTATTGGGAGGAGGATTGCTGGCTAAATTTCTTCAAAAAAAACGAGGCAAGTGCACCCTTCGCCCTTGTCAAAGAAATTCTAGGCTGTGTTCTTGGTTTGCTTAAATTTGGATCTATCTCGTTTAAGGACTTAGTCATGATAAAAATTAGTTCAAAACCTCTTTGTTGCTGAATTGGTGGCCGGAAGGTTTCTTTAGATTGCAGTTTCTTTTTTTTGGACTTGAGTCATGCCCAGATCTGTTAAGGATTGTAGCTTTGTTCTTGTTCAAATCCCTTGGTTGTTAAAATTGCGACCTGAAGGAGTTTAGATTGTTGTTCCCTTTTTTTTTGGCTTTGAATCCTGCCTAAACCGAGTATATAGCATGAAGCATTGTTCCTTTCAATAGGTTTGCTGTAGCTTTAAATCATGTCCAGTACGATTCATTTCCTGCATAAGTTTAGGTTCAAACCACGCAAATTAATTATTTATGTTTGGTAACAAATTAATCGTATATATTTTGGTATTGAATTAATTATACATGTTTTGGTGTCCAATTAATTGTTTATGTTTTGTGATCAAACTAATTGTATCAGTGTAGTTGAGATCAAATTACTCGTTTATGTTTAATATCAAGCTATTGGTCAGGGTTTAGTATCAAGATGTCTGCTGATTTTTTTTTCTTTTTATTTTGAGTGGAACCACTCGATTGGACAATTTGGATGTTTAGTCCACTGGTTTAAAACGGGCTCTTAGGTGGGTGACTCTAGATTGGTTAGGGTTCAGTGTGACTTCTTGGTGGATCATGGAACCTCTAGTAAGGGTTTTTGCCGGGTCGCGTAGTGCTGGAGTAGGATGTGATTTTGAGATGGGTCGGACCGATGCCGCCACCCTTGTTTTACTTCTTGTCTTATTAAGACAATGTGAGCTGTTTGGTTGAGTTGGACCGATGCCACCACCACAGCACCTTGAGATGTTTAGGCCTGTTAGGCGTGGTTGGACCGTTTCCACCAGTCTAGGCCCTTATTTCTGATTTTTGTCCATCTCCAGTACTAGGTGACTCTTCCTGCTCTAGCTTTATACTAAGATTTATTTATTTTGCTAATCCTTCCTGCAGAGATTTGTGAGGCTTGACTTCACCCGTGCACTTGGTGCACCCCTTTTTGCTCACTCATGGCGAGTATTATTCCTTCGTTTATTTACTTTAGCTCTTTCCCACTTCACTTTTTCGTTACACTATTGTTTCATTTTCATATATATATTGCTTTGTTGAGGCATTCTTTTCTTTGAATGCCTCAGGTTCAGGTTTATAGCCGACTGAGCGGCTAGGGTTCTTTTGGAGTTTGCTAGTGGTATAGCTGCTGCTGAGTTTCTTTTCCTCACTCCTGGGAGGTAGTTACTTTAGACTTGTAGTACAGATATGCCTACTCACCAGTGGGTTCGTGTCAGCTGTTGGCGCTCACTGGTGGTTTCTCTTTTAGATGCTTTGTAGTTTGCTTATACTGCTAGATTTCCTGTTTTGGAGTTTATTGAACTTGCTTCTAGGATGATTTATGTTAGGTTGCTAGTTACTTTAAAACCTATAAAAGAAAATAATTATTATATCAAAAACATAGACCGCATGTTTTCCTTTCTAAAAAGCTTAATCACTATTTTCAAACCACGTAAAAGGGCATTTCCTATATATATTATATAAATTAAATCTAGGGTCTTGCATAGCCTTAGGTGTCCCCTGGGGACGCTTATGCATTCTCTTAGGATGTTAAAAAAATGAATAAAGTATTTTCCGCTACGTATAAGTATAATTTTGAAGGGTGGACTAGTTGATCCACGAAGCCGAGGGATACGTCCTATAATATATAATTGATTTTTCACATCATTAAAGCTTTTGAACATTCATAGTCTTAGTAGTTGGTGGTTGCCTGAGCGTCGGCAGTTATCCCCTGTCCGACGTGGCATCACAATGCGTGTTTTCTTCTACTCTGATACTTCTTAATTTTGGAGAAAAATACGGGTTGTGACAGTTGGTATCCGAGGGAGGTTGCTTGACAATTTGTCGGGCAACCTTTCCTTTTAGGTATTAGAAGTTTAGCATCATGTCATACATACACCGATATGTCATCAGCACGTCTTGGCTGAAGCACGAACACTACACTCATAGCATAACATGAAGTATACATGGCATATTATGTAGTATGGGATGCATAATATGCCTTTGTATATGGATCCACCATAGGAGGCAACATGTGAGGGTTATGTAGTATGGGATGCATAACCTCACCACATGAATGTGACTAGCACGTTTTCTTTTTCGTTGCATGAAAATGTTATGTAGTATGGGATGCATAACATTTTCATGTGTACGCCGCTCATATCATGCACTAGGGCCTTTTTAGAATGCATAGCACAATCATGCATAGCATAACATTGCATAAGCACAACGTGCCAAGCTAAAGGCTTGCTGAATGACATATGTACACACATGGTTTTGAGTCAAAAGAATATAAATTCATGCATTCTCGATATAGGCACAAGAGTTAGTGTGATGGTGGTGAACCATCTTAGGTTAAGCATGACATTATTTCCTCTGTATAAATATATATATATATATATATATATATATATATATATATATATATATATATATATATATATATATATATATATATATAAAACCCCAGAGCAAGTTGGCAGTGAAAGCACGTACTTATGTAGGTTTGTCTGTACCTGTTGTTTTGTCCTAATAGTTGAACTAGGTTCTGATGATTGCTTGTTTGATCTTTTTAGGATGGCGCCTAAGCATAGGGTGGCGAGATCGACTCCCCAATCTGAGGGTGAGTCTTCTGGTGCTCAAAGCGGTGCAGTTATGGAAAGTCTGAGGCAGAGCAATGAGGCTCTATCGAGGCAGATGGTGGACGTTCAGTCTCAGATCTAGTCCCTGATATCTGTAGTGGCAGGACTAGCCCCGAGAGCGCAGGATCCTGCTGCGAGTTTAGCTGTTCCCGCACCTCCTGCACCCCCAGCCCCTTTGGTGCCTCCAGTGGTGGTGCCCCCGAAGATGGCCTTCATCACTGAGTTCCAGCGACTGCGACCCCCTACCTACGATGGTAAGGCGGACTTCATGATATTGGATGACTGGTTGATTACCATAGAAGAAATGTTTCATTACTCTGGAGTGTCTGAGGATCAGAAGGTGATGTTGGCCGCCTATCAGCTGAAGGGGTTAGCGAAGAGCTGGTGGATGAGGGAGAAGGAGGGAATGGTAGGAGGAAGCACTTGGGCTTCCTTCAAGGAGATCTTGATGCGGAAATTTCTACCATCAGTGGAGCAAGACAGGCTGATGAATGACTTCTTGCATCTGAAGCAGAGACAGCTCTCAGTCAGCGAGTATGAGATTGAGTTCAGCAAACTCAGTCGCTTTGCCCCTAGTTTGGTGAGCTCAGAGGAGGATAGAGCAAAGCGTTTCCTCGGTGGCCTGCGGAGAGATGTACAGCAGCTAGCGGTGGCTCATGGAGCGGTGAGTTATGCTGGGGCAGTGGAGGCCGCTTTGAAGGTAGAGGCCATCAAAAACGCGAAGCATAGAGGAAAGCAGGCGAGGAATGAGAAGAGGAAAGCTGTTCAAACGAAGAGCCCCCAAGTGCCCGGTGCTCCCTCGGGGAAGAGGAGCAAGGAGGTTTGTAGTTTTTGCGGCCGGTCGGGCCATCCTGCTGAGAGATGTTTCAAGAGGGATGAGGCGCAGAAGGAGCATGTGCATGTTATTCAGGGTGCTCCCAGGCAGAATGTGGTGTGTACTTTGTGCAAGAAAGAGGGGCACGATGTTTCTTGTTGCTGGTTGAAGGACAAGGTCTGCTATCAGTGCGGACAGAAAGGACACACAAGGCCCGATGCCCGCAGCTCCAGTCTGTGCACCGACCAGTTCCTCTTCAGGCGTTGCCACCGCCTCAGTCTATGGATAGATGCAAAGGGAAGCTGAACGTGATATCCGCAGCGGAGGCTCAAATTTCGACGCAAGTCATTTCGGGTAAACCTTCTCGCTAGTCTTTTACTTCCATTGCAGATTAGTTTGGCTTTTGTTTTCTTTGTTGATTGTGCAATTTCCCCGTTTATATTTATATATGGAGTTTTAAGGTAAAGAACCGTTGGGCGCGCGTTCTCTTTGACTCGGGTGCTACACACTCATTTGTGGCTAGGGCCTTTGTAGAGCGGTGCCAGCTAGTTCTTGATCGTGTCGGTGATGCCTTTTGCGTCAAATTCCCTTCGGGTGATTCCTTGATATCAGATCAGGGCATTCTGGATTGTCCTATTATGTTGGGGGATTTCCCAGCCAAGGCAGATCTGAAGGTTATAGATTTGGAAGATTTCGACGTCATCCTGGGTATGGATTGGTTGTCCAGATACGATGTAGTGATCCAGTGCAGGGGTAAGCGCTTGGATTTCAAGAAGGACAGCGGTCAGCCTGGGAGTATTTATGGCGATCCGCGCCAGGCCTCTCCGGCGATTTCTGCGGTATGTGCTCAGAGGTTATTTAGTTCTGATTGTTTTGCTTGCTTAGTCTCGGTGCTGGGGACTGTTAGCAGTGTGCCGCTGTTGGATGAGATTCTTATTGTCCGTGAGTTTTCGGATGTGTTTCCTAGCGACCTTCCCGTTCTTCCCCCTGCCAGAGATGTTAAGTTCGTGATTGATTTGGAGCCGGGTACGCGTCCTATTGCTAAGGCGCCGTACCGGATGGCCCTGCGAGAGCTGGAGGAGCTGCGTACCCAGCTGGATGAGTTATTGGAGAAGGGTTTCATAAGGCAGAGCTCGTCGCCCTGGGGTGCACCCATTCTTTTTGTGAAGAAGAAAGATGGTTTGATGCGCCTTTGCATCGACTATAGGGAGTTGAATAAAGTCACCATCAAGAACAGGTACCCCCTGCCCAGAATCGACGACTTATTCGATCAGTTGTGTGGCAGCTCTGTGTTCTCCAAGATTGACCTTCGATCAGGATATCATCAGCTCAGGATCCGGGAGTCGGACATTCCACGGATGGCTTTTCGATCGAGGCATGGACATTTCAAATTCCTAGTTATGTCTTTTGGGTTGACCAACGCGCCATCAGCATTCATGGACATGATGAATCGGGTGTTCAAAGATTTTCTGGACAAGTTTGTGGTCGTATTCATAGATGACGTTCTGATTTATTCACGAAATGCTGCGGAGCATGATCAGCACTTGCGGTTGGTGTTATATGCCTTGAGAGATCATCAGTTGTACGCCAAGTTGAGCAAATGTGAGTTTTGGTTGCCTCAAGTGTCCTTCTTGGGTCATGTGGTGAACAAGGATGGCATTTCAGTGGACCCGGTTAAGATTTCTGCAGTGATGGATTGGCATAGGCCGAGCACACCCAAGGAGATTAGGAGCTTCTTGGGGTTGGCCGGCTATTATAGAAGGTTTGTTGAGGGCTTTTCTACCTTGGCAGTGCCCCTAACTAAGCTGACGCAGAAGCATGCAGCGTTCATATGGAACGAGCAGTGCGAGGAGGCCTTTCTGGAGATAAAGAGGAGATTGTGCACTGCTCCTGTTTTGACATTGCCCACGGAGGGCAAGGACTATGATGTTTATGTGGATGCCTCGCATGTTCGGCTCAGAGGCGTGTTGATGCAAGAGGGGATGGTGATCGAGTATGGGTCGCGGCAGTTGAAGACTCATGAGCGGAATTATCTTACGCGTGACCTCGAGTTTGCGGCGGTGATTTTTGCGTTGAAGCTGTGGCGGCATCTACTCTATGGGGCCCAGTGCAAGATTTTCACAGATCATAAGAGCCTGAAGTACGTGTTTACTCAGAAGGAGCTGAATCTGCGCCAGCTGTGGTGGTTAGAGTTTATGGTCGATTATGACGTAGAGATCCAATACCATCCAGGCAAGGCCAACGTGGTGGCCGACGCCCTGAGCCGCAAGACAGGGAAGATCTTCAACCTCACGGCGGACCGTCTAGTGGAAGAGTTCTTGTTGATGGACATCTCTGTGGGATGCTGTGATTTGCAAAGCAGTTTGGCAGTGGCAGAGCCATCTTGGATTTCGCTCATCAGGTTGCACCAGAAGGATGATCCAGATTTGTTACACCTGTACCTCAGGGCTGAGAGAGAGGAGTTGCCGGATTTCTCCATCGACGATTCGGGTACCTTGAAGTACCACGGCAGGTTTTGCATCCCTGCGGTTGGAGACATCAGGAGTATGGTATGCAAAGAGGCTCATGGATCCAGTGTTGCTTACCACCCAGGATCCACGAAGATGTATCATGATTTGAAGCAGATCGCCTGGTGGCATGGTATGAAAGGGGATATAGCTCGGTATGTTTCTGGATGTTACACTTGCAAGCGGGTGAAGGCCGATCATGGGAGGCCTGGTGGAAAGTTGACTCCTTTGGAAATCCCGACTTGGAAGTGGGAAAGTATCTCTATGGACTTCATTACGGGCCTACCGAGATCTCCAAGGGGATTTGACTCCGTTTGGGTGATCGTGGACCGATTGACGAAGTGTGTGCACTTCGTACCTTATAAGATCGACTACCCGATGAAGAAGATAGCAGAGTTGTATTTGAGCGAAGTCATCCGATTGCATGGAATTCCCGTGAGTATCATTTCAGACCGAGACTCCAGATTTACTTCCCGTTTCTGGAAGAGTTTGCAGGAGGGTTTGGGTACAGATTTGAGATATTCTACCGCTTACCACCCCCAGACAAATGGGCTGACCGAGCATGTGAACCGGATTGTGGAGGATATGATCAGGTGCTACATTCTAGATCACGGTGAAACGTGGGATGAGCGTTTGCGGCTCATGGAGTTTGCCTATAATAACAGTTACCAAGAGAGCTTGCAAATGGCTCCCTTCGAGTCATTGTATGGGAGGCGCTGCAGATCTCCGTTGTTTTGGACTGAGGCCGGTGAGAGGCCTTTGTTGGGTCCTGATGCTCTAGAGGAAATGGAGGTTGCTGTGAAGCTCATTTGGGAAAAGCTTCGGTTAGCTCAGGAGAGATATGAGAAGAACGTCAACCGGCGTAGGTCCAATTTGGAATTTTCGGTGGAGGATTTGGTCTTCTTGAAGGTATCTCCGATGGTTGGAGTGAAGAGGTTCGGCAAGAACCATAAGCTGGATTCGAGGTATGTGGGTCCATTCAGAATTTTGGAGCGTATTGGTGTGGCAGCATATAGGTTGGATCTACCAGCCAACTTCCCAAGCGTGCATAATGTCTTTCATATAAGCCAGCTGCGGAAGTGTGTGCGGAGCAGTGGGCAAGTCTTGGATGTCGTGCCCCAGTTGGAGCCTAACCTCTCATATGTTGAGGTGACGGTCCGCATCTTGGATACTCAGGACCGGGTGCTGCGATCAAAGTCTATCCCGATGGTGAAGGTTCTTTGGAAGAATCAAGATTTGGAAAGTGCGACTTGGGAGCTAGAGTCGGCTATGAGGGATGCGTACCCTCGCCTGTTCTCCTGATTTGTTGGGTATGTTTTCTTCCTAGTAACTTTTATATTGTTACTTTCCTCTTTAGTAGAAGTAGTGTACGTAAAGTTTCGGGACGAAACTTTCTTTTAGGGGGAGTGACTGTAACGCCCCCGAATTTTTTCGGCAATTATTTAAATCCTCGTTTGGCGTTACGGCTGCAATGTGAAATCAAAAAACCCTAATTGCTTGCTTTGTTTCAGCCAATCTTTCCCTTTTATATTCAGTAGATCAACGGCTCTTTGCACTGTGGTCCAAGCCTAAAAAGGACAAGTTCCCACCTTCCTTCTGCAGAAAATGACAAACGCTGGCCGCCGGCGCCATTAAGGCATACTGCATCATTCCTGCAAAGAATTTGAAATGCATTGACTTTGTTAACTTTTGCTGACGTTAGCCATTCTAGACTTAAAAAATTTCTCAGAATCAACTTAGGCGTTGACTTGCGTTGAGTGAAAGGCCTTCACTCAACGATTCTGGACTTGGTCAAATTGCTGCTTTCTTAGGCGTTGAGTGGTGTTGAGTGAATGACCTTCCTCAACACATTTATACTTAGCTTATTATTTTGCTCTTTCTACAACTTAGGCATTGAGAGCGTTGAGTGGTTGGCCTTCACTCAATGCTTTTATACTTGGCTTCTTCTGGACTCTGCCAACAACTAAGGCATTGAGTGAACTGGATTTACGCAACGCTTTTCTACTTAGAAACTTTTCTTCTGCATGAAGGCGTTGAGTGTGTTGACTTCTCTCAATGTCATCTTCTTTCTGCCTTAACATTTGACTAGGCGTTGAGTGAACTGAGTTCACTCAAAGCTTTTGGACTTGGTCAAAATCCGATTTCTCCCTAAGCTTTGACTACAGCAGCATGACTCAAAGCTTTCTTACACCGGCATTGAGTGAACTGGCTTAACTCAATGCTTTTGTAGCTTGATAGATTTTCCTATCTTTCTTCCAAGGCTTTGACTGTCTAGCTTGTGTCGCTGCTTTAGCTCATCTGTCATTGAGTGAGATGTCCTCACTCAACGCTTCTTAACTTAGATTTTTCGGTGAACCTTCTTTTGCTTTGACAGAAACACCACGACATTGAGTGAGTTGGATTCACTCAACGCTTCTAGACTTGGACTCTTTTCTTTTGCCAGAATCTTTGTGGCTTTGACTCAGGCAGCTTTACTCGACGAATTTGCCGCCTCGCATTGAGTGAGCTGACTTCACTCAACGCTTGTGTACTTAGCCACTTTTCTATCTTCCATTGTTGAGGCTTTTACAGGTCCTGCTGTATTCAGCTCCTTTTGTGCTATGGCGTTAAGTGAATTGTCTTCACTAAACGCTTGTGGACTTGGGCACTATTCTATTCATCCGGCCCATAACCTTGTGTCTACCTTTCCAATGAATGTGAGAAGTACCAACCTGAATGCATGAACTTACACACACATTAAATACAACTATGTGTATATCATTGACATACTTGACTTCTTCAAATCAGGGCCATTAGGATCAATGGACCCAAAAATTCCATATATGGGCACACCATAGCTTTCGCTACTTAGTTTTCCCTCAAACTAAACAAGAGTGAATGTCTCCCAGGGTTCGTGGACTCATTTTCTTCGGGTTGAGGTTAAATTTGATACAAATTGTAAGACCCACCCTTTTTTCCCGGGGGTGTCCCAAGGTTCATGGAAGGGAATGCTATGCATGCTAAATGATGGGCAGCGGAAGCATGGTGGGCCCATAACCTATAGGTCAGAGGATCGAAACCTCCCTCTGGTACCAGTTGTAAGACCCCCCCCCCTTTTGTTCTTTACCAGGCCTTATACCCAAAACCGCCGCTTTGCGGTGACACCAACACCAAGAGGGTCGTCACCACAAATTGCTAATTCTGCCGGCAACTACTCAACCATAATCCACAGAAGAAAATAAGTAAACATGTAAACATGAATCCACGATCACATAGAAATATTTAAGAGTCCACATAAATGAAATAAACTAATCCAAAGTATAATACTGAATCTAAAAGGAAAGGTAAGGGCTACTGCCCAGCACATATTGACCTCTTTATAGAATGCTCGTGGAAGTAAAACTGAATGAACTAGTGCCTAAACACCTAGAGGGGGGGGTGAATAGGTGCACTTATTCTTTTTAACTTTAAAGGCAGAAAAACTGAATTATTAGACATGTTTATGCAATTCTCTACAGCAATTCAGCACAGATAACACAGGAATCATAGAATTAATCACACACAAAGTACACACAGATTTTTATAGTGGTTCCCCAAGGTCTGGGTACATCCACTTTCTCCCTTCGCCTATCTAGTAGTGTACTAGATTCGGCCTAACTTCTCCACTTCTCCTCAGATCCTCAGATCTTACAACTCAGAACCCCAAACAGGTTCCTACAACTCAGATTGATGCCACTCCTACAACTCAGGCACAAAGCCCTACCACTCAGTCTTCAACAAGACCTACACTCAGGCACAACAGCCCCACCTCAGCCTTCAACAAGGCCTACACACAGAGAAATGATTCTCCTACACTCAGGCTCACAGGCCCTACCTCAGCCTTTATAGATTTTGTCTTACAACTCAGATCTATACAAGATCCTATAGAAATTAGAAAATACAAAGTATATAACCACAACTCTGATAGAGGGAGATGAGTTGACTGGCTTCTTGATGAGTTCTTGGAAGAACTTGGCTGAGATCAACCTCCCTTGGCTTTCTTCAAAGCTTCTTGAATTAGAACACAGTAAAGTTGAATCTCCTGAAGATGATCTTTAATCAACTTCTGTCTTGAGATTCAGATCTCAATTTGAATCTAACTTAGCAGCCCAGTTCAGCAACTGCACTTCTTAGAAGGAGCTCTCTCTCTCCAACTTCTTAGATCTTCTGTTGAAGATCTTCTTTAGTTTTAATCTTCTGATTAATTACTTCACTTGTTGTTGTTGTATGTCTCTCTGTACTTTGCTGTTGAAGGAATAAGCCTTTATATAAGCTTTCTCCATGGTGACCGGCTGATCCGGTTTCTAACAAACTTCTGACAGCTCTAACAGTAGCAGTAGACCGGTTGAAATGGCAGCTGTCAAGTCAACCAGTCACTTCTTGAAATCTCTGTTACTGTCTGAAAGTGTCGAGACAGATAGTCTTTATGTGCCAATACAAATAGACTAAGTGTCGACACAAGTAGAATAAGTGTCGACACTAGCCTTCATGGTGTCGACACAACTCCTTGTGTTGTTGTAACATCTTTTTGACACTGCTTCTTCAGAATGTGTCGACACTGATCTTGTTTGTCGACACAAGCCTTCTTTTGAATGTGTCGACACTGGTTGAGTGTGTCGACACAAATACTTCTCCAATACTTAGTTGATATCTGCTATGTGTCGACACAACTCCTTTGTGTAGACACATCTTCTTGTGTTGAGACTTTGCTAAGTGTCGACACATCTTCTTTGTGTCAACACATGCCTTCTGTGTTGAAACTTTGCTGAGTGTCGACATATCTACTTTGTGTCGACACTTGTACTTAAACTTTGTTGAAGTTTGCTGACTGTCGACATAGCTTCCTGGTGTCGACACATGTACTTGAACTTTGTTGATATTTGCTGAGTGTCGACACAACCTCCTAGTGTCGACACTTGTACTTGAACTTTGTTGATATTTGTTGAGTGTCGACACAGCCTCCTAGTGTCGACACATGTACTTGAACTTTGTTGAAGTTTGCTGAGTGTCGACACAGTCTCCTAGTGTCGACACTTTTGTTGTCGACAAAGTTTCTCTGGGTGTCGACACTCCTTCTAAGTGTCGACACTGATTATGTAGATAATTCTTCACTGTGTGTCGACAATGCCTGTATGTGTCGACACTTTTCTTCTGGTGTCGACTCTGCCTTCCTGGTGTCGACACAATTACTTCAAGTGTCGACACAGCTTCTCTAGGTGTCGACACAAGCCTTCTTAAGTGTCGACACTTTTCTTTTAGGTGTCGACACATGGACTTAGGAACTTTTATGCTTTCCCTGCAATTACTTAACTTGCACACATAAACTCAAAGCACATCAAATACATCTTGATGTATATCATTGAGTAGGGTGAGGCTTCTTCAAATCAGGTACATATATTCCAATGTACCCAACAATCTCCCCCTATTTTTAGAAGTCATAACCCTTAGTCAATGATATACATCATACATAACAAATTCTCAGTATGATGTAAAACAATATTATATGACAGGGAAAATATTAAACATGTATAAACAAAACATGTATAATCAATTATCTCAGAACAATAATGTAATAGATTGAACATATAACATTGTTCTTACAACTCCAAATATTTTCATTAATCAAAAGTTTACATAGAGTTAAAAGCAAATGATTACAAATTGTAAACTTAAGAAAATTTCTATCCTATGGCTGCTCAGGCTCCTTGATAACAATCCCCTTTCCAGATTGAATCTTTGCTTGAACTGGAGCATCATTGTCATCAACAGGCTTCTTCCCTTTGAGATCTTTCTTTTTCAGCTCTTCAGCCTTTATCTTCTGCCTTTCAAAATAGTGATAAGGCTTAGGGAAATACTTGCTAGACTCCTGTGCATTAGGAGGTAGCTTTCCCAGTTTAGCCTTCCTTCTATATTGTACAATGGCCTCTTGCCTATTCTCATGTTTTCTCCACTCCAGGTCAGAATACCACTTGCCTCTATCCAGGACATTTTTCTTAACAGCCTTCCAAGTAGTCAATATGATATTCCTGGATGTGGGACTCCATTGTTAAAAATCTGGCCTTAATTCAGCCTGCTCTCTGAACCTTTTCTTAGATAATTGAGTCTCTTGTTCTTTTAAAAATGCTTCTTGCTCTTTGAGTACTGCCTCTGGCACAGGTTGTACTACTTTCTCAAAGATAATACTCTGATTACCCTCAGGAGGACTGTACATAGACTGTACCTCCTAATGTATCATATCAAAATCTGCAGGAGGATATATCACTTGAGACACTTCAGCTTGCTCTCCTCCAAAGTAGGCAGGATTTATTCCAGACTCTGCCACATTATCATCATCACATAAGGGTGGATATCCAAGGGTAGCTCTGATGGAGTTTGAAATCCACTTTGCATGATCAGAGCCTGCCTTGACTAAAACCCTCTCCCCCTTTATGACTTCTCTCTCTATGTGATCCCTAAGATTATCTTTCTGGATTCTGATTTGAGCATTCAAATAATTAACTCCATACTTATAAAAAGGTTTTAACCTTTGTAGCTTGTTAGTAATTGCCTTTTGAGATTCTTCAATGGAAGTTTTAACTGCAGTGAGGCTCTCCTGTAATTTCTTATCAAATTCTTCTTTGGCAGTGGCACTTACTGCAGACTGTGCAGTAGCCATATTTTTCATTTCAGTTACAATGGCATTATGTGAAGCAGTGAGATTATCATTCATCCTTATCTAGTTTTCCAGGACATAGCCTTGTTTAAGTGCCATATCATCAATCTGTTTCTTAAGATTCTCTTGATGTGTATCTAGATAGACCACTGCATTGCCTCCTTTATCAAAACAATCAGTCATTTCCTTCTTATTTTGATTTACTTAAAATCTTATGGACTTTATGTCTTGTGCTAGATCAAATTGCAGTGATTTATGCCCTTCATCCATATACTTTTCTAGAGCTTTCCTTTGCTCATCTAGCTTAATCTACAAAGCCACCATCAGTGAACTATAATCAGTCGATGGGGCAGGCTGTGGAGCAATTGTCTGTAGTGCTTTCTTGTAGTTCTGGCTTCTTCTCTTGAAGACCTGGAACTTCCTCTTCTTGGCTCTAGCAGCCTCTTCATCCTCTAAAGCAGAAGTGCTAGCAATTTGTACTCTATCCTTAGGGCTAGGAGGTAACTCCTTCTCAGTCCTTTTTATTTGCTCAGCATCCTTTGGCTCCACAGTCTCTTGTCTAGCAGACTCCTCTATTTGCTCCCCCTCAATATTGATCTTCTCCCCCTCAACAGCAGCTATTTATCTCTCAAGGTCCGTCTGTACAAGATCAGGGAATAGCTCTTCTAATGTAAACTCATGTTGAGGTTGGATTGGTGAATCTCTGTGCTCAGGAGCATCTAATACCTCTCTATTAGCAACTGATGTGTCCTCCATGACCACATCCTAGGGTTGACTATGTATCTGTGTTTGCTGATTAACATCAGGTAATGAATCAGTCAAAACTTCATCCTCAATAGTGAAATCTAATTGATTAATTTCAGTGACTACCTCTAGAATGATTTGGGTAGCCCTTTCACTCTCTAGTTGAGTTGGCTCTTCCACATGTAGAGGCTCCCCCTGGAGTGGATCCAGGTGAATTGGGCTTGCTGAGGGTAGCTCCCCCTGCCTCTGAGCATCTTCTTGCCTTGCTGGTGACTGTCCAGCATTTTCATTTCCTCCATCATCAGAACTAAACACCACTTGCTCTTTTGAGCTACTAGAGGATTCTTGAGCCACAATGACTGTCTTCTTCTTCTTCTTCTTCTGAGGTGTTGCCTTTTCTGGAGTTGGCATTTCCTTTGTCAACACTCTATCCCACCTGGAGAAAATTCTTACATCCATTCTCCTCATGTGGTTGATCTTAGAACCAGCAGCTTGGTTCATCACTTCAGGAATACTTCCAGCTAGGTATAGACTCAGAATTCTACCCAGATTGGGTTTCTTCAGGCTTTCTTTTATCTTATCAAACAAGATTGCAGACCAATCAGTATTAAGGTTGAAATTATCCTTGTCATTAGACTGAACATGTGAGCAGATATTCTATCATGCCCACCAGGCTTGCTCAGTATTACTTTTCCTACTATCTCAGATAGAAACTTTCCTTGTATGTTCATCCCTTTTCTGTTGAAAACTGATCCAATTTTCAAGTTTGAGTCTAATCCACACCATTTCAATGCCTCTCTAGTCTTAGAAGCAGATACATCTTCTTCCTCTTTTGTTCTTGGTAGTTGAAGTACCTTTCTTAGACTTTTCTGTGTGACCTTGACTTTTGTCCCATGAACTCTGGACCTAATCTTGAGCCATGATTCATCAAGAGTAGCTGCACTCAAGAATTCAAGGACCTCCTTCTTCCAGATCTTGATAGGTTCTGATACAAGATACTCTAGTCCATTCTCGACAATTAGGGTGACCACACCTTTGATTTCTGGTTCTGCGTCATCAAAGGCATGACACACGAGCTCATATCCTTCGTTAATGTTCTCTTCTAGCTTGGGCGCCATTAGGGTTTGAAGAAATTTTGAATTTAGAGAAGAGAGATGTCTTCACACAAGTTTGGTCTCGAGACTAAGGTGAGCGTGTCGATAAACAATGGGGAAAACCTATTTATACCTTTCTAAAATTGAAGGTGAAAAGGCGCGTTAACATACTTGAAGTGTGTCGACACTGTTGAAAAGTGTCGACACGTACTTAAAATGTCTCGACAACTATGTGTCGACACAAATATAGTCGCCAGAATATATGTGTCGACACTTATACATCTCAGCTCGACACTTAGTCGAGACTACTAAATTAATTCTGTGTAAATCCTAAGTGTCGACAACACCCTGGATGTGTCGACACCTACACTGCATGTGTCGACACTAATTCTCTGAAGTGTCGACACTGACTTTCTAGATGTGTCGACACCATTTCTCTGAAATGTCGACACCACTTCTATGTGTCAACACAGATAACTCTGTGTGTCGACACTATTTTACTTAGCCAATTTTTGTAAACTATTCTAAGTTTATCATCCCTAATTCAATTTTAAACTTATTGAATTTGGTTTCATCTAAGGGCTTAGTATACATATCAGCTAACTGATTATCTGTATTTATATACTCTAAGGAAATGTCTCCTTTTTCTACATGTTCTCGTAGAAAATGGTATTTTATTTCTATGTGCTTACTCCTACTATGGGAGACAGGATTATTTGCAATAGAAATGGCACTAGTAGAATCACAAAGTAAATGTGTTCTACTTACTTGAATACCATAATCTTCTATCTGGTTTTGTATCCATAGTAGTTGTGCACAGCAGCTTCCTGCAGTAACATACTCTGACTCAGCTGTGGAGATAGCCACACTGGTCTGCTTCTTGCTACTCCAAGACACCAGCCTTCCACCTAGAGATTGACAGGTACCTGTGGTACTCTTTCTATCTTCCTTGCAGCCTGCAAAATCTGCATCTGAATAACCTGTCAGTTTAAAATCTCCATTCCTAGGGTACCAAAGGCCTAGATAAGGTGTGCCCTTAAGATATCTCAAAATTCTTTTGACTGCTGTCAAATGAGATTCTTTAGGGCAAGCTTGGTACCTAGCACAGACACATGTAGCATACATGATATCTGGTCTACTAGCAGTCAGATATAGTAGGGAGCCAACTATCCCTCTATACAAAGTTTCATCTACAGGTTTCCCTGCATCATCTTTGCTTAGAGACATTGTTGACCCCATAGGAGTTTTCATGGTAGTAGATGATTCCATACCATACTTCCTTATCAATTCTAGGGTGAACTTAGACTGACATATGAATAATCCATCTTCAGTCTGTCTAACTTGGAGAATCGAGAAGAACTTAAGTTCCACCATACTGCTCATTTCAAATTGTCCTTGCATGAGTTTTGCAAACTTTCTGCAAAGACTACTTTCTGTAGACCCAAATATGATGTCATCTACATATATTTGGACTAAGATAATCTTACCTCTGGATTCCCTAAGGAATAGAGTCTTGACTATTTTCCCCCTTGAGAATTTGTTCTCAATGACGAAACTAGACAGGGTTTCATACCAATCCCTAGGGGCTTGTTTTAACCCATACAAAGCCTTCCTAAGTCTATATACATAATCAGGTTTAAGAGAGTCAACAAAACCTGATGGCTGCTCTACATAGACTTATTCCTTCAGGTTTCCATTCAGAAAAGCTGACTTAACATCCATTTGATATACCTTAAATCCTTGATATGTTACATAGGCAAGGAACATCCTTATTGCTTCCAGTCTTGCTACTGGAGCAAAGATTTGATCAAAATCAATACCTTCTTCCTACCTATATCCTTTTGCAACTAGTCTAGCTTTATTTTTTATAATAATTCCATTCTCATCCAACTTGTTTCTAAAGATCCACTTAGTTCCAATAATGTTGTGGTCCTTTGGTTTAGGAACTAGCTCCCAGACCTTGCATCTTTTGAACTGGTTCAACTCCTCTTGCATGGCCTCAATCCAATGAGGGTCTAGGATTGCTTCTTCAAATTTCTTTGGCTCTACTTGGGATAGAAAGCTGGAGTAGAGAACTGAACTTAGATTCCTGCTCCTTGTTTGTACCCCTTGTCTGAGATCTCCAATAATTTGATTGGCTGAATGATCTTTTAAATGCCTATTTGTAGGAGGCAGCCTGTCTTCTGGTTGTACACCTTCAGCTTCTTCATTCAACTGCACCTCTTGGTCTTCTTCAGCAACAGGAGTATCTTGTACTCCCCCTGGACAGCAGCCACCATCTTCCACTTGCTAATTTGCAGAAGGACCTTCTGCAATAGTAAGCTTGTCCATCTTCTCAGTTACACATGTGGAGCAGCAAACACTTCTAGGCAATCCATTGTTAATGAGTCTAGCTTCATCAAAAACTACATGAATAGACTCTTCTACAACTTGAGTAATCAAGTTGTAGACCATATAAGCCTTACTATTGTTGCTTGTACCCAACAAAGATCCCCTCTTGGGATTTGGCAGCAAACTTGGTTAGATAAGACTTACCATTGTTAATGATATAACACTTGCAACCAAAGATCCTGAAATAGGATAGATTTGGTTTTCTGCCCTTCACAATCTCATAGGGGGTCTTCTTGTGGCTCTTGGTGATAGTAGCCCTATTGATTACATGACATGCAGTATTGACTGCCTCAGCCCAGAAATATTCTGGGAGAGAAGTGTCACTCAATAGGGTTCTACCAGCCTCTATCAAGCTTCTATTTTTCCTTTCAGCAATACCATTTTGCTGAGGTGTTCTTGGTGAGGAAAATTCCTGAAAAATTCCAAACTCTTCACACAGTTTTGTCATACTTTCAGACTGAAACTCAGTACCATGGTCACTTCTGATTTTGACCACTGTACTGTTCAATTCATTCTGAATTTGTTTAACAAAACTATACAAGATACTTGGTGTTTCAGATTTTTGCCTTAGGAAGAACACCCAGGAATACCTTGAGTAGTCATCAACTACCATAAATGTATAGACCTTTCTACCTAGGCTGTGAACTGGCATAGGACCAAAAAGATCCATATGCAAGAGGTATAGACACCTCACAGCATCTTTGTTCTGAAGGCTATGAAAGGTGGATTTGGTCTGCTTTCCCTTTTGACAAGCTGAGCATATCCCAACCTTTATACACTTAACCTGAGGACCATTCCTCACTAACACTTTGCTAAAGAGTTGGCCAATTATCTTATAGTTAAGATGAGCCAGCCTCTTGTGCCATTTAACACAATGTGAGACTTTCTCATCAGCTACAAGACAAATAGGAGAAACAATGTTCTCACACATAATGTCTAGACAATAGACATTTCTCTTCCTATATCCTGTCAGAATGATCTTTTGATCACTTGACCTACAGATATGACAACCATCCTTGACAAATGAGATGTCATAACCTAAATCACTCAGCTGACTTATGCTAATGAGGTTATGTTTCAAACCCTTTACATAAGCCACTTGAGTAATTGTAATTAGGTTGCTAGAAATGTTACCAAAGCCTTTGATGATTCCTTTTTCTGAACCACCAAAGGTAACTTTAGGACCATCCTTGATTGGTGTATAGTCCTTCAACAATCCCCTAGTTCCAGTCATGTGCCTGGAACATCCACTGTCCAAGTACCATATAGGGGCATGGCCACTTGGACTCACCTGCAAAACAGATTACTTAACCTTAGAACCCAAATAATTCTTGGGTTCTTGGTGCAGGTTAGTTTGACTTTTAACAAAACTACATGTAGCTCTTCTAGATGGTAGTTTGCTACTCTCCTTGACACTTGAATTGTGCCAACAGTCTATGGCAAAGTGGCCTATCTTGACACAACACCAGCACTCAAACCTATTATACCTTTGTTTAGGTACAACCCTGGCTGTTTTATCTACAGCAGGCTTTATGTTTAGTGCTGGGGCTTTGCCCTTAGATTTGGACTTAACTGTCCTGGCAGGTTTTGTAAACCCCAATCCAGTCTTACCCTTTTGAGGGATAAACTCATCTATCAAAGGTAAAACTGATTTTGGTTTAGAAAAACTTGCAACAATCTCTCTCTCCTTTTGAAGTCTAACCTCCAGATTCCTAATTTGATCATTCTTAAATGTAATAGTTCCCATCTGAATAACTGTAATGTTCTTCAGCCTGGCTATTTCATTTAGTTTTTGATCTAACACTTTATCTGAATCAGCAGCTGCCAACTTAAGATTAGCAATTTGCTTAGTCAGTGTTTTGACCAGCTTTTTGCTCTTCTTAAGTGCCTGCAATACATCTCTATATTCATCCATCAACTAATGAATATCTCCCTCAGATTCAGACCCACCCACATCACTTGATGCAGATGTATCTGATTCTGAATCAGTACTATAATCTGAAAGACATTGTACCTTACTGGGTCCAGGCTGATCCTGGATCTTGTCTCCTTCTGTTAAGGCCATCAGTCCATTGCACTGATTGTCCTCATGCTCATAAATTGAGTTCATTAGCTGCAAGAACTCGTCTTCTTCCTCTTCAGCAAATAGTCCAATATAGGCTTCAGCTTCTGAATCTGTTTCTGAAGATGACTGATTAGTCAAACTCTTATCCTTCTTGGCAACAAAGGACCTTTCCTTTTTGCCCTTGAACTGAGTCTTCTTCTTGTCAGTTGACTCTTTCCTCTTTTCTGGACAGTCAGCTACTATATGTCCTTGTCTATTGCAACAATAACAAACTATCTTTGAGGATGTATTTTTACTTGGCTTGGACTTTCTTTTGTCATTCCTTGATGACTTCCTATTCTGATAATAGTCATCTTTTGTCTGTGAAGAGGATGGCTTAGACCTCCACTGCTTCTTCTTTAGAAACTTTTGAAACTGCCTTGTAAAGGCAGCAAAATCCTCACCACTTTCACTGCTGTCTGAGTTCTGGTTCTCTGACTTTTCTGAAGCACTATCAGTAACTATTTGTGGTGGAGATGGAGACTTGCTTCTGTACTTCCTAGTGGCTTCAGTCTTGAAGGCCACAGCTCTTTCCTTGTGCTCCACTCTAGTAGTCTTCTCTTCCTCCTTTCTAACCATTAACTGCATTTCATAAGATAGCAGTTTTCCAAACAAGGTTGGATGAGGTATATCAGCTAATTTGGCCATTTCCCTAATGGCACAGATCTTGGTATCCCAGTCCTTAGTCAGGGATCTTAAAAACTTGTCATTCAGCTCATAGTTGCTGAATTCTCTTCCTTAGGACATCAACTCATTAACAATCCTATAGAATTTCTTGTAGCATTCAGTAATGCTATCAGACTTTCCTTGTCTGAAGCTTTCATACTCTTGATTTAACAAAGACTTTATGTCTTGTCTTACCTCTTCAAATCCATCCATGTAAACTATTAGAGTGTCCCACATTTCTTTAGAAGTTTTACAGTGTATTAGGTTCTGAAATGTGGCATCATCAATTGCACTTACAATAATATTCTGGGCCCTCTTGTCCATAGTGGCCAGAATAATCTCATCTTTAGACATTTCTGAATAGTCTTTGGGAGTTCTCTGATTTGCATCCAGAACAGATACTTTCATTGGCACATATGCCCCTTCTTTGACTGTGATGTATATTCTTGGGTCAAATGCTTCCATAAAGAGTCTAACCCTCTCTTTCCATATGCCAAAAATTTCTTTTCTGCAGATTGGCAATTTCATGGATCCTAGCTCTTTGTGATTCTCAGTAGAACCCATTTTCTTGATTCTTGATTAGTCTGATTCTACCTACAGGATCTTTACTTAGACTGTTATGTCCTTTTTGAGTAACCTGGCTCTGATACCACTTGAACGAACTAGTGCCTAAACACCTAGAGGGGGTGGGGGTGGGGGGGGGTGAATATGTGCACTTAATCTTTTTAACTTTAAAGGCAGAAACACGGAATTATTAGACCTGTTTATGCAATTCTCTACAGCAATTCAGCACAGATAACACAACAATCACAGAATTAATCACACACAAAGTACACACAGATTTTTATAGTGGTTCCCCAAGGTTTGGGTACATCCACTTCCCCCTTCTCCTATCTAGTAGTGTACTAGATTCGGCCTAACTTCTCCACTTCTCCTCAGATCCTCAGATCTTACAACTCAGAACCCCAAACAGGTTCCTACAACTCAGAGTGATCCCACTCCTACAACTCAGGCACAAAGCCCTACCACTCAGTCTTCAACAAGACCTACACTCAGGCACAACAGTCCTACCTCAGCCTTCAACAAGGCCTACACTCAGAGAAATAATTCTCCTACACTCATGCTCACAGGCCCTACCTCAGCCTTTATAGATTTAGGCTTACAACTCAGATCTATACAAGATCCTACAGAAATTAGAAAATACAAAGTATATAACCACAACTCTGATAGAGAGAGATGAGTTGACTGGCTTCTTGATGAGTTCTTGGAAGAATTTGGCTGAGATCAACCTCCCTTGGCTTTCTTCAAAGCTTCTTGAATTAGAACACAGTAGAGTTGAATCTCCTGAAGATGATCTTTAATCAACTTCTGTATTGAGATTCACATCTCAATCTGAATCTAACTTAGCAGCCCGGTTCAACAACTGCACTTCTTAGAAGGAGCTCTCTCTCCAACTTCTTAGATCTTCTGTTGAAGATCTTCTCTAGTTTTAATCTTCTGATTAATTACTTCACTTGTTGTTGTTGTATGTCTCTCTGTACTTTGCTGTTGAAGGAATAAGCCTTTTTATAAGCTTTCTCCATGGTGACCGGCTGATCCGGTTTCTAACAACCTTCTGACAGCTCTGACAGTAGCAGTAGACCGGTTGAAATGACAGCTGTCAAGTAATCCATTCACTTCTTGAAATCTCTGTTACTGTCTGAAAGTGTCGAGACAGATAGTCTTTATGTGTCGACACAAATAGACTAAGTGTCGACACAAGTAGAATAAGTGTCGACACTAGCCTTCATGGTGTCGACACAACTCCTTGTATTGTTGTAACATCTTCTTGACACTGCTTCTTCAGAATGTGTCGACACTGATCCTATATGTCGACACAAGCCTTTTGTTGAATGTGTCGACACTGGTTGAGTGTGTCGACACAAATACTTCTCCATTACTTAGTTGATTTCTGCTGTGTGTCGACACAACTCCTTTGTGTCGACATATCTTCTTGTGTTGAGACTTTGCTAAGTGTCGACACATCTTCTTTATGTCGACACATGCCTTCTGTGTTGAAATTTTGCTGAGTGTCGACACATCTCCTTTGTGTCGACACTTGTACTTAAACTTTGTTGAAGTTTGCTGACTGTCGACATAGCTTCCTAGTGTCGACACATGTATTTGAACTTTGTTGATATTTGCTGAGTGTCGACACAGCCTCCTAGTGTCGACACATGTACTTGAACTTTGTTGATATTTGCTGAGTGTCGACACATGTACTTGAACTTTGTTGAAGTTTGCTGAGTGTCGACGTAGTCTCCTAGTGTTGACACTTTTGCTGTCGACAAAGTTTCTCTGGGTGTCGACACTGCTTCTAAGTGTCGACATTGATTATGTATACAATTTGTCACTGTGTGTCGACACTGCCTGTATGTATCGACACTTTTCTTCTGGTGTCGACTTTGCCTTCCTGGTGTCGACACAATTACTCCAAGTGTCGACACAGCTTCTCTATGTGTCGACACAAGCCTTCTTAAGTGTCGACACTTTTCTTCTAGGTGTCGACACATGGACTTAGAAACTTTTATGCTTTCCCTGCAATTACTTAACCTGCACACATAAACTCAAAGCACATCAAATACATCTTGATGTATATCATTGAGTAGGGTGAGGATTCTTCAAATCAGGTACATATATTCCAATGTACCCAACAAAAACTATAAGCCACTCACTGATCCCATGACTGCTGCTGCTGCTACCACACTAGGAATAGGTTGGTTCACCTCCTCCTAGACGTGTTGGTTCCCCGATTGCTGCAACCTATCTCCCAACTGGTGACCCTGGTGTTATGTCCATCAGGTCATTAGTTTAAACTAAGTCTTTGTCCCCCTCCCTCCTCCGCGCGACACCTAGTCACCATGCGGGGAGGATGGAAGGAAAGGGATTGAAAGTATCTAATATAATAATGTTAGGTATATGAAGAGCAGGTAAATGCAGCAGTATAATAAAAGTAAAAAATTAAAGTAAAAGTAGAGCAGCTAACTATCATCACAGAGAAAGTAACCTTAACTTATAAGAATGCCCATATAGACTTATAAGTTAGGGCGTCATTTTGCATGGCATAACATATAAAAGATCCCATAATATTTTATACGTTAGGGGTAGAAGTTTAATGCAAGGTATGTGTGACATGGAATGTTATCCATGCTAAATGATGAGTTTTACACAAGTGCAACGCACCCACCCGACTCATTGCGCACAGAACTTTAGTTCGCCTATTTGGAGTTAGCTAAACTCTCAGGTACCTCTTATAGTGGAAAACATAGGCAGTGGGTTGGGCCTCCCCACTCGTAGGTCGGTATTCACACTACTCAGCCTACACTCTACGTACTACTTGGTACACCCACAGTCAGGTGCTACAGAGCCTCTTGTACTAATGCTGGCAAATCCACCAGTCTTTTATAGATAAGTGAACACTTACACTTGCCGAGTCAACATATCGACGTCGGTGTGAATGACTGTCCAATAACGAGGACCCACCACTTTATGCACATGCACTTATGCTAAAGATCTCCCGAGCCATCGACTCGGTGAACTTGACATCATCTTTCTATCAAACACTGAGTTCACTGCTTGTGAATCTATACCATCTATTCTCCTGAAATGACGCGGTGGGTGTTCGTGTTGGTGGTTGTTTAAGGGTTACTCTTTAAATCAGCTTCTCCTACGGTTTAGGGTTAACCTTGGACTGCCCAGGGCATTCCTTATGAAGGGCTCTCGAGGGCATTAGGTACTATGACAGGATATGTAACGCCCCGAATTTTGTGTGCGAGTCGGTCGCGGAAAAAGAGTTTTTGGTGCCTGTAGGGGTACACGGCCTAGGACACGGGCGTGTCCAAGGCCGTGTCTGGCTGGTGATTTTTGGCCGTTTCCAACCCGAGAAGGACACGGCCAGGAACACGGCCGGATGACACGGGCGTGTCATCTGACACGGGCGTGTGCCAACCCGTGTCCCTACCCGTGTCCTGATGGGTCGTGTCCGTTGCCGTGGCGGTTATGCGTGACACGCCCACGAACACGGGTGTGTCGAGGAACCCGACACGGGCGTGTCAGGTCAGACACGGGCGTGTCTTGGCCCGTGTGCATTTCTCAGTTCGACGATCGTGCCTGGATCGAGGCACACGGCCTTGGACAAGGCCGTGTGCCAAGCCGTGTGCGGTCCAGGTCTGGGGAATTTTGTGCAGATCCGAGCCGTTCATTTTCTTTAATTAGGATCCAATGGCCCAGATTAAATCCCGCTCTGTTAAGGCCGGGAATAGGGAGTTATTCCCTCATTTTCTCTCCAAAGTTCTCCCCTTCCAAAGTGAGAGAGGAGAGGAAGAAGAAGGAGGTTTCCGGCCGCCGGCGGAGCATCGGAGCGCCGTTTCGAAATCGGAGAGCGGATCCGTGGAGGGAAGGTCATTGCGAAGAGTTCTAACCGCGTAGTTTTTCCATGGCGCCAAAACGGACTACAAGGGTAACGATTGTCAACTCGAGCGCTTGAATCTCTTTCTTTCTGCATAAGGAATCCCGCTCCCGCGAGTATGCGGTGAGTGCGTGGTGTTCCTTGGGGTTGACGGGAATAGTCCCCCTTGTGTTGCATGTAGAGCCCGGAATCGTAAGTACGGGCATAGGCATTGTGTGTGAAGCCTACCCGGACGTGTTTTGTCTGGATCGGTGATGTTGCATTTGATATGGTTTTGCCGGAGAAGACTCCGTGCTTTGGATTTTTCGGGTTTCCACGCGGTAGATTGCAGCAGGGATCCTTGAAGGTTAGCTTCAAGGCACACCCGGAAAATTGAGCGGAAACGTGTTCTGCTAACTTGGCGGTCTGGGAACCGGCCTTGATCATAACTGGGTTATGAGATTGTTTTGGAAAATTTGGGATCCGAGAGAAGCTTGGCCCGCGCAAAGTTCCTTAAATTGGACATGCGGCGTGAGCAACGGGCAAGTGGAATTGGACCTAGGCTATGTGGTTCGGTGCGAGAGACCCGAAGACGGGGACTGGCCGTTGGCATAGTCGGAGCCTTAGACGGTGGTCAGAAAGGCTAAATGCTCACATGTTGTTGCCATCCTGGGGGTGGTGGTGAATGCACTGATGGGTCAGGGTTCACCATGAATGTGCCCTGAGTGCACGGGGTGTTTGGCCGTGCGAGCCTACACCTGTGGCGAATTGTTATTGCGCTATATATATATTGTTGGGCTAATGTTATGCAGGGAAAGAGCACCGCCGTCCCGAGTAAGGGGCGGGGTCGTTATAATTTGGTCGGCTTTTAGCTGACCGTTGCTTTATTTGCCACTGTGCGGTGGTATGTGCTTGCAGGTTGCTGCGGAGCCGAGCGCCAAATAGCGGGCTGGAGCCCATGTTGCTGTGCTGGCCCTAGAAGGCCGTAGAATAGTTTTATTTATATATTTCATGTGTGGCCGGCCTGCGAGCCGATGTATGTAAAACACTATTTATGAAGTGAACATTTGTAAGGCCTTAAGGCCATGTACCTGTTTCTGTGTATTTGGGGTTTCATTCCTGTTGTTGTAGCTGTGGACATTCATATTGATGGAATTAATTTTGGGTTCTTTCAACTTTAAAATCTTCCGCTAGAATGCTCTGTGATTAGGACGAGTAGTCTTAGTTGGTTGGTTTGATTATTCATTTAGTATCATTTCCGACTGTCTGTGGTATATGGCGTCGGGTTCCAGCTGGACCTTCTGTTATATGCCATGTGACAGATAGGGGTGTTACAATTTGGTATCAGACTTCTGGTTACGATCAAGCTTAAATGAATTCGTGGGCGAATTCTTTTAAGGGGTGGTGAGCACATGTGTGCGTCATCGTTATAACATTAAAAAGAACCCATGAATGTCCACTTAGGAATGAAAATACACTTGTTTTGTGGAACCTGAGTGTTCCAATGATTGCTTTTAGCAATTTGTTTGTCGTCTAATCGTGTGTCTTTGCTATTATAGGCAGCTAGGAGCGGTGCTGGTCAGTCAGAGCGTCCGCAATCAGCGGAAAGTAGTGCACCAAGGGACGTGCCTGCTACACCTCCTTCAGCGGAAACCATCAGGATGGTGGCTGAAGCCGTGTTCGCAATGATAAATGCCCAACCTGCGGGGCAAATGCATCGCACACCTCCTGCGGATGAGCAAGAACCGGTTAGGGCGGCAGAGCCGAGAGTGGTTGAACGCGCAGCAGTTGAGTTAGTAGAGCCGAGGAGAATTACGGAGCGGCAGCTAAAGTACGTGATGGGCTTTAATCCTCCGAGGTTTAATGGGGTTGGAACGCCAACTCAAGCTGAGGACTGGCTCTCTTCCATAAAGAGGGTGTTGACGGCCACAATGACTGAGGAGTGGCAGAAGACCACCATAGCGACTTTTCTTTTGGAAGGTGAGGCGAGGCTGTGGTGGGACGAGTTGGAGTTTCATCTTCTAGTGGGAAGGCAACTTGCGGATGTGCCGATAGAAGAATTTTCAAGATTGTTCCTAGCCAGATTTGTACCTTCTGCTCAGAAGTTGGAGATGGAGAATCAATTTCTTGGGTTGACTCAGGGATCCAGAAGCGTGGACAAATATCTGCATGAGTTCACACGGTTCGGTCATTATGCTGGTGCTATGTTTTCTGAAGAAGAGAGGAAGACCAACCGATTCTATGAGGGTCTTCGTGGCGATTTACAGTTACTCCTTGTGGGGCCTAAGGCGCAGGGCTTCCTAGCCTTGGTCAATTCGGCCCGATCGTTGGAAAAGGTTGCGAAGAAAGTTCAAGAGAAGAGGGACCCAGGAGAAAGGAAGACCGAGTTCAAGGTGCCAAGTAACAAGACAGGTTTCCGCAGATGGAACAAGAAGCGGAGGACTTCAAACTCAGCCCCTTCGGCTGATGAATCGAGGGCAACTACAAGTCGAGTCCCCGGAGCTTGCTACAACTGCGGGAAGACGGGGCATTTTGCTCGGGAGTGTTGGAGCGGACGTCCAAAGTCCGAGAGGAGACCTGGAGCGACTTATGAGGAGAAAGGGAAGGCGGTGGAGTCAACCGCATCCCATCATGCTCCAGCCCAGCCTAGAGTCTACAACCTTGGTCTACAGGAGGCCATAAAGCAAGCAGACGTAGTGACAGGTATGAGTTAAATTATAGTGGTTTAACTTTTATAGTTGTTACTTTTGTATTTGTTAGCTGACGTTTGTTAGTGCTAGGCTTTGTGTTGATCTTTGGGTTTCCGGCGAGAGCCCTTTTTGATACGGGAGCATCACATTCCTTCTTGTCTGAAAAGTTTATATCGCGCATCGGAGTTCCGTTCTCGATGGCAGAAAACAAGTTGGATGTGTTGTTGCCTAATGGGTGCTCAATGCGTGCGGATAGAATCTGTGTTGTAAAGATTCGGATTGGAGACCGGGAGTTTGATTTGCGGGCGTTGGTTCTACCATTAGTGGAGTTCGATGTAATCTTCGGTATGGATTGGCTCTCGGAGCAGAGTGCATGCATTGATTGCAACCGTAAAGAAGTCAAGTTGGGTCTGGACACTGATCGGGAGACTACTTTTGCGGGCATGAAGGGGTCAAGGAAAGTTCTGATATCGGCCCTTCAGATGTTTAAGGCAGTTCAGTCTGGGGCAGAACTGTATGTCACTCTAGTGCAGACTTCGACGCCTAAACCTAGTTTGGGCAACATCCCTGTTGTGTCCGAGTACCCTGATGTGTTTCCAGATGATCTCCCAGGAGCCCCTCCTCAGCGGGAGATAGACTTTACTATAGAGCTGGTACCGGGTGCCAAACCGGTGTCACGCTCCCCCTATCGGATAGCCCCGAGAGAAATGGCAGAGTTGAAGGTGCAACTGCAGGAGTTGCTAGAGCAAGGTTATGTGCGTCCAAGTTCGTCGCCTTGGAGCGCACCAGTTCTCTTTGTTAAGAAGAAAGATGGGAGCTTGCGGCTTTGTATCGATTATCGGGAATTGAACAAACTTACGGAGAAGAACAAATATCCAATCCCGAGGATTGACGATCTGTTTGATCAGTTGGTTGGGTCAACTGTATATTCGAAGTTAGATTTGAAGTCTGGTTACTATCAGTTGAGGATAAGGGAGAGCGACATTCCAAAGACAGCATTCAGTACGCGGTTTGGGCATTTTGAGTTCACAGTCATGCCGTTTGGGTTGACGAATGCTCCATCCGTGTTTATGGATCTGATGAATAGGACGTTCAGAGAATATTTGGATCAGTTCGTGATAGTATTTATTGATGATATCCTGGTATATTCGCGGTGCGAGGAAGATCACTACAAGCATTTACACCTGGTGTTGGAAACATTGAGGAAAAGTCAGTTATATGCAAAGTTCTCCAAGTGTGAATTCTGGTTATCCTCGATAGCGTTCCTAGGTCATGTTGTCAGTGGAGAAGGAATAGCTGTGGATCCGGCGAAGATAGTGGCGATACGGGAGTGGCCTACTTTGACTACAGTGGCAGAGGTCCGGAGTTTTCTGGGACTTGCTGGCTACTACAGGCGCTTCGTAGAGAACTTCTCGCGGATAGCACTACCACTCACGACGTTGACAAGAAAGGATCAGAAGTTTGTGTGGTCTCCGGAGTGCGAACAGGCTTTTGAAGAATTGAAGAGGCGGTTGACCACGACGCCCATTTTATGTTCGCCAAGTGGAACCGAAGGGTTCGAGATCTATAGTGATTCTTCGGGCAGTGGTTTGGGCTGTGTTCTGCTACAGCATGGGAGAGTGATAGCTTATGGTTCACGACAATTGAAGGTTCACGAGAGGAATTATCCGGTCCACGACTTAGAGTTAGCGGCCGTGATTTTTGCTCTAAAGCTTTGGAGGCACTATCTGTACGGTGTGAAGGTGGATATTTACACCGATCATAAGAGTTTGAAGTACCTATTGGACCAAAAGGATCTGAACATGAGGCAGAGGAGGTGGATGGAGTTCTTAGGGGACTACACCTTCAAGATACACTATGTACCTGGGAAGGGAAATGCAGTGGCGGATGCGTTGAGTCGTAAGATTCCCGCACAAGCCAATTGGTTATCAGTACATGATGAAAGATTGGTACAAGAGTTGGAGGCATTGGAGATATCTTGCGTTGACAAGCAGTCTAGTGCCGAGGCAAAATTGTTTTGGACAGAGGTGCAGTGTGACCTAGCGGATAGAGTTCGGAGGGCTTTGGTTCAGGATAGCAGCATGAAGCAAATCTTGGATGAAGCTTTGGATGGGTCAAATTCCCAGTTTGTGGTTGTAGATGGGTTGCTAAGGAAGGACAGTCGTCTATGCGTTCCTAGTGCGGATAATATTCGGGAGGAGTTGATGTATGAGGCTCATCATACCAAGTACTCAATCCACCCGGGAAGCACGAAGATGTATAGAGACATGAAGAAATTATTCTGGTGGCCGGGTTTGAAGAAGGATGTGGCACTTTATGTGGCCAAGTGTCGTACTTGTGCATTAGTGAAGGCGGAATGCCAGAAGCCGGAGGTTTCTTGAAATCACTTCCTATCCCAGAATGGAAGTTTGACGACATATCTATGGATTTTGTGCACGGTTTGCCGAAGTCGCAGAAGGGAAACGACGCCATTTGGGTGGTCGTTGATAGATTGACAAAGGTGTCGCACTTTATCCCAGTGAGAAAGGAGGATCCAGTGGAAAAGTTAGCCAAACTCTACGTGGATAATATAGTACGATTGCATGGTGTGCCTAGAAGTATTGTTAGTGATCGTGATGGACGCTTCACGTCAAATGACTGGAGGTTGGTGCATGGTCTGTTGGGCACTAAGCTAAAGTTCAGCACAGCCTTTCACCCGCAGACGGATGGCCAAACCGAGAGAGTCAACAGGACTATGGAGGACATGCTTCGCATGTGCGTCCTAGATTTCGGGAAGCATTGGGAGGATCACCTGTACATGGTGGAGTTTGCGTACAACAATAGCTTTCAGACAAGCATTGGAATGGCGCCTTTCGAAGCTTTGTATGGGAGGAAGTGCCGTACGCCGTTGTCTTGGTTGGAGGCAGGCGAATCAAAGTTGTATAAACGTCAAGCGGTGGAAGATGCCACTTCAATGATACGGACAATTCAGGAAAGGCTGAAGATTGCTCAGGATAGACAATCAAAGTATTACAATGCCAAACATAGAAATGTGGAATTCAACGTTGGCGACATGGTATATTTGAAGATCAAGCCGTTCAAGGGTGTATCGCGGGTTCGACGCTTGAAGAAGCTGAGTCCGAGATACCTTGGACCATTTGAAATCCTGGAGCGTGTTGGCGAGGCGGCGTATAGATTAAAGCTGTCGACGGAGTTGAGTGGGCTGCATGACGTATTCCACGTATCGGTGTTGCGTAAGGCAGTGCAAGAGGCTTCGCAGATCATTGCAGACGATCAGGTACCGGTTGATTATGAGTTAACAACAAGGGTCAGACCAGTACGAATTGAAGATGTTGCAGTCAAACGACTCCGCAACAAGGAGGTCAGAATGGTTAAAGTCCGTTGGGATAATTGCGGACGTGAGGAGCTTTCTTGGGAGCGAGAGCAAGCTATGTTGGAGGAATATCCCGAGTTATTCCACTCAGGTATCATTTAGCTTTTGTGTACCTTTGCTTAATTTCGGGACGAAATTCCTTAAGTGGGGGAGATTTGTAACGCCCCGAATTTTGTGTGCGAGTCGGTCGCGGAAAAAGAGTTTTTGGTGCCTGTAGGGGTACACGGCCTAGGACACGGGCGTGTCCAATGGCCGTGTCTGGCTGGTGATTTTTGGCCGTTTCCAACCCGAGAAGGACACGGCCAGGAACACGGCCGGATGACACGGGCGTGTCATCCGACACGGGCGTGTGCCAACCCGTGTCCCTACCCATGTCCTGATGGGTCGTGTCCGTTGCCGTGGCGGTTATGCGTGACACGCCCACGAACACGGGCGTGTCGAGGAACCCGACACGGGCGTGTCAGGTCAGACACGGGCGTGTCTTGGCCCGTGTGCATTTCTCAGTTCGACGATCGTGCCTGGATCGAGGCACACGGCCTTGGACACGGCCATGTGCCAAGCCGTGTGCGGTCCAGGTCTGGGGAATTTTGTGCAGATCCGAGCCGTTCATTTTCTTTAATTAGGATCCAATGGCCCAGATTAAATCCTGCTCTGTTAAGGCCGGGAATAGGGAGTTATTCCCTCATTTTCTCTCCAAAGTTCTCCCCTTCCAAAGTGAGAGAGGAGAGGAAGAAGAAGGAGGTTTCCGGCCGCCGGCGGAGCATCGGAGCGCCGTTTCGAAATCGGAGAGCGGATCCGTGGAGGGAAGGTCATTGCGAAGAGTTCTAACCGCGTAGTTTTTCCATGGCGCCAAAACGGACTACAAGGGTAACGATTCTCAACTCGAGCGCTTGAATCTCTTTCTTTCTGCATAAGGAATCCCGCTCCCGCGAGTATGCGGTGAGTGCGTGGTGTTCCTTGGGGTTGACGGGAATAGTCCCCCTTGTGTTGCATGTAGAGCCCGGAATCGTAAGTACGGGCATAGGCATTGTGTGTGAAGCCTACCCGGACGTGTTTTGTCTGGATCGGTGATGTTGCATTTGATATGGTTTTGCCGGAGAAGACTCCGTGCTTTGGATTTTTCGGGTTTCCACGCGGTAGATTGCAGCAGGGATCCTTGAAGGTTAGCTTCAAGGCGCACCCGGAAAATTGAGCGGAAACGTGTTCTGCTAACTTGGCGGTCTGGGAACCGGCCTTGATCATAACTGGGTTATGAGATTGTTTTGGAAAATTTGGGATCCGAGAGAAGCTTGGCCCGCGCAAAGTTCCTTAAATTGGACATGCGGCGTGAGCAACGGGCAAGTGGAATTGGACCTAGGCTATGTGGTTCGGTTCGAGAGACCCGAAGACGGGGACTGGCCGTTGGCATAGTCGGAGCCTTAGACGGTGGTCAGAAAGGCTAAATGCTCACATGTTGTTGCCATCCTGGGGGTGGTGGTGAATGCACTGATGGGTCAGGGTTCACCATGAATGTGCCCTGAGTGCACGGGGTGTTTGGCCGTGCGAGCCTACACCTGTGGCGAATTGTTATTGCGCTATATATATATTGTTGGGCTAATGTTATGTAGGGAAAGAGCACCGCCGTCCCGAGTAAGGGGCGGGGTCGTTATAATTTGGTCGGCTTTTAGCTGACCGTTGCTTTATTTGCCACTGTGCGGTGGTATGTGCTTGCAGGTGCTGCGGAGCCGAGCGCCAAATAGCGGGCTGGAGCCCATGTTGCTGTGCTGGCCCTAGAAGGCCGTAGAATAGTTTTATTTATATATTTCATGTGTGGCCGGCCTGCGAGCCGATGTATGTAAAACACTATTTATGAAGTGAACATTTGTAAGGCCTTAAGGCCATGTACCTGTTTCTGTGTATTTGGGGTTTCATTCCTGTTGTTGTAGCTGTGGACATTCATATTGATGGAATTAATTTTGGGTTCTTTCAACTTTAAAATCTTCCGCTAGAATGCTCTGTGATTAGGACGAGTAGTCTTAGTTGGTTGGTTTGATTATTCATTTAGTATCATTTCCGACTGTCTGTGGTATATGGCGTCGGGTTCCAGCTGGACCTTCTGTTATATGCCATGTGACAGATGGGGGTGTTACAGGATAAAGCCCAAAGCTCCCTTTCTCAGGGCACTTACTTTTATGAGTATCTATTTATTCTGAACCCTTTTCCCCACGTTGCCTTTTTAGCTAATCATAAGTGAACTTATATTCCCCAGGAGAAGGCGATACTTCGTCGACCCCGAGCACAATCCCAACCCATATTACCTAGACTACTTAGGATTTGGACCTAAGGGTGACGTTATCAAGACTCCACCCATCCAGGTGCACCCACTATATCACCACCCATGCATAGAATACAATTCTATCCTGAATACTTGAATTTTACTAAATGCAGACCAAGCAATCTAACCTAAATGTATGAAAGTAAACACTCCAGATTACTTTTCCTATAGCCTTATAATTATTATTGGGGGTCTAACATGACTTGTTGAGCTCTAAACCAGAACTTGGTATCTTTCCTAATTAAAACTACGTTTAAGTAATTTTTCGTAAATGATGAATCCCTATGATTTTGAACATGAAGTACAAAATTTCAGGGAGCAATGATCCCACCAAAATATTCAGAGATTCCTAATGACTAATTAATAGCAATGTATGAGTTTCATGATTTTCCAGAAATTATTTATATCCAAAACCAAATTATAAACTTCTTGATGAAAACAATAATTAACAAAGGAATTACATGATATATTCTTTCAGAAAATATGATAAAATTACCAAAGGTCAAATATGGTTAGAGATTATCACTGCCCAAATTTCATCATCATCAAATATTTTTTGCCACACAAATAAATTAAAGAATATATCACCACATAAGGCACTTTGTAAAGAAACCCCTAACTTTTCTCTTCCAAAAATTACAATAAAATTAACAGGGCATATTTATGGTCTAGAAAGTTCACTAACCAATTTTCATAATTTTCTAGAGCGTAATTTATTCTAAAACAATATTATTTTATAGTCATCAAATTCTAGAATTACAAAGGAGGTACAAAAATTCATCATCCAAAAAATGTAATAAATGTTGCAGATATAAATAACACCAATATAGGTCCCTCAACAAAGTTTCATGACCATTCCATGCTGTTAAGACACGTGTTGAGCACTTATTAGAAAAGTTCAAATACTAAATATTAAGTGAATGGTGGGGGAAATCTACTCCTAAAATTCCAATTAAATTATCCAAGGTGTTTCTCCTCCCATTAAATATATCAACAGAGTCTTGAGCCAAGACTTGAACGTTTGACCCTCTTTCCTTCTTTAGCACTAACAAGCAACCCTAAGGCTTGAACTAGGGTTTTAGGGTATTCTAAGAATATTTTTAAACTACCCTAAGGGATGTTTCATGTATTAATATGTCAAAGGCCAAGGTCTCACCTTGTTTTGTTGAAGGATTGATCACCCTACCATTCTAGGTGCACTATTGGACTACTAGACCTATTATCATTAAAATGGACAAAATTTGTTCACCAAGATACCCCACCAAATCAACTCCAATTGTGTTGATATTTTTTTCTTGTACATATAGTTTCCCCTCTGGTCACCCCCCAGAGATTGAGAAAATTTTGAGGTACATAGACCCTATTTTAATTACATATAAATATTATTAAATTATTACAAAAACTATAGAAAAATCATCTCCAAATATTCTGATTTTTGGATATGATGTGGAACAAGGGCTGATTTGCGCATGGACATAATTTCAGCCCATTTGTATGAGTGGTTCACTAGGGGCACTCATTTAAATTTCTAGTTAACCCTTGGACACCTTGCACCAAAAGGTGTGCTGAGGGAAAACCATTTGTCCAAAAGGGTTGATTTTAATTTTGTATTAAACTAGACTCCAAGGGCTAGGTCTTCTATGTTGGACATTTTTATAGAAAAATCCTCTAGCTCTTTTTAATAAATAATACCAAGTGACTATAATAATATAACATAATGAAATTTATTTAAATTTAATATTCCAAGGTCTGCGCCTAACCATCGCGCCCGATCCAACGGCTGTGCTTCATCATCCCCAATGAGCGAAGGAACAGGATTGGATCTTCCTAAAGCTATTCCAGCTTAAATTCCCAGCCATCCGGCAACATCCCTGGCCTGCCACCGCCACCACCACATCCGTTGTGGTGGTGACTATCGCCTGGCGGTGGCACATCCGTTGGAAAGGTTGTTTTCGGCGAACATGAGAGTTGGATTTTCATGGAAAAATCGCAATTTTTCGTCACTGATCGGGCTCAATTGAACCCGATTTCTCCACCTAACATCTACAGATCTCGCATAGAGGAGAAGGAGAAGGATTAGACCTGCAAGCGAGCTTGGCGGCGTTTGTGGTGGTGGTGTGCCATGTCCAACGACTCCAAGCTTTTTCCTTGCCAAATCTCTTGTTATCCTCCTAAACTAGTGAAGTAAACATTTGTTTAGATTGCTTAGGAGATTTTAAAGCTTATGGGGAGGTTGACTTGGGGAGTGGAAGGGGCAAACACTGAATGGCCATTAATGGCCTTGAACCAAGCTTTCAGCCACCTCTAGCTTTTAAAATTCCACCCTTAGGTGGCCCGGAAAACCCCTCCATCTCCTCCTAATTAATCATGGGGGGTGAATGAGGCCATTATGATGGAGTTGAATGCCCCATGGCCTTCCAAGCCATGAATGCTTCTCTTTCTCTCTCCTCCCTTGAATGAAAACCCATTTTCCATCTCCTAATCATCACCTTAAGAAATTGTGTAGTATTCTAGCTGGTTTCTACTTGCTCTAGCTTATGGGCCATCCTAATTAGGCCTAGACCATTTGGATTGAGTTGGTTTTGGCTTCCTTCCCCATTTTGGGCTTTGTTTGACCAAAGTTGACTTAGGGGTGTTGACTTGCTCAAATGAGTGGGTTGACTAGTCAACTAGGTGTCGTGAGTCCCTTACCACAACCCAAGTCCATTTGTGACTTGGTGTAACCCATTTAGGTCAAGTTAAGGCACTTTTACCTAACTAGGGTTAGGGTTGACTCTGATCAATTCCACCCCTTGATTGACCCCTAATGGGTTATTAGGGCACCAAAGGGCTCCTATAAGATTTAAGGTGGTAGGGTGGGGTGAAGTAGTAATGTTGGGAGCCATTGGTAAAACCCTAGCTTAGGTATTTAGAAGCTACTATTTGCAGACCAAGGTGCTATCACCTATTTACCTAGGCATCCAAGGTCCTCTTGGTCTTTTTAACGCTTTGTCATGACTTAGTCATGACAAAAATCTCTTAGGGGTCTGGTTGTTTACGGGATGTTACAAATTCCAATACACAAAAATAAAATTTTCGTCCCCAAAATTAAGATTAGGCCTACGAGGTTTTGAAAATGTTTTAAGTTGTCTTACCTAAATCACCTAGAGGGGGGTGAATAGGTGCGTTGTGCGTCTTTTGCGGAATAAAAAATATAACGAGCTATGCACATATAATCAACCAAGCTATTATAGAGTACACAATATTTTATAGTGGCTCCCCAACCATGTGTACATCCACTTTCCACTCACCGATCTAGCAAAGCTCTAGACTCGGCTACTCCACTAATCTCGGATTGAAACCAATCCTACACCTCGGAACAACGTTCCTACAACTCGATCCTAGATCTGGATCTACACTGAAAGATAATAGTTGTCAACCTAAATCACCTAAATGGGTGGTGAATAGGTGATTTGTGCGTCTTTTGCGGAATTAAAAAATCTCAGAACACAGCACAGATCTATCTACCAAAATATCACAGACGAGACAAGATTTATAGTGGTTCCCCGATCTTGGGTACATACAATTTGCCTCACCGATCTATAAATATACTAGACTCGGCTACTCCACTATCTCGCATTGAAAAACAATCCTACCCTCGGAACAATGTTCCTACAATCTCAATCCAACCAACTGGATCTACAACTTGGAAGCCAAAACTTCCTACAAACTCGGAGTTGAAAACTCCTACACTCGGAGAAAACTTCTGCTACAAGAATGAAAAATTGTTTAAGAAAATACAAACAATGATTTTTTTTGTTAGATCTGCAAACAGCAACCAGGATCTTCTTCTTGTAATCTTTGCGGCACTTTCAGAAAAGTGAAGAAAATCTCGGCCAGATCTAAATCATCTGTCTTACACGATCGGGAAGAGGATGAGCGATTGAGAAACGATCTCGATCTGTAAAACTTCTTCAGTCTATTTCCTCTGAAAATCGAAGCCCTTGCCGGAGAAGAACAGAGGCGGCGGCGGCGGCTTTCGTTCCATGAAGAGAGAGAGAGAGAGAGAGGAAACAACGATTCTTTTGGAAAGAGGAGGCTGCAAAACTTAGAAAAATTTTCTTCTTAAAAAACTTGTTTTCTTATTAGGGTTTGTTGATTAGACAAGACCTTTTATAGGAGTACTAATAACGGTCATAATTGGTTTTAATGAGGTACACGTGGACCAATCATGTCACGAAATTTGAAAATCTGTCAAATCTAGACTTAGAAGAAATTTCAGAGAAAATGAGGTCATATACATGAGTAGCTATATAACTACTCGAGTAGGTCAAGGACTACTCGAGTAAGTAGAGAAATATTACTCGAGTATATAATTCATGACTACTCGAGTAGCTATAAAACAACTACTCGAGTACATATAATCAGCTTACTCGAGTACTTAGAAGATCTACTTGAGTATACAGAAGATTTTCACGGGAAGGAGTTGAACTACTCGAGTACAAGTTGTACTACTCGAGTAGGCAGAATTGAACTACTCGAGTGGTTAGAAGAACTACTCGAGACAAACACTTAGAAATATTCTGCACACGAAAAAAAAACAGCTACTCGAATAGTCAGATTGAACTGCTCAAGAGGAAAGAAATCTTCTCGAGTATATGAAGGACTTACTCGAGTATTTCTTAACTACTCGACACAGAGAAGAGAGTTACTCAACACAGTGTCGAGAACTACTCGAGTATACAAAGTACCTACTCGAGTAAATGACTTAGAAAAATTCTGAGAGAGGAATCTGGAACAGGAAGAATAAACTACTCGAGTATGAACTACTCGAGACAGAATGAGCTACTCGAGTATATGACTTGGACTACTCGAGTGTTTTACTTAGAAAAACTTGGAAACTGATTTTTGGGCAACTCGAGTAGGAAGAGTGACCTACTCGAGTAGTTAAGTAAGCTACTCGAGTATGTCAGGGAACTACTCGAGTGTTTTACTTAACTTCACGAGAGGAAGAATTTTCTTACTCGAGTATGCAGAAGTTTTACTCGAGTATATCTCAAGCAATCTACTCGAGTAGTTAAAGACCTACTCGAGAGAAACACTTAGAGAAATTTCTGTCAGAAATTTGTCTTCTACTAGAGGGGAATCAACATCAGGTCTTTTCACAGTCCTATAACTTGAATATGAAGTGTATCCCAATAGAGAGGCTACACATGAGTCAACACTTTGGAACACACAATGAGGGATTACATTGCATGGTCCTATGTTTGGTGACCCATTATAGACTGACATTGGTCTACACTTCCCATTGGAGTCATGCAAACACATAACTCAAACGAAGCATCAAATACAAACTAATTCATCTTAGTTCCAGAGTGACTTCATCAAATCTGGGTTAATATGGACATAGTTCCCAACAATCTCCCCATATTTGTTGAAGTCAGAACCCTTTACACTAAGGTGAATTATAGACATAAAAGGTGCTAAGTAGAAAAATGTGCAAGCAAGCAATAGACTATGAGAAAAGATAATAAGAGCAAAAACTTAAAATCATATAAATAAGAATGTCAAAAATTATCAACTCTACAGTCAATCATTTCACTATCTCAAAAATCCTTGAAAATCAGCCTTGATTCTGTTGTCTGTCCAATTTCTCTTATTGTCTCCTCTGGTAACAGTAGGGTTTTGGATAATACTTGGGAGGTCTAGGAGGGGCAGCAGGGTTGTTCCTCCCATATTCTCTGTCATAGATTCTCCTTTTGGTCATGGATTTTTCATAAAGTTCACATTCATATGAGCTGTAATGAATATTCCTGCTCTCATGGAATTCCATAACTAATCTGAGAGTTTCCAGAATCAGGGATTTGGAGGTTGGAGACCAATCTTCAGCATGTTCAGGATCTTTAGCAGGAACAGTCTTGCTAGCAGAAGGACCTTCACCATATTTCCTTTTCTTCTTGTAAGTTTTGATATCTGGAGGAGCATGAATGAAAATGTTAGCAGGATCTTCTTCCCAGCCTTGAACATAGGTGTCTGGAGGAGCAACTGAGTCTCCAGGCCTGGGACAGAAGGTAGGTTATAGAGGAGCTGCTGGGGCAGAGACATCTGTAGCTAGAGGATTTAAATGATGAGGAATGATGTTGGGGTCAGCAACAAGGTCTGGCAGAATCTTGTTGTGCATCTAGACAGCAGTGTCATAAGTGTGGAACTTGATACTCTGTATCTGGGCTAACACATCAGCCTTAATTTTCTCCACATGAGTTTCCCATAGTTCATGTTGGAGAGCAGCAGATTTTTCTAGATATTCTTTTACTAATCCCTCCCCCTTTCTGACTTCGATAGATAGATTCACTATAACATCTTCTTTATAAAGACCAACTTCTTCACGGATTTTCACTTTGTTGGCTTCATTTCTCTTGTCCAGTTCAATTTTATTATTTGCAAGGGTAACACCCTGTTCCATAACTTCTCCAACACTAGTGATAGTGTGGTCTAGAGCTTTTCCACCAAGTTGAAATAGGTACTTGAGCTTGTCAGTGTTGTGCTGAATTTCAGCAAATCCTCTGCTCATCTCAAATTCTAGAGCAGTAACTTTGGCTATAATGACAGCCAGAGAGTCATCAAAGTATTTTCTCTGGTCTTGTAGCAGGAGAGAGATTTGGGACAGCAAATCTAGAGAGGGAGAGGCAGCAGCAGTAGATGAAGGAGCAGCAGAAGGAAGAGGAGGAGCTACCTATGGAGCTATTTCTTCAATGATCACAAAGCTGTGAGCTCTTGTGGTATGATTGATAGCAACCCCTTCTTCTGTAACATGAGGGAGAGAGAAATCTAGGTTTCTGATAGGAGCTTCTACTAGCTCTGGAGAGGGCTCATCAGAAATAAGAATTGTGTCTTGCTGGTCTTTGAGAGCATCAGGAGATTTGGCTGGAGTCCTGGCTGGAGAATTGGCTGGAGAGAGTTCAGGAGTTGAGTCCTTGCGAATTTCAGAGGATGGAGCTGGAGGAGATAGAGGAGGAGGAGGAGGAATAGGCAGCACTTCCTCAGTGAGTTCTGCAATCATTGCATCTATAGCAGCATCTGTTTAGAGAAGAGATTCTTGAGGTATCTGATTTGAGGGAGTTGCTGGAGTTTGAGGTGTATGAAGTAGGGAAAAAGTTGCTGGCTGAGGAGATGAGGTAGTGTTTGCTGGAGAGGGCTTCCTGACTGAAATAGAAGGAGCAGGCTCCCCCTCACTTGGTGCACCAGAGGAGCTGGCCATATGATGAGGAGAGGGAGGTGGACTCCTGTCCTTGAAAGCTGGAACTTCTGAAATCTTAGCAGCTTGGGCAGCATTCTTCAGCTTGAGCTCCCATCTCTGAATAGAAGAAATGGAGACTTTCTTCATGTGGTGAAGAGGGGTCCCTTTGGAGAAGTTGAAAACTTGGGGATTTTTTTCATGGAGTAGCAGAGAGATTATTCTGCCGAAGTTGCGGGATTTTAAGATGTCCTTGATTTTGTCCAGGAGCAGCATACCAAGCTGGAATTTCTTGCGGTAGATAATTGCTTGCATTATGTCGAAGAAATACAGTGGAATGTCTCTTATGGAGTTGTTCTTGCACAGCAAAATCATTCCAATAACATCAACCAGAAACTTTCCTTCTGCGTTCATGTCTGATCGTTTGATAGACTAAACTTCAGGAGAAATCCCACAGAACAAGCAGGTTCTGTAGGAATCTTCTTCATCAAGGTTATCTGCTGCAGTGACTACTGGTAGATGGAGGAGTTGCGAGACAGTTGTCGCAGTAAGTTTAATTTTTAGACCTTACACCTTGGATTTTAGAACTTTGTCATTCCTTTTGACCTTCAGATTTGTGAAGAATTCTGCTACCTCGGGGAAGAGGATTCGGCAGGGTTCTTGGAGAATGAAGGAAAGTCCGGCGGTATCTAGAAGAACCTGCAAGTTGTGGAAATCATCTGAAAGCTCGGCAATCCCAGCGGTAATAAGTTCCGATCCTACACCAATCTTGGAGACGGTGGCCATGATCCAGAAACTGAGAAAAGCTCTGTCGGGGGGGGGGGGGAAGAGGAAAAGTCACGGCTTTGCAATTTCTCGAGGGAAGACGAAGCGGCAGCCGGGTACACGAGAGAGTGAAATGGTTTCGTGTAGAGAGATTTTCGGAAATTTATTTTTATAAACCCTAGGTTTAAGTCTAATCAATCGAGAAGGAAATACCTTAAACCATAGAAGAGGTGGCACAGGAAAATTTGAAAGCCAAGAGGCATGTACACGAGAGATAAAAGAAGTACTCGAGTATATAGGGAGTTACTCGAGAAGGTCTATAGGAGTTACTCGAATAGGAGAATCTGCAATGACTCGAGTGGAAGAATTGACTTACTCGAGTAGATGAAGTGTACTACACGAGTACATTAATTGCCTTACTCGAGTAAGTTAAATGGACTACTCGAGTAGGTCCTTTGAGTACTTGAGTAGTGCAGGTCTAACTTGAGTCAGAGAGAGAAGAAAACTTTGAAAAGCCAGATTTTGACACATCTTTTTAATTTCCTTTGCTTTCTTGAAATCCAAACTTCTCTAATCTTCCTTGTTGAGCATCCCAAGTTCAGTTTTGAAGAATGAGAACTTGGTCTCGTCCAACGGCTTCGTGAAAATATCTGCAACTTGCCTGTCTGTGGAGACATATTGGAGATATATGTCCCCATGCTCTACATGCTCCCGGATGAAATGATACCTTAGCTCGATATGCTTTGTCCGGCTGTGCGAGACTGGATTGTTGGCTATTGCAATTGCGCTGGAAGAGTCACAAAATAATGGGACATTCTTGAACTTCAAGTTGTAATCCTCAAATTGATTCCATATCCAAAGTAACTGTGCGCAGCAACTGCCTGCAGAGATATACTTTGACTCAGGCGTTGAGATTGCGACACAGTTCCGCTTCTTACTACTCCAGGAGATTAGCCTTCTTCCAAAGAATTGGCACGTCCCAGAGGTGCTTTTCCTGTCATCTTTGCTTCCTACAAAATCTACATCTGAAAAACCAATTAGTTCGCTGTCATTACTTCTTGGGTACCATAAGCCAAGATTTGGTGTACCTTTAAGGTATCTCAAAATCCGCTTTGCAGCAGCGTAGTGAGATTCCTTAGATTTCACCTGAAATCTAGCACAGACATATGTTGAAAATATTATGTCGGGTCTACTGGCAGTAAGGTAGAGCAAGGATCCAATTATGCTTCTGTACTTGATTTCATCAAAAGATTTCCCTTTTTCATCCTTGTCCAGAGACATGGTTGAGCCCATTGGAGTCCTCATAGAGGTTGCGTTCTCCATTACAAATTTCTTAATCAGCTCTTTGGTGAACTTGGTCTGCGAGATGAAAATACCATCTTCAGATTGTTTCGCCTGAAGCCCTAAGAAATACTTCAGCTCACCCATACTGCTCATTTCAAACTTCCCTTGCATAAGTTTGGAGAACTTTTTGCAGAGGTTGCCGTCTGTAGAGCCAAAAATAATGTCGTCGACATAGATTTGCACTAGCAAAATCTTGCCTTTTATTTCCCTAAGAAATAATGTCTTGTCTATCTTTCCCGTTGTGAACTTGTTCTCAAGTAGAAAGCTAGACAGCGTCTCATACCAAGCTCTAGGATCTTGTTTCAGACCATATAGGGCCTTATGCAGGAAATAGACATAATCAGAAAGTTAGGATCGACGAAACCTGGAGGTTGTTCCACATACACTTCCTCCTTTATGTTTCCATTTAGGAAGGCAGACTTCACGTCCATCTGATAGACGGTAAAGCCTTTGAATACAGCATATGCTAGGAACAACCTTATTGACTCCAGCCTTTCCACTTGAGCATATGTCTGGTCGAAGTCGATTCCTTCTTCTTGACGATAGCCTTTAGCGATGAGTCTGGCCTTGTTCTTTATGATCGTCCCGTCTTCATCCATCTTGTTCCTGTAGACCCATTTTGTTCCAATGACGTTCTTTCCTTTGGGTCTTGGAACAAGCTTCCATACATTGCAGCGCTTGAACTGATTTTGCTCTTCTTCCATTGCCAATATCCACAATACATCTGAGTTTGCTTCCTCAAACTTATTTAGTTCAACCTGTGAGAGAAAACTTAAATAAAGATTCTCATTAGTTGTACCTCTTCGAGTTCTGACACCGTCCCGGGGATCTCCTATGATCTGGTCCATAGGGTATCCTTCAGATGTTTGTGCTCTAAAGTTCTTGCATCTGGATTATCTTCAATCACTGGAGTGATTTCCTCAACTTGGATGACTTCTTCATCTTGATCATCAGCCTGTCCAATAGGGGTTGTAGTGGTGATCTTGATGAACTTTTTGCCTTTGTCTTCGGACGGTTCATCCAAGCTAGTTTCTTTCAGCTTTGCACCTGCCTCTTCAATGAGCACACTAGACGGATTGCTTTGCAGCAAGCTCGTCTCATCAAATACAACATGTATCGATTCTTCTACCACCAGGGTTTTTCTATTAAATATTCTATTTGCCTTACTATGGCTACTATAACCTACGAAAATACCTTCAAAACTCTTTTCGCTGAACTTGGTGGTATGATACTTAACATTGTTAAGTACGAAGTATTTATAGCCAAAGATTCTAAAGTATGAGATGGTTGGCTTCCTGCCCTTTAGAGGTTTGTAAGGTGCCTTATCGTGGTTTTTGTTTATGAGTGCTCGATTTTGCACGTGGCATGCAGTGTTGACGGCTTAAGCCCAGAAGTACTCCGGAAGTGAAGCATCACTCAACATAGTCTTGCAGGCCTCTATGAGTGTTCTGTTCCTTCTCTCAGCCACTCCGTTCTGTTGTGGAGTACGAGGAGAGGAAAACTCATGAAAGATACCTAAGCTTTCACAGAATTCTGTCATGGCCCCAGATTTGAACTCTGTTCTGTTGTAACTTCTGATTTTGACTATGGAGCAGTTATATTCATTTTGGACTTGTCTGACAAATTTAGTAAAGATGTCTAAGTTATTTGACTTGTGTTTCAGAAAGAACACCCACGCAAAGTGCGAGTAATCATCAACAATTAACAACGTATAATCCTTACCTCCCAAGCTTCTAATTTATAGTGGACCAAACAAGTCCATGTACAATAGATGGAGACATCTATCAGAAGCTTTGCCAATAACGCTTTTAAAGGTAGCCCTTGTTTGCTTGCCTTTTACACACGCATGACAAGGTCTATCTTTGACGCACTTGACATTTGGGGCATCACGTACTAAGTTCATTGAAAATAATTTATTAATAGTTTTGAAATTAATATATGCTACTCTCTTGTGCCATTGGTCACCAAGGGACGCACTATCTTTTGCTAAAAGACACACTGGTGTAGAGAAATCTATATAGATGAAATTTAAACAGAAAATATTCCTGCTTCGAGTGTCGGATAGAATCGTTTCCATATTGTCAACGGATTTTATCATGCACTTATCAGCATGGAATTCAACTATGTATCCTTTATCGCAGAGTTGGCTTATGCTTATGAGATTGTGTTCCAATCCTTCGACATAAGACACATCCGAGAAGGGTACATTGTCGTTAGTAATCATACCATAGCCTCTACTAATTCCACGGTCTGAACCTCCAAAGATGACCTTTGGTCCGTTCACGACTGAAGTAAAGTTCTGAATGAGGCTTCTAGCCCCGGTCATATGCCGAGAGCATCCGTTGTCCAAATACCAGATTGGCGTTTTGTTGGCCTTTGGACATACCTGCAATCATAATCAATTTGACTTAGGAACACAAACACGTTTGGGACCTTGGTCTCGGGTTAGAGTACTCCCCCTACGAGTGTTAGCATTATGAGCGGTCTTTCTCATATTGCTGACATGAGGAGTTGCAGCGTTTCTGGAATTGAACTAGCAATCAATGGCGAAGTGACCAACCTTGCCACAACACCAACAGTCAAATCTGTTGTACCTTTGCCTCATGATCTCCTGCTTGACCTTTTGAAATTGTGGTCTAGCAGGGGCAGCATTCTTGGAGGAAGATGCCTCATGATGATGGCAATAACATGGCTTCTTCTCCTTTATAGGCTTTTCTACAATGGGCTTTGTATTTGGTGCATTCTTGAAGTTATGCCCATGATTGAAAGGGCCATAGCTCTGAAGAATAACTTCTTCATAAGGTGCCTTAAAGACACTTTCGCCAAAGTTTCGGGGTCGAGTCCATACTTGATAGCGGGACTTTGGCTCTACATAGGTAGGCCTAGCAAAGTGCCCGTAGGATGATTCAAAATCAAACTCACTTGATGGAAAGATGACTTTCTTGAATGTAGTTTGATCTTGAGGGGCTTTCCCCTTCTCTTTGGCTAAGGCATTTTTGGCGGCCTTATTCTTCCATTGATTCTTGTTTCTCCTAGAGGATTTACTAGGAGCTTCTTCATGGCCTAATCCGGCACCCTTGGCCTTAGCTGAGAATTCAGCAACAAATGGAAGAACCGTCTTGGGCTTCGAGAAACTTTCAACCAGTTTCTTTTCAGCTGTAATTTGGGCTTCCAATTCCTTGATGATTTTCTCTTTGAGGTCAAGGTGCTCAAGAGCCTTGTTATATTCTTCAATTGCATTATTGAAGTTTTATTCAAGGGAATCAGTCTTTGCGACTTTCTCTCTCAAGATGCTCTCTTCGGATTTTAGATATTTGATCTCTTTAGCCTGAGTCTTCACGACTCGACGACATTTGTCGTAAGCCATGATTAACTCCTTGTACTGGGACATTAGTTCTGACTCATCGTCAGAGGAGCTATCCTCACAATCATGTTCAGAAACTTCAAAATCTGAAAGAGGGGTATGAGAATTTACCTTCCCAGTGAACTGGGGCTCTTGATCGTCATCTCTTAGAGCCATAAGCCCAAAATAAGCATCTTCTTCTTCACTTGACTCAGATGAGTCGGAGTCACTAAGAGTCTTGCTCTTTTCGGCTATCAGGCTCTTCTCTTTCCTCTTTTTATTGTACGAGGATTTCTTCTCTTCTCTTCTACCACCCTCCTTCTTCTTATGAGGGCAATCGACGATGACGTGACCTGGCTTATTACAATAATAGCAAATAATGTCAGTCGAAACGTATTTGTTCTGCTTGGAGGAATACTTGTCATGGCAACTTGAGCCTTTTCTTTGCCGATCACCATCGTGTCGTGATCTTCTATAGGAGGCATCCTGGCCTTTCCATTGCTTTTTCATGTTCAAGAATTTCTTGAACTGACGTGAGAGCAGTGAGAACTCTCCTTCTGATAGCTCAGAGCCTGAGGTACTAGGCTCAGAAGTTTCTTCTTATTCACTAATCTCTGGAGCTGGAGCAGGGGAGGCAGCCTTTGTCTTTTTGGAGGTGTCTGCTTTAAGTGCAACAGACTTTTCTTTGAGAGCAGACCTGCTCTTCTCTTCTTCAGCTTTCCTGGTGTTGAGTTGAAGCTCATATGATATAAGCTTCCCGAAGAGATTTTGTGGGTCTGTCTCAACCAGCTTTCCAAACTCCCTGATGACACAGACCTTGTTGTCGCATTCTTTGGTCAGGGATCTCAGGAACTTGTCATTCAGTTCTCCATTAGTGAATACTCTGCCATAGACTCTTAGGCCATTCACTATCTTGAAAAAGTTCTCAAATGTATCAGCAATGGTCTCTTTGCTTCCCTGTCGGAAGGCTTCATACTTCTAATTGAGGAGGGATCTCCGATCATCCCTCACTTCTTCTATTCCTTCCATTAAGGTAACCAAGGACTGCCACATATCCTTTGCAGATTGATAGTGGATTAAGTTCTGCAGCATTGAGTCATCAACTGCACTTGCTATAATGTTTTTAGTTTTCTTGTCTAGTGAGACAAGTGCAATCTCGTCCTTGTCTAAATCCATCAGCTTCTTTGGAACCTTCTTGGTAGGATCTATAGTGGAGACAGTCATAGGGATATAAGGACCTTCTTCAACTATCATGAAGATCCTTGGATCCACAGCTTCCATAAAGAATTTGATCCTTTCTTTCCATATGGGAAAGTTGTTCTTATTGCATAGGGGAAGCTTGCAAAATACTTTGCCTTGTCCATGATGGATAGATCACAAATAACAACTATTGCAGGAACTGATCAAGGTGTTAACCTTTTAACGATCAACCTGGCTCTGATACTAATTGAAAGATAATAGTTGTCAACCTAAATCACCTAAAGGGGGGGTGAATAGGTGATTTGTGCGTCTTTTGCGGAATTAAAAAATCTCAGAACACAGCACAGATATATCTACCAAAATATTACAGACGAGACAAGATTTATAGTGGTTTCCCGATCTTGGGTACATCCACTTTCCCTCACCGATCTAGCAATATACTAGACTCGGCTACTCCACTATCTCGGATTGAAAAACAATCCTACCCTCGAAACAAAGTTCCTACAATCTCAATCCATCCAACTGGATCTACAACTCGGAAGCCAAAACTTCCTACAAACTCGGAGTTGAAAACTCCTACACTCGGAGAAAACTTCTCCTACAAGAATGAAAAATTGTTTAAGAAAATACAAACAATGATTTTTTTTGTCAGATCTGCAAACAGCAACCAGGATCCTCTTCTTGTAATCTTTGCGGCACTTTCAGAAAAGTGAAGAAAATCTCGGCCAGATCTGAATCTTCTGTCTTACAGGATCGGGAAGAGGATGAGCGATTGAGAAACGATCTCGATCTGTAAAACTTCTTTAGTCTATTTCCTCTGAAAATCGAAGCCCTTGCCAGAGAAGAACAGAGGCGGCGGCGGCGGCTTTCGTTCCATGAAGAGAGAGAGAGAGAGGAAACATCGATTCTTTTGGAAAGAGGCGGCTGCAAAACTTAGAATAATTTTCTTCTTGAAAAACTTGTTTTCTTATTAGGGTTTGTCGATTAGACAAGACCTAGGTATATAACTACTCGAGTAGGTCAAGGACAACTCGAGTAAGTAAAGAAATATTACTCGGGTATATAATTCATGACTACTCGAGTAGCTAGAAAACAACTACTCAAGTACATATAATCAGCTTACTCGGGTACTTAGAAGATCTACTCGAGTATACAGAAGATTTTCACAGGAAGGAGTTGAACTACTCGAGTACAAGTTGTACTACTCGAGTAAGCAGAATTGAACTACTCGAGTGGTTAGAAGAACTACTTGAGACAAACACTTAGAAATATTCTGCACACGGAAAAAAAACAGCTACTCAAGTAGTCAGATTGAACTACTCGAGAGGAAATAAATCTTCTCGGGTATATGAAGGACTTACTCGAGTATTTCTTAACTACTCGACACAGAGAAGAGAGTTACTCGACACAGTGTCGAGAACTACTCGAGTATACAAAGTACCTACTCGAGTAAATGACTTAGAAAAATTCTGAGAGAGGAATTTGGAACAGGAAGAATAAACTACTCGAGTATGAACTACTCGAGACAGAATGAGCTACTCGAGTATATGACTTGGACTACTCGAGTGTTTTACTTAGAAAAACTTGGAAACTGAATTTTGGGCAACTCGAGTAGGAAGAGTGATCTACTCGAGTAGTGAAGTAAGCTACTCGAGTATGTCAGTGAACTACTTGAGTGTCTTACTTAACTTCATGAGAGGAAGAATTTTTTTACTCGACTATGCAGAAGTTTTACTCGAGTATATCTCAAGCAATCTACTCGAGTAGTTAAAGACCTACTCGAGAGAAACACTTAGAGAAATTTCTGTAAGAAATTTTTCTTCTACTAGAGGGGAATCAGCATCAGGTCTTTTCACAGTCCTATAGCTTGAATATGAAGTGTATCCCAATAGAGAGGCTACACATGAGTCAACACTTTGGAACACACAATGAGGAATTACATTGCATGGTCCTGCGTTTGGTGACCCATTGTAGACTGACATTGGTCTACACTTCCCATTGGAGTCCTGCAAACACATAACTCAAACGAAGCATTAAATACAAACTAATTCTTCTTAGTTCCAGGGTGACTTCATCAAATCTGGGTTAATGTGGACATAGTTCCCAACACACACTCAGAAGATAAACACTTCCTACAATAACTCGGAGAAAACAACTCCTATAACTCAGAGAAATATCTCCTACAAGAATAAAATGAAAAGCAAATACAAATAGTGATTGTTCTCAGATATGAAATGAATCTGCCTATTCTTCTTCTTTGGAACTGTGCGGCCTTATCCGAATATGTTGAAGAATAATTTGCAATTTTTGGATCTGAAAATCTCTGGACTCACACGATCAAGTAGAGGATTTGTCGTTGACAGTAATCTCGATCTGTATATCAATCTTCTCTGAATCTCTCTGGATCGAAAGCCCTTGTCGATGAAGAAGATCTGTGGCTCTTGATTTGGAATGAAAAGACGGATTCAGGAAACTTGGAATTTTCTTCTTGCGGTGGCTTAAAAATTCTTCTTAAAATTTTATTGAAAACTTCTTAGTGTTAGTCGAAAATGATAAGACCCTTTATAGGATTACCCTAACGGTCATATTCGTCATTAATGACATCCATGTGGACCAATCACGCGTTAATCATGTTTGAAATAAATGTCTGTCTGGACTTAGCGAATTACAAAAAATGGACCAGGGTGTTCTCGAGAACAAAGTTTTTACTCGGTAACTAATGAGTTCTATTACTCGAGAACAATAAGGCAGTTCTCGAGAAGAAGACTTAGAGAAAAATGATATGGAGGAAGAAAATAGCTTTCTCGGGAAAGAAGAAAAGTACTCAAGAAAATTGCTTATAGTTCTCGAGAAGAAACATTTTGTACTCGAGAACAACAAGGCTGTCTCGAGAAAAATACTTAGAAAAATATGTGGAGGTGAAAAACTACAGTCTCGAGAATGACAAGAAGTACTCGAGAACAATGATATTTTGTTCTCGAGAAAACATATTCTGGTACTCGAGAACAATTATTCATCTCGAGAACAAAAGTCCAGCTCTTATGAAAAGTACTTTGCTTATCGACAAATGACTTCTGCATCTCGAGAATAAACTATAGAATTCTCGAGAATAACTTTATTCTTCTCGAGGAAAAGGCTTAGAAAAATTTTTATCTGGAGAACAAATATCCCTAGAAGAAATGCCATATATTACTCGAGAACAAAAGCTCTTCTCGAGAACAGCAAGAAGCTTTCTCGAGAACAACTTTTGTTACTCGACATGAAGGCAAGTCTTACTCGAGAATTTTCATAAGTCCTTCTCGAGTACAACTTATAGTACTCGAGAATAAGACTTACACTTTTTCTGAAAAACTTTAAATCTTGATTCTTCATAAAATTCAGCATTCATCTTTTCTCTTGCACTTAGTGCTTGAAAAAGAAAGCGTGTCCCAATAGAGAGGCTACACATGATTCAACACCATGGATCACATAATGAGGGATTTCATTGTATGGTCCTATGTTTGGTGGCTAATTGTAGACTGACATTGGTCTACACTTAGCAATTAAGTCCTGTAAACACTTAACAAAAAGAGCATTAAATACAAACTTAATTCATCTTAGTTTAAGGGCGACTTCATACAAATCTGGTCTATTGTGGATGCAATACCAAACAATCTCCCCATATTTGTAGAAGTCAGAACCCTCTACACTAAGTTGAATTATATTAAGATAAAAACACAAAAAGTACAAATAACATGATAATTTAGAGAAAAGCAGTAATATGTAAAAATCAGATCCGAATTAAAAGTTCATATAAGTAGAAAATCATCCAAGATAATTAAATTCTACAATTTCAAAAGTGAACTTATATCATCTTTAGTTTACTGATACTGTGAAGGTTGCTTTCCTTGTCTCTCAAGCTTCTCTTGTTCTCTCTTCTAATAACTATATGGCTTGGGGAAGTACCTTGGTGGTCTAGGTGGAACCTTGGGTTTGATTCTGCCATATTCTCTATTATAGATTCTTCTCTTTGTAAGGGATTTCTCATACAACTCCAATTCTTGAGGGCTATAGTGAAGATTCCTGACTTCATTAAAATCAATCACTAACTTCAGAGTTTCCAAGATAAGGGATTTGGAGGTTGGAATCCAGACTTCAGTATATTCTTGAGTTATCTTCCCTTGGGCTTCTGGATGTGGAGTAGATCTGCTTGCAGAGGCTCCATCACCATACTTTCTTCTCTCAGCTTTTTGAACTTCTGGAGAATGAGGAGGCAGTCCTGTTTGCTCAGATTGTCATACCTATTCATAGACATCAGGAGAAGGTCCTTCATAGTAATTGATGAGTTCGGTTTATATAGAGTTTTTTGGACTCATCTGGGCTTGTTTTCTCACTCGTGCACTGCATTTCAACCGGTTATCAGTTATATTTGCATCGTTCGGTCATTTACCATATTGTGCACTATTTTGGCTCAAGGGTGTGCAATTGCGCTTTCTGTAGCTGCGGGTAAGCACATGGTGATCCCCAAGGGCCCTTTCTAGTTGTTTTCATTGCATTTTTATGACACTGGAGGGCTCACTTTAGTTTTATTGGTTTGTATGTAGGTGGTGCATTTTCCCTAAGTCTAGAATGCAGGTTTGAGGAAAATGCACGGTTATGCGTTTTCTTAGCACACATTCCTTTGTGATCGTGCATTTTGTTCGTGCAGGAGAAACATCGAGCTGAGCTCGACGAACTGAGCTCGATGATCTTAACGTATGGCTAACACATGGTTATTGCATTCTGTGGTTAATCGTGCTATTTGTGCACGCACTGGCGGAAGCGCCCGTGCGCGAGTAAAACGCACGGTTCCACCTGCTTTTCTTATTTTCCTGCTTTTTGTCGCTACCCGTGAGATTTCCTTCACGCACAGGTGGAAGCGCCCGTGCGCGATGAAAACGCACAGGTTAACGCATCATCTTCCGCAAGCTTGGCCTGCAAGTTAATAATGCATGGTTAGCATACGGTCGTACGCAGAACCGTGCATGACCATTATTTTGATCTTTTTCTATTAAAGAGCAGATTTTCTGCCATTTGAGAACGTTTTAGGCCAGACTTCTTCTACACCAACTCCTCTGCATTTTTAGGGCAAAATCTGCCGTTCCACCAAGGGGAGAAGATCCGGGCAAGCATTCAACGCCAAATCCAAGTCGGAGCTTCCTCTCAGCCTCCTCCTTCATCCTTGATCTTCAAGAAGGGTTTTATCTAGCTTTCTCCATCAAGCTAGAGAAGTTGTGCCATCCTCCACCGGCTCGTGACACGAATAAGATGGGTCCATTGGGATTGAGTGACAGCCTCCTCTACCCCGGACGCAGTTGAGGACCGAGCTAGGATGCGGAATGACAACCCGACGAATCCTACCGTGAATCCTCAGCAAGACTTCAGATTCGGTCGATTTCGCACACTTTTCTTATCTTGTTGCTGATAGTATAGTTGATCTCTTATATTTGATGAAGTATGCTTATTGTAATATACGTTTATGTGTAATCATGTCTATGTGATTGTATGTTTTCGTTATTTGCTTGAGGTGCGCCCTTATTTTCCATCCACCTTCCATCTATTCTTGCCGCACTAGAGATTATTAGTGGCGTGCGTAGCGAAGAGTTGCTTACGACCCTCATATTCCTCGGTTCGTTTGGTTCTTACGCTTGCCTACTTGTCCATCTGCCCAGCGATTCGATGCATTGCGGCCGTGTAGTCTTCCATCCCGCCTGGCGAAGCATCGCATAACGGCGTTGTATAGGAGTAGTTGATAGTGTTTTATTTTCTTTGTCCGCAATAAATCAAAATCCCCATCATAAACTCCGACCTAAGGACTTCAATCTAAAGTCCTCCTCAAAATTGACTCCACCTTGATGTGTTCCCTCGAGATCGATACTTGAGGAAATTCGCCAATTTTATATTACTTTTGCGATCGGTACACTTGCCGTCCAACACATCATGTTTTTGGCGCCGTTGCAGGGGAAGACTGTCATGTCAGTTTTTGGAGAGGGAGCTAGTAGATCGAAGCCCTTTTCATTTGTGCATTGCATTGTTTCTTCTTTATTTTTGTTGTTAAAATTTTTATTTTTTATTTTGCTTATTTCTTTTTGCCTTTTCTGATTTTTGGTTTAGATAGCAGATCCGTGCTATTTTTATTCTAGCTGTGTAGCACTTTTTCGCCAATTATTTTTGTTTGCGATGTGGTCTATTGTCGAGTGCCATCTTTATGACGCTTTGCACCGATGCATCGATGTCATGGCTGATTTGAAAGCCGAGCATTGCATTAGATGTTTGTTATGTCAAGGTGTAGGCCACAAGGTGGAGGATTACCCTCGCTTGTGCGATCCTTCTCCCTCTAAGGGCGTGCGTGCAACAGCCTCCCGTTCGCGGAAGACTGCTGTGGACAGGCCTACCAGGGTGTTTCCTGGCCCATACACTGACATAGCGCACCTTGCTCGTTCTTTAACCATTGAGATAATGGAAGAATCTCTTGCTGCATACAGATCATTCATGGGTCCCTCGCTCCCTTTTTATGAGCCTCCCTTGAGTGATGACGATCACACTTGTGGTAGCCAGCAAAAAGATCATCAGGAATTCATGGGCGCTCCTGTATGGGACGCAGAGATTATTCCTGTCGACGGGATGTCGTCTGCGACTGATTTTACGATGGGGCCTGCTCATTCAGTGCTTGATTTTGAGAGCAGTTCCGCCCTCCGCAATTTTTGCCTGAGTTTGCTACTCCTTTTTCTTGTGAGTCGGCTGATGATGCCGTATTTTTGGATGATTCGGTGCCTGAGTTTGCGCCGAAGTGGGATGAGGATTCTACTATCTCTGATGGATAATGTGGATCTTCAGAGCACTTTTATGCACCCCGGTGGGAGGAGGAATATCCTCTTTCCGATTTGGAGGTTTGCACTTCCTTATTGGATGAGGCCATTCCCCTTACTACCGTGGACCTCGAGCTCTCGGATTCTCCACTATATGACTCGTATGATACCGACGATGAGCTATACTTGGATCTCGCTGAGAGTGATACCGGGATCACTTTCCCATTTTCTGATTATTTTAGTTCTTCTTCTCTTTTATTACTTGATCCCCCTTCTCCATCCGAGCCTGTGCAGGATGAGTCTCCATGGGTATGCTGGGATGATGATGAGCCTGGTGTTCATGCCGTTGCCATCGCTTCCTACACATCTGTGATTGACGACGCCTTGCTAGGAGAGGATATGTTTTGTGATAAGATGAGCGAGGTCCAGCGCTCCTCCTCTTCTTATTTTCTATTTCCTCTACCTGTGTTGAGCAGGTATTATTATTTAGGTAGACGGGTAACTATTTCATCTCCATATCAGTACCCGTTACCGCAACGGATATTGGAACAGTTACCTGCTCATTTTTTATTTCATAGACCCATTAGCTAGAACCTTTTCCTTAGCTGAATAAGTCGTGCAGGGATGACAGTAACCGCAGTACTTATCTTTCATTTCCTGTATTTTTATTGCTCATATCTAACTTAGTTTAGTATTTCTCTATATTTTGTATATTTTTCTTTTGTTTTTGCGGAGCTCACCCCTGCAGGTACTCATGGCTACTACGTATTGGCGGGGTTGTGATTCTTCGTATGGCGGAGCAGCTTTTATTTTTCACGCGTCTTCTGGTATGCTCACTGGCTGAGCATTGGGCAACCTCTTCCCTTGTCTCTATTTGATTTAAATTTCCATATCATATGCTGTGTAGCTTAGTTTAATTCTGGGGGAGAGTCAGTATGTGTTACCTTTTGCACGCGCACATTTCATGTGCATTCTAGAAGCATTTATTATTTTATTTTGAATAGTTCATTGCATTGCACACCACAACACCCACTTGAGCACACGCTTAGCTGTTAGCATGCTGCGAGTTAAACTCGTTTCTTTTGTATGATTTGGGAAAATTTTTGTGCTGGCATAGGATTGTGAGATGGAGTAAAATGTTGACCTTGTTGTGCTCCTAGTCGAGTGCTCTCATCTTGTGTAGAAATTGGAGTAGATTTAATTTTTCTGTATGCTTATAGTTTTATATTTTTCTATTTGTGTAAAGACTTTTTATTCTAATCAAAAATTGGTGAATCCGGTGTTAATCGAACGGTAGTGTAGGGATGTGTGTAGACGGCCGTTCGGTTCGTATTGCTCGAGTCGGGAGGATGGATAGATAGTCTTTCTCATTTGCTAAGAACTTGCCCCAAGCTATTCTTGAAGATGGGTATGGGTTAGTCATGCATGAGCGTGATGTAGGCCATTATTTTGGCCTGGTAGAGCTTTGTAACATTCCTAACGTCATATCCTCGCTAGCCCCGTTGTGCCTACCCTTCTTTTGATTCAGCTCCACCAGTATTTCACCAAAGCATCTTAGCCGATCCTAGTCGCACACCCAATTCGAGCTTTAGTGTTTTATATTTCCATGTTGTGGTGTTGATGTGGTGATATTCTTTGTGAATGTGCGGATGTGCTCCAAAGTTTATTTGCTGAAATTGTTAAAAGAGAAGTGATTTGAAAAAGTTGATTTTTAAAAAAATGTATATAAAAAAGAAGAAAAGTGAAAAGAAAAAGTGTAATTAAAAATTTCATTTGAGATGAGAATGTTTATGGAGTAGGCGGTGCACACACCCATATTTGAAAAATTAAGTCTGGGATGTGGTGTACCCGTGTGTATTTTTCTTAACAAAGGGATTCTTTTTATGATAGTTCATTTGGGTTAGGTGCGTAGCCTTCCTGTTTATTTTTATTTACCTCACCGTAACTCAAGCTTCATCTCCTCCCCTAAAGTCTTACTGATTTGTGTGTGAACTAAGCCAGTGCTGTGGAGAGAGTGCGAACGAGCAAGCATATGGTCACCGACATTGGTGGATTCCTTTGAAGGTTATCCTGAGCCCCAATCTTTGGCAAAGCTCGCCAAGCGATTAGTCTACTTTCTTCCTATGCGTGACCGGAAGATTCACCGTGATTCCATTTTTGAGTATTAATAAAATATTGATACGCATTGTGAAAAGTGTAAATTATTTTGCAAACTTAGAAATTTCCTCTATTTATATTTTTATGCGTACGAGCATGCGACTTCGCATGGTACTCCATATCACAATTTCTATATTAGCTAAATCATTTTCCCTATCTGCATAAATTTGGTTTGCTCGGGACGCGCAAACAGGTAAGTCTGGGGGTGTGATGAGTCCGGTTAATATAGAGTTTTTCGGACTCATCTGGGCTTGTTTTCTCACTTGTGCACTGCATTTCAACCGGTTATCGGTTATATTTGCAGCGTTCGGTCCTTGACCATATTGTGCACTATTTTGGCCTAAGGGTGTGCAATTGCGCATTCTGTTGTTGGGGGTAAGCACATGGTGCTCCCCAAGGGCTCTTTCCAGTTGTTTTTCATTGCATTTCTATGACACTGGAGGGCTCTCTTTAGTTTTATTGGTTTGTATGTAGGTGGTGTGTTTTCCCCAAGTCTGGAATGCAGGTTTGAGGAAAACACACGAGCGTGCGTTTTCTTAGCACACGGTCCATTGTGATCGTCCATTTTGTTTGTGCAGGAGAAAAGTCGAGCTGAGCTCGACGAACTGAGCTCGACGATCTTAACGTACGGTTAATGCACGGTTTCTTCGGAACCGTGTGCGAAGGAAACACACGGTTTTCTTGTAGCATCTTGTTATTGCATTCTGTGGTTAATCGTGCGATTTGTTCACGCACTGGCGGAAGCGGCCGTGCGCGAGTAAAACGCACGATTCCACCTGCTTTTCTCGTTTTCCTGCTTTTTGTCACTACCCGTGCGATTTCCTTCACTCACGGGCGGAAGTGCCCGTGCGCGATGAAAACGCACGCGTCAATACATCATCTTCTGAAACCTTGGCCTGCAAGTTAATAATGCACGGTTAGCACACGGTCGTGCGCAGAACCGTGTGTGACCAATTTTCTGATCTTTTTCTATTTAAGAGCAGATTTTTTGCCATTTGAGAATGTTTTTGGATAGAATTCTTCTACGCCAACTCCTCCGCATTTTTAGGGTAAAATCTGCCATTCCACCAAGGGGAGAAGATTTGGGCAAGCATTCAACGCCAAATCCAAGCCGGAGCTTCCTCTCGGCCTCCTCCTTCATCCTTGAGCTTCAAGAAGGGTTTTATCTTGCTTTATCCACCAAGCTAGAGAAGTTGTGTCATCCTCCACCGGCTCGTGACACGAAGAAGACGGGTCTATTGGGAGCGAGTGACAGCCTCCTCTACCCCAAATGCAGTTGAGGACCGAGCTAGGACGCGCAATGACAACCCAACGAATCCTACCGTGAATCCTCAGCAAGACTTTGGATTCGGTTGATTTCACACACTTTTCTTCTCTTGTTGTTGATAGTATAGTTTATCTCTTATATTTGATGAAGTATGCTTATTATAATATAAGTTTATATGTAATCATGTCTATGTGATTGTATGTTTTTGTTATTTGCTTGATGTGCGCCCTTATTTTCCATCCACCTTCCAACTATTCTTGCCGCACTAGCGATTGTTAGTGGTGTGCATAGCGAAGAGGTGCTTACGACCCTCATATTCCTCGCTTCGTTTGGTTCTTACGCTTGCCTACTCGTCCATCCGCCCAGCTATTCGGTGCATAGCAGCTCGTGTAGTCTTTTATCCCGCCAGGCTAATCATCACATAGTGGCATTGCATAGGAGTAGTTGATAGTGTTTTATTTTCTTTGTCCGCAAAAAATCAAAACCACCATCATAAACTCCGACCTAAGGACTTCAATCTCAAGTCCTCCTCAAAAATAACTCCACCTTACTGTGTTCCCTCGAGATCGATACTTGGGGGAATTCACCCATTTTATATTACTTGTGCGACTGGTACACTTGCCGTCCAACGCCTCAAGTTTTTGGAGCCGTTTCCGGGGATCGAACCCGGGTCACCCGCGTGACAGGCGGGAATACTCACCCGCATGAAGCGCCCGTGTGCGATGAAAACACTCGGGTCAACGCATCAACTTCTACAAGCTTGGCCTGCAAGTTAATAACGCACGGTTAGCACACGGTCATGCGCAGAACAGTGCGTGCCAAAGTTACTGACCTGCTTCTATTTAAAGCGCAGATTTCTCACCATTAGAGGGGATCCGTATTCCGGCCATTCCAGCCTCCTTTTAGAGCAAAGCCACGCCTTTCCACCTCCATCTTCCACCAAGGAGAGAAGCTTCAGCCATGCTCGCGAAGCCTACATCTTCCCGGTGCTTGCTCTCAGCAATCTCCGTCATATCTTGAGCTCCATTTCATGGTTTGATGCCATAGCCAACAAGCAAAAGGGAAGCTTGTAACTTTCTTCCGCATTGTGACACGAAGAAGACGAATCCATTGGAAGGTAGTGACAGCCTTCTCTACCCCGGACGCAGTTGAGGACCGAGCTAGGATGCGGATTTGCAACACGGCGATTCCCTCTGTGAATCCTCTGCAAGACTTCGAATTAGGTCGATCTCTTGACTTGTTCTTGCTTTCTTGTTATATATGTGTGTTAAAACTTCATTTGTAGATGTTGTTTCTCTTTAGTTGTATGCTTTATTAGATTCATGTCTATGTGATTCTGTATTGCTTTACTTCTTTAGTTGCTTGAGAAGCACCTTATTTTCATCCGCACCCACATATGGAATTGCCGCTCTAGCAATTGCTAGAGGCATGAGTAGCGAAGAGGTGCTCTCGACCCTCATTCCGCCATTCTAACCACCTCATCCGCAAGCCTACTCGTCCATCTGCCTAGCGATTTGGTGTATAGCGGCTCGTGTAGTCTTCCATCCCGCCTGGCGAAGCATCGCAAAGCGGCGTTGCATATGAGTTGTTATTAGTGTTTTATTTCCTGTTTCCGCAACCATCAAAATCCCCCTTAGTTAACTCAGACCGAAGGACTTCAATCTTAAATCCTCCTCAATATCAACTCCACCTTCCTGTGTTCCTTGAAGAGATCGATACTTGGGGAAATTCACCCATTTTATATTACTTGTACGACCGGTACACTTGCCGTCCAACACATCAGAAATCTGGAGGAGGTCCTTCATAGTGTGCTGGAGGAGGTCCTTCAAAATACTATGGAGGAGGAGAGAAAGTAGGCCTATTGACATCTAGATTTGCAGGAGGAGGAGCATTTTGATCCATAGCAATTTCAGGAAACAGCTGATTGTGCATCCAAACAGAAGTATCATAAGTATATAACTTGGTACTCTTGATTTCCTTTAGAACAGATGTCTGAATTTCTTTTAATTGATCATGCCATTGAATTTTCATAGTAGTAGCTTGTTTTTCTAACAATTCCTTCACTTTGTCCTCCCCCTTTCCGACTTCAACAGAGAGGGTGTTAATGACATCTTCTTTGAACTTACCCACTTCTTCACAAGTCTTGAAATTTCTTTCATCGCCTCTTTTGTCCAGGAGAATTTGATTATTGACAAGAGTAATAGATTGCTCCATGACAGTGCCAACGCTAGTAATAGTGTGGTCAATGGCTTTGCAACCAATTTGTAGAAGCTTTTTAAACTCATCTGTATTATCTTGGATTTCAGCAAATCCCCGACTCATTTCTTTAATCAAAGCACTTACTTTATTAGTGACAACTTTTAGAGAATCATTAAAATATTTTCTCTGTACAACAAGCATTGCTTGAATTTTCTATAGAATTGAACCTTCAGGAAAGACTTCTTTTGGAGGAGATGGAGGTGGATGAATAGGAATAGTCCATGGAAAGATTTCTTCAATCACAATAGTAGAGGTAGAGGCTTTTCTTCTGTTTACTGTGTTGAGTTCATCTTCATTGATTGTTGACGGCAAGGTAGGAATCTGAAAATGAAGACTGAGTAGTCTTTGTTCAACATCTTCAACTAGAATTTCTTCATCTGAGTCATGGATTGAGACAACATCCTCAGCATGCATATCTTCAACAGGAGACTTATCATCTTCATGTAGTGGAGATTGATCAGCTTCATGTTCTGGAGACTATGCTGGAGATATTTCTGGTTGAGCAGGAGACTTAGCTAGAGTCGTAGGAGAATGTGCTGTAGATGGAGGGTGATCTACTGGGATATGAAAGGGAGCTTGTTTAGAGGTAAGTTCCTCAATCATTTTGTTTATATCTTCTTTAGTAGATAGAAGCTGAGCTTCAGTCTGGGCAACTGTCAGATCATCATGAGGAAAGTCTTCAGCAACAGCAGGAATTTCTGTGTCAGAGTGCAGCAAGGAGGAAGAAATAACAACAGCAACAGATGAAATAGAGGCTGGTATTTCTGAAATAGCAGCAGTAGAGGGAAGATCTGTAGCAGTAGAAATGTCTGTAGCAGGAATCTCTTCTGAAGCTAAATTTTCAGCAGCATCAGCAATAACTGATATTGGAGCAGGAAAATCTGAGGCAACAGATGGAACATCTTGATGAGGAATTGATGAGGCAGCAGGAACTGGAGGAACTGAGGAAGATGGAGCAGGCTCCCCCTCAATAACTGAATCAGTTATTTGATGTGAAGGAGGATATGGGGTCCTGTCCACATCTTCTGTATCCTTTGGAGCTATGTCAGTCTTCTTTAACTTGACTTCCCATCTCTGGATGGAGTTAATAGACACCTTCTTCATGTGAGGAGGGTTGTGCCCTTTTTCATGGGAAAAGCAGTAGGGTTCATTTAATTATGATACAGAGAGATTATCCTTCCATAATTGGGGCTCTTAATGCATGCCTTTATCTTTTCAAATAGCATCGTTCCCCATTGGAATTTATTTCGACATATAACAGCTATCGTCAGATCAATGAATTCTGGAGTAATATAGCTGATTGAGCTTGTCTTACACAATAGCACTTTGCCTAGAATATCAGCTAGCAACTTGCTTTCTGCATTCATATACTGTCTTCTGATTGTGTTAGAAGACTGAGAAATTCCACAGAAACTATAGGCTCTCTCATAATCACTGCCTATTAAATCATCTTCTATATCTATGACTGGAATTTGGAGAAACTGAGAAACGGACAGAGCAGACATTTTTACCTCAACATTCTGAACTTTAGACTTAATGATTTTACCATTTCTCTTAATCTTGGCATTTTGGAAGAATTCTTCTACTTCAGAAGTGAAAATTCTGCAAGGGTGTCCAAGAACAAATGACAAACCGGCTGTGTCTAGCAGAAGAAGAAAATTTTTGAAATCATCGGAAATTTCTGCAATCCCGGAAGAGCAGAGTTCACTCCCAATCCCTAGCTTTGAGGATGATGCCATTGATGTAGAGAGATCGATCTTCTGTCCAGCAAAAGGTAGAAATGGGTTTGCAGCAGAAGACGACGATAGGGAAGATGAAACGGCTTTTTCTCAAGAAGGGTTTTAAAATCGAGACTAAAAATTCTCTTGGATTTATTTCTATTTATATTTACCTCTAATTATGATGATTAAGTACATAAATAATCATTAAAAATACCTGGAAGAGGCGGCTAAGTGCCTGGGTACCGATATGAAAACTTGACCTTGAAGAGGAAAAGACGCCACATTTCTCGAGAGGAATGGTTGTCCTCGAGAAGAAATCAAGTAGCAGTCGAGTAGAATAAGCCTTTGTCTCGAGTATAAATTAGCCTTGTTCCCGAGTAGAATACACCTTGTACATGAGTAGAGATAAGTTGTTCTCGAGTAGAACACTTCTTCTCGAGAAATAGTGTCCTTGTACTCGAGAAGTGATTTCTTTGTACTCGAGAAGTCTTCTAGCAGTTCTCGAGAGGAAGTTGCTATTCTCGATTAAAATACTTGTACTCGCGAAATGAAGTCTAGAATCTGAATTTCTCTGATTTTTGAAGTAAAACCAGATCTTGACCTTGCCTCTTGCCTTTATCTTCATTCTGCTTCATCCTTGTTGAGCATGCCAACTTCTGTTTTGAAAAAATGAGAACTAAGCCTCGTCCAGCGGCTTCGTGAAGATATCTGCAATTTGCTTATCAGTTGGGACATATTGTAGATCTATGTCCCCATATTCCACATGCTCCCGGATGAAATTATATCGCAGTCCTATGTGCTTTGTCCGGCTATGAGACACTGGATAGTTGGCTATTGCAATCACACTAGAGGAGTCGCAAAACAAAGGGATGTCTTGGACTTTGAGATTGTAATCTTCCAGCTGATTCTTTATCCACAACAATTGTGCACAACAACTGCTGGCAAAAATGTATTCTAACTCGGCCGTTGAAATTGCGACACAATTCTACTTTTTGCTGCTCCAAGAAATGAGACTCCTTCTAAGGAATTGGCAAGTCCCGAAAGTGCTCTTTCTCTCATCTTTACTACCTGCAAAGTCTGCATCTGAAAAACCAATTAGTTCGCAGTCATTACTTCTTGGGTACCATAAGCCAAGATTTGGTGTACCTCTAAGGTATCACAAAGTCTGCTTTGCAGCAGCGTAGTGAGATTCCTTAGAGTTCACTTGAAATCTAGCATGCACACATGTTGAAAATATTATATCCGGTCTACTAGCAGTAAGGTAAAGCAAGGATCCAATTATGCTTCAGTACTTGGTTTCATCGAAAGGTTTCCCTTTCTCATCATTGTCTAGAGACATAGTTGAACCCATTGGAGTCCTCATAGAGGTTGCGTTCTCCATTCCAAATTTCTTAATCAACTCCTTTGTGAACTTCGTGTGAGAGATGAAAATTCCATCTTCAGATTGTTTCACTTGAAGTCCTAAGAAATACTTCATCTCTCCCATGCTGCTCATTTCGAACTACCTTTGCATAAGTTTGGAAAACCTTTTGCAGAGGTTGTCGTCAGTAGCGCCAAATATAATATCATCGACATAGATTTGCACTAGCAAAATCTTACCTTTTATTTCCCTAAGAAATAATGTCTTATCTATCTTTCCCCTTGTGAACTTGTTCTCAAAAAGAAAGTTAGATAGTCCCTCATACCAAGCTCAAGGAACTTATTTCAGACCATATAAAACTTTAAACAGAAGGTAGACATGATCAGGAAATTTAGAATCAATGAAACCTGAAGGTTGTTTCACATTCACTTCTTCCTTTATGTCACCATTAAGGAAAGCAGACTTCACATCCAATTGATAGACGGTGAAGCCCTTAAGTGTAACATATGCTAGGAACTACCTAATTGCCTCCAGTCTTGCCACTGGAGCATATGTCTGGTCGAAGTCGATTCCTTCTTCTTGTCGGTATCCTTTGGCGACGAGTCTGTCCTTGTTCATTATGATACTTCCATCCTCGTCCATCTTGTTCCTGTAGACCCATTTTGTCCCGATGACATTCTTACCTTTGGGTCTTGGAACAAGCTTCCAGACTTAGCAACGCTTGAACTGATTCAATTCTTCTTCCATTTCCATTATCCATGATGCGTCTGAGTTTGCTTCCTCAGAGTTCTTCGGTTCAACCTGTGATAGAAAACTCAAAAATAAAATCTCATTAGCTGTACCTCTACGAGTTCTGACACCATCCTGGGGATTTGGTCCATCGGGTGATCCTTCAAGACTCTGAACTCTCAGGTTCTTGCATCTGGAGCTTCTTCAACCACAGGAGTGACTTCATCAACTTGAATGGTCTCTTCATCTTGATCATCAACCTATCCAATTGGGGTTGGAGTGGTGATCTTGATGAACTTTTCTCCTTTTTCTTCAATTGGCTCATTGAAGTTTAATTCGTTCAGCTTTGAACCTGCATCCTCAACAAACAGACTAGAAGAGTTGCCTTGCAGCAAACTCGTCTCATCAAATACAACATGAATAGATTCTTCTACAACAAGAGTTTTTCTATTAAATATCCTATATGCCTTACTATGGCTACTATACCCTACAAAATACCTTCAAAACTCTTTTCTCTAAATTTGGTAGTGTGATAGTTGCCATTGTTAAGGATGAAGCACTTACAGCCAAAGATTCTAAAATATGCAACAGTCGGTTTCCTGCCCTTTAGAAGTTCGTAATTCTATTTTGACTATGGAATAGTTATATTCATTCTGGACTTGCCTAACAAAATTAGTAAAGATGTCAAAGATATCTGACTTGTGTTTTAGAAAGAACACCCACATAAAGCGCGAGTAATCTTCAATAATAACCAATGTGTAATCCTTACCTCCCAAACTTCTAACTTGTATTGGACCAAACATGTAACACCCCAAAGACCAATTTGGGTTCAGGATGGGTGACACGGCCTGGGACACGGGCGTGTCCCAGGGAGTGTCGTGTTTGGGTTGAGGAGTTGGGTATTTGGTCCACGAAATTGGTTCGACGGAAGGAACACGCCATGTGACTTGGGTGTGACCCATATGACACGGGCGTGTCAGTGGGCGTGTCCCTCTGGTCGACGATCTGCGCTCGACGATCGTCGAGTGTCACGTATGGGGTACATGGCCTGTGACATGGGCGTGTCACAGGGCGTGTCCCGCCCAAACTCGAGTAGCTCTCGTGTAGGTCGAACTGTAATCGAGTATGTGGAGAGTACTCGAGTAAGAGGGGGATGACACGGGCGTGTCACAGGGCGTGTCAGGGCCAAAAAGTGATTTTCAGGGATTTTGTGGCCATTCATTTCCCTATCTTGAATCCAAGGGCTGGGCTCTGTCTAGGTGCTTATATGGCCGAGAACTAAGAGCAATTCTCCTTTATCTTGATCTTCTTCTTCTCCATCTCATTTCAAGAGAGAGAAAGAGAAAGGGAGAGCAAATGAAGGAAAGGAGAAAGCAAGCCAGCTGCTGGAGGAGCTGCGGAGTGCGGAGCGAAGATCCGAGATCGGATTCGTAAATGCAAAGCCGAGGCGGTGACTTCCATCCGGCTACTTCATGGCACCGAAGCGATCTTCAAGGGTAACAATCTCCTTCTTGGACAACGAAGTCCTTTATTTCTACATGTGTGTGGAATCCTCCACCAAGAGGTGGATACCAGCATTTGTGATGTGATTGTGATTGATAGCTGATAGTGATGTTGATGGCAATGCATATAGGGAAGGAACCACTGCCCCGGGTAAGGGGTAGGGTCATTATAAGTGGTCAGCTAAAGCTGACCGTTACTTTGTTTTCCTCTCTTGGGTGGATCATGAATTGCAGGTGCTGATGATGGCATTGAAGTGAGCGGAGTGCTGAATTGCTGCTAAAGGCCCTTGAAGTCCGTGCGAAGAAATGTGGTTGGATTTCATGTGTGGCCGGCCTGCGTGCCGATGTACGAAAATGTATTTGTGAAAAGAGAAACTTGTAAGGCCTTAAGGCCAGTATGTGTGGGTTGTATACATTCCTGGTTTTGATATATAAATGTGGAGTTTATATAGTAGTGGACATTCTCTAAGCTGAGTTCATTTAACTTCAAATGTTGCGCTAGAATGGTTTAAGTTAAGGTGCAAATAGATTTTTGATTTCCACACGTAGTTCTGCCGCTTGTCTATGAACAATGGCGTGGGCTCCCGACCAGACCCACTATTATAGTCCATGTGACGGGTGAGGGCGAAGTCCATATGAATTAGATGTAAACATCTATTAGAATCTTTGCCAATAACGCTTTTAAAGGTAGCCTTTGTTTGCTTTCCTTTTACACAAGCGTGACAAGTACTATCTTTGGCGTACTTGACATTTGGGGAATCACGTACTAATTTGAGTGAAAATAATATATTAATAGTTTTGAAATTAAAATGTGCTAGTCTCTTGTGCCATTGGTCACTAAGAGACGCACTATCTTTAGCCAAAAAGCACACTGGTGTAGAAGAGTCTATGCAAATAAAATTCAAACAAAATATATTTCTGCTTCGAGTGCCTGATAGAATTTTTTCCATATTGTCAACCGATTTTATCATACACTTATCTGCATGAAATTCAATAATGTATCGTTTATCACAAAGCTGGCTTATGCTTATGAGATTGTGTTCCAATCCTTCAACATAAGCTACATCTGAGAAGGATACGCTACCATTACTGATCATATCGTAGCCTTTCGTAATTCCTCGATCTGAACCTCCAAAGATGGCCTTTTGCCCGTTCATGACTAGAGAATAGTTCTGAAGAAGGCTTCTTGTCCCGGTCATATGCTTGGAGCATCCACTGTCCAAGGACTAGATAGGAGTTTTGGGGGCCTTTGGACATACCTGCAATCACAAATCAATTTTCCTTAGGAACCCAAACACGTTTGGGTCCTTGGTCTCTAGTTAGAATACTCGCCCTACGAGTATTAGCATTATGAGTGGTCTTTCTCACATTGCTAGCATGAGGAGTTGCAAAATTTCTGGAATTAAACGAGCAATCAATGGCAAAGTGACCAATTTTGCCATAGCAACAATAGTCAAACCTGTTGTATCTTTGCCTCAAATTCTCCTGCTTGACCTTTTGAGATTGAGGTCTAATAGAGGCAGCAGTCTTAGAGGAAGAAGCTTCATGGTGATGGCAATCACAAGTCTTCTTCTCCTTGAGAGGCTTTTCTACAATAGGCTTTACGTTTGTTGCCTTCTTGATGTTATGACCATGATTATAAGGTCTATAACTCGGAAGAATAATTTCTTCATAAGGTGCCTTAAATACACTCTCACCAAAGTTCTGGGGATGAGTCCATCCTTGGTAATGGGACTTGGGCTCTACATAAGTAGTCCTAGCAAAGTAATTATAGGACGAGTTAAGATCAAACTCGTTCGTTGGAAATATGACCTTCTTAAAAGAAGTCTGATCTTGAGGAGCTATCCCTTTTTTGGCCAAAGCCTTCTTGGCTTTCTTATTCTTTCTTTGAGCCTTATTCCCCCTAAAAGATTTACAAGGAGCTTCAACATTGCCTAGTCCAGCACTTTTGGCCTGAGCTGAGAATTCGGCAACGAAAGGAAGGACAGTCTTGGGCTTTGAGAAACTTTCAACAAGTTTCTTTTCTGCAGCAAGTTATTCTTCCAACTCGTTGATGATCTTCTATTTCAGATCAAGGTGCTCGAGAGACTTATTGTATTCTTCAATGGCAGCATTGAAGTTCTCTCTGAGTGAGTCCGTCTTGGCGATTTCCTCTCTCAAAGTGCTCTCTTCAGCCTTGAGATACTTTATCTCTTTGGCTTGAGTTTTCATGACTCTATGACATTTGTCGTAAGCCTTGATTAACTCCTTATACTGGGTCATGATTTCAGACTCATCGTCAGAAGAGCAATCCTCATGATCATGAACAGAAACATCAGATTCAGAAAGATGAGTTTGAGCATTTACCTTCCCATTGAACTGGGGTTCTTGTTCATCATCAGTTTGAGCCATTAGCCCGAAGTAGGCTTCCTCTTCTTCACTTAACTCAGATGAGTCAGAGTCGCTAAGAGTTTTGCCCTTCTTGGCTATGATGCTCCTTTCTGTACTCTTCTTATTATATGAGGATTTCTTTTCCTCTCTCTTTCCACCCTCCTTCTTCTTATGAGGGAAATCAGCGATGACATTACCAGGCTTATTGCAACAGTAGCAAACGATGTCAGTAGAAATATGTTTATTCCGTTTCGATTGATAACTGTCATGGCAGCTTGAGCCTTTGCTATGTCGATCACCATCATGTCATGATCTTCTGTGCGAGACATCCTTGCCTCTCCATTGCTTCTTTTTGTTCAAGAACTTCTTGAACTGCCTCGAGAGTAGAGAAAACTCTCCTTCAGATAATTCTGAGTCTGATGTGCTTGGCCTTGAAGTTTCTTCTTCACTGTCTTCTTGTGCAAGAACAGGTGAAGCAGCTTTAACCTTCCTTGAGCTTGCTGCCTTCAATGCGACAGACTTCTCCTTGGAAAATGATCGACACTTCTCTTCTTCAGCTTTTCTAGAATTTATCTGCAGCTCATATGACGTCAGCTTTTCGAAGAGGTTCTGAGGGTCAGTCTCAGCCAACTTCCCAAACTCCCTGATAGCACAAACTTTATTATCCCACTCCTTAGTTAGGGACCTTAGGAACTTATCATTCAGCTCACCATTTTTGAAGACCCGGCCATATCCTCTTAGGCCGTTCACAATCTTGAAGGAATTTTCAAATGTATCTGCAATTGAGACCTTTGATCCTTATCGGAAGGCTTCATACTTTTGGTTCAATAGGGATCTTCTGTCATCCCTAACTTCTTCAGTGCCTTCCATCAGGGTGACAAGAGACTGCCACATCTCCTTAGTAGATTGGCAGTGAATCAGATTCTGCAGCATAGAATCATCGACTGCACTTGCTATAATATTTTTTGCTTTCTTGTCCAATGAGACAAGTGCAATCTCATTTTTATCTAGATCCATCAATTTCTTAGGAACCTTTTTAGTTGGATATATAGTGGAGATGGTCATTGGAACATAAGGACCTTCTTCAATAATCATGAAGATCCTTGGATCCACAACTTCCATAAAGAACTTAATACTTTCTTTCCACATTGGAAATTTTGTCTTTGTGTACAGATGAAGCTTTGCAAAATCATTTGCCTTGTCCATGCTTGGATAACTCTAAAGACAATTTAGGGGCAGATCTGTTCAAGGTGTTAACCTTTTTATGAACATCCTGGCTCTGATACCAATTGAAAATGTTTTAAGTTGTCTTACCTAAATCACCTAGAGGGGGGTGAATAGGTGAGTTGTGCGTCTTTTGCAGAATAAAAAATATAACAAGCTATGCATAGATAATCAACTGAGCAATCACAGAGGACACAATATTTTATAGTGCTTCCCCAACCTTGGGTACATCCACTTTCCACTCATCGATCTAGCAAAGCACTAGACTCGGCTACTCCACTAATCTCGGATGGAAACCAATACTACACCTCGGAACAACATTCCTACAACTCGATCCCAAATCTGGATCTACACTTGGAAGATAAACACTTCCTACAATAACTCGGAGAAAATAACTCCTACAACTTAGAGAAATATGTCCTATAAGAGTAAAATGAAAAGCAAATACAAACAGTGATTGTTATCAGATCTGAAATGAATCTGCCTGTTCTTCTTCCTTGGAACTGTGAGGCATTATCAGAATATGTTGTAGAAGAATCGACAATTTCTGGATCTGAAAATCTCTGGACTCACAAGATCAAGTAGAGGATTTATTGTTGACAGTAATTTCGATCTGTGAATCAATCTTTTCTGAATCTCTCTGGATCGAAAACCCTTGTCGATGAAGAAGATCTGCGGCTCTCAATTTGGACTGAAAATACGGATTCATGAAACTTGGAATTTTCTTCTTGCGCCGGCTTAAAAATTCTTCTTAAAATTTTCTTGAAAACATCTTAGGGTTAGTTGAAAATGACAAGACCCTTTATAGGATTACCCCAACGGTCATAATCATCATTAATGACATCCACGTGGACCAATCACACGTTAATCATGTTTGATATAAATGTCTGTCTGGACTTAGCGAATTTCAGGAAAATGGACCAGGGTGTTCTCGAGAACAAAGTTCTTACTCGAGAACTAATGAGTTCTGTTACTGCAGAACAATAAGGCAGTTCTCGAGAAGAAGACTTAGAGAAACATGATATGGAGGAAGAAAATAGCTTTCTCGAGAAAGAAGAAAAGTAATCGAGAAAATTGCTTCTAGTTCTCGAGGAGAAACATTTTATACTCGAAAACAACAAGGCTATCTCGAGAAAAATACTTAGAAAAAAATGTGGAGGTGGAAAACTGCAGTCTTGAGAATGACAAGAAGTACTCGAGAACAATGATGTTTTGTTCGTGAGAAAAAATATTATGGTACTCGAGAACAATTATTCATCTCGAGAACAAAAGTCTAGCTCTCGAGAAGAGTACTCTGCTTCTCGACAAATGACTTCTGCATCTCGAGAACAAACTATAGTCTTCTCAAGAACAACTTTAGTCTTCTCGAGAAAAAGACTTAGAAAAATTTTTATCTAGAGAACAAATATCCCGAGAAGAAATGTCATATATTACTCGAGAACAAAAGTTCTTCTTGAGAACAACAAGAAGCTTTCTCGAGAACAACTTCTGTTACTCGACATGAATGCAAGTCTTACTAGAGAATTTTCATAAGTCCTTCTCGAGTACAACTTATAGTACTCGAGAAAAAGACCTAGACTTTTTCTGAAAAACTTAAAATCTTGATTCTTCATAAAATTCAGCATCCATCTTTTCTCTTTCCCTTAGTGCTTGAAAAAGAAAGTGTGTCCCAATAGAGAGGTTACACATGAGTCAACACCATTTATCACACAATGAGTGATTACATTTTATGATGATGTTTTG